>MNCI01007715.1:280920-359164 GCA_015680685.1 Gnetum montanum | reverse complement strand
CAATCTTTATAACTTGACATTTTAGTTCTACTTTCCAAGAAGACTTTAGCATCAAGATTATTTATCATTGGCTTGCTTCCCATCAACTCACAATGCTATAACCAGGGATTGTGCTAACTTTGAATAAAATATTCCAACTGTTCCATGTAATGGCCAAATGTGCCAACAGAAACCTTAAGGTTTGTGGCCCCCATGATAAAGATCTTACCTCTGGTAACTACAAGATTGAAAAGCAAAGTAATTTGGACAAATAGTTTAAAAGTTATGGACTCTGGAAGGTTTTGGGCTTTGAAAAATTACAAAAATTGCCCGTGTGTTATGAGGAAATGAAAAAAAATTCCAAAGTATTTGAAGGTATATATACTATTTTTATATTGCATCCACGAGGCCTCATCGATGAGGTTGACTACATCAATGAGGCCTCGACAATGCAACTATTGACCATCATTGACTTTCATTGACTTTGGTCAAACTTTCAAAATATAAGAATTTTTTTTGATGAAATTGGGATCAAATGAAAGCTTAGAATACCAAGAATAGTATGAAATTACAAGAAGAAGATGTTAAAGTTCATAATGTTGAAAAAATGAAGAAAAATTGATTTAATGGATGAATGCAATGAAAGATTAAGGAGTACTGAGTGATTTACACAATGGAAAATATGAAATATAAGATTGTAGTGATGTCAAAGGTAAGGAACCTTAACTAATCAAGCCAAAATCTATGCAAGTGGGTCCTCCCAATAGCAGGCTTATGCCCTTTTTGCCCTTGCATAACCTCAACT
This sequence comes from Gnetum montanum, assembly GCA_015680685.1. Taxonomy (NCBI): domain Eukaryota; kingdom Viridiplantae; phylum Streptophyta; class Gnetopsida; order Gnetales; family Gnetaceae; genus Gnetum; species Gnetum montanum. The sequence continues at coordinate 358,380 of MNCI01007715.1, read as the reverse complement.
AAGGAGTATGTGGGCCCCATAGTTGATTTAATGATCCCAAAAGAATCCACTCAAGAATTCTAATATGTCAAAATAAGACATACAACATAACATATAACTTGGTAGTGAGATGAGTTATGGCAGCATGAATGGATGATAGAGAATGTCTAATGGAGTTCTAAATTAAGGTCATAAGAAGTCCCTTGTGGAAGTGTGGTTAAAATGACCTAATAAGTTCATCCTTAGTCTAGACCAAAACCATCCACTTTTAGTGGCTTCACATTATCACTTTAAGATTGATCCATCCACTCGAGACATAAGAGTATCCCCACAAGACAACCACCATTCCACAAAGAGGAGAGAAAAGTACGAAGTGAGAGAGAGAGGGCCTTAGTTAGAGGGGACCTTCAGGCAAAGGTGTATGTCTTTTGAGTCCCATAACTAGTGCTTATAGCCCTTTTATTTGTCCAAGGTATGTGCTTTGAATTCCCATTGTTTTTTTTTATTTTATTTTTTGAAATGGGAACCACACCATGTGAGGACTTATTCTTGTCAAAGAGGTGTGCTTTTAATTCCCATCATTTTTTTCGAATCATGGGAACCACAACATGCAACAATGTTATTTGTCTTCCTATCATTGGTGGTATGGAAGAGTGAGAAGTCCACGAAAGTCACTCAAGCACTCAAGAAAGAAGAAAAGTACAAAGAGTATTAAGTCCCCTTGAGGTCACACCCTTTACAAACCTTTGGATCCTTCCTAATTCTAGAACTACTAAGGCCACTAATTGATTAAAAGTTTCTTTCATGAAAAAGGAACCTCAAATTCCCAAAACAATGAAAACCATAGAGTTCTTTGGATGGATAGATGACATGGACTCATTGCTTATCCCATGAAAAGTAAACCATGTCAAAGTCATCAGACATCAAAATTCAAAAATAGAAACTGGACATCGATAATCAGACATTGAGCTCATACCATCATTAGTAAATAGCAACAATAGCATTATGTCTTGTGACAATAAGGTAGATTTATTAACAAAAATGAAAAAATTTCATACTTAATAAAAAGAAGCACAAGAAGCAAAATAAAGTAAAAAATATAAAAAGTGTAAAATAATCAAGAAAATTTAAATGTACTAAAAATGATATAAAATTAGAAAAACTTGAAAACAAAAATTGTAAAATCAAAAATGTGAAATACAAAAAGGGTAGAGAAACTAAGAGGCCATGGTAATGGTTAGCATGGATGGCCATCTCCCCCACAACTGAGTTGAAAGGAGGAGATCTGAAAGATAGAACATGGATGTCCATTAGGTGAGGTGATATTTACACTAGTCAATCTTGGTTCTAGGAAAGGTTTAATTTATTAGATATTAACAAACTAGTTGTTATTTGGGTTGTTAGGTTTTTAAATTATCATGGTCCCAAAGGGAAAGGTTTGATCAATTATATAAGGTCTCTCCTACAATGTTTTAAATTTTTCCTTTTGAGGTACATATGTGGGGTTTTAGTAGAGGACCTTATCTCCTAGTTGAAATCTTACATTCCTAATTCTAAGGTCATGGTATTACTTACTGAATTTCTTGTTCACCTCATTTAAAGATAGGGCCACTAAGTGATTTTTGTCTAGCATGTTCAAATTGATCAATCTCTCCTTTTGTGCTAAACTTAGGTCAAGGTTTAGTTCATAGTCCATTGAGAGTTTACGGAGCTCAGATTGAATTGGGAGTGTTGGAATTTTTTCATACACTAACTCATAGGGAGAATATCCAATAGGAAGTTTCCAAGTTGATTAGTAAGCCCAGAGAGCATCATTAAGTTTTGTACTCCAATTCTTCCTATATTTGCTAATGGTTCATGTTAATATTTTTATAATATCTTGGTTGGTTACTTTTGCTTGACTATTGGCTTGGGGGTGGTAAGGTGTTAATTTATATTCTAACCCTAAGCATTAGATTAATTTTCTAAATGTGGCACTTATGAAATGAGTCCCATTATTAGAAATTAGTGAAGGCGGTACCCCAAACTTATTGATGATATGTTGTATAAATTTAGCAGCAGTGGATGATGTGAAATCTATAATGGCTACTACTTCAGTTCATTTTGTGCAATAGTTAACTACTACAATAATATACACTTTCCTTTTAGAGATGGATGTGATGGGACCCATGAAGTCAATGCCCCATATGTCAAAAGGTTCTAGTGGTTGAATCCACTGTTGAGGACCTTCTATACAAGTGGTCATCCCCCCATCATGTTGACAATGTTCACAAGACTTGACAAACTAGTGGGCATCCCTAAAGATTGTGGGCCAATAGTACCTTGCATCAGGATTTTTATGGTTGTGCATCTCCCTACATAGTGGCCTCTGCAAGATCCTTCATGAACATCCTAGAGAACACATAGTTGATTTTCATTAAGGACACACCAATGGATTAGGCCATTAGCACACACCTTGTAAAGGTGTCCATTAATTTCCATGAAGTATTTGAACCAATGAAGAAATTGTAGCTTTTTCCTAAAATCCAAGTCTTGTGGCATCTCTTGAGTGAGAAGATATGTGAGGATGTCATTATACCATATTGCTTTTTTAGGTGTGTGTTCATTTATTGCTCTAATAAAGAGGAGTTCATCTAGTGCATAGACCACTACCATTAATTATTTTTCCATGGTGGTGTAATTTAACTATGCCCCCAAAATGGTTCGACTCACATAGTGGATATAATATGGACATTTCTTATCATCAATATACATGAGCATGGATCCCAGAGCATAGTTAGATGCATCTATCATGATATGGAATGGTTTGGACCAATTTGGTGCTCATAGGATTTATGTTTCTATGAGTTTCTCTTTTAATTGTTGGAATGTGTTTTCACATTTCTTGGTCCAAATGAATAGTGCATCTTTCTTTGTAAGTTCTGCCAATGATTTAGCAATCCTAGATAAATTTTCAATAAAGTGTCGTAGTAACCAGTGTGTCCAAGGAATGACTGAACATATTTGATGGTCATTGGTTAGCGTGTTATTCCTTGGATGATCCATATCTTTTCTGGTTCTACCTTAATTCCTTTCAATGAAATTTGGTGTCATAGCACAATGCCTTCTTGGATCATGAGATGGCTCTTTTACTAGTTGAGATGTGGGTTTATTTCAACACATCTCTTTAGTAGTTGCTCAAGTTAGCCCAAGGCTTTCTCAAAGGTAGCTCCATAGGTGAAGAAGTCATCCATGAAGACTTCAATACGACTACCAATCTATTGTTGAAAGATACTAAGGACCAAGCATTGAAATGTTGTATGGGCATTGCATAGGCCACATGACATCTTATAATATGCAAAAGTCCCCCAAGGACTCATAAATGTTGTCTTGGCTTGGTCTTCTAGTGCAATTTGGATTTCGTTATAGCCACTAGAACCATCCAAGAAATTATAATAACAATGTTCAGATATGGTGTCTAATACTTGATCCACAAATGACAAAGGAAAGTGATCCTTAAATATTTCCATGTTTAGCAACCTAAAGTTAATGCAAACCCACCATTTACCACCCTTCTTTGGTACAATTACGAGTGGGCTAATCCACTCACTATTCACAATTGGATAGATAAACCCTACCTTGAGGAGTTGCTTTATCTCCTCCTTAACTATTTGCTTCAATTTGGGGTTTAGCTGCCTCTGCAGCTACCTTCTAGGCTTCATCACTAAGTCATTGTAGATGTAGTGCTGGCATATCCTTGGATTGATCCCTGTTAGTTCTAGATATGACCAAGCAAAGGTTGTTGACCATTTATTCATCACTTTCAACAACTTTTCTTTTTGTTTAGGAGAGAATTTGACATTAATGATGACTAGTTTACCATTCTTTAAACATGCATATTCCATGTCAATTAGTAAATTTTTTAGTTCTAAGGGCTCCTAATTGAAGTGACCAGGGATCTCCAACTCTTCCCAATAGTTATCATCATCTTCATTAGAGAGTTGGTACTAGACTTGTTTAATTTTTTCCATGCCTTTTACATATGCACAAGTTAAGCTCTCAGTTGGTTCTATGTATATTGTGTTGCAATCTAAATTAGCTATCAACCACTGGGTGCCCTCCTACTTTGTGGCTGCTATGTATAGACACCATTGAATAGTAATTTCTTGTGCATACTGATTGCATGCCTTAATGTATGTGCTTTTGATTGACCAAATTTTTTGCACACAATTACACTCATTGTCGTTGTACATGACGCATGGAATATGCTTCTTCTCAATTTTTCCTAACTCATTCTCCTTACATATTTCAAGAGATTGGTTCCATATACCCATTCATAAATTTATCATGCTTAACCAAGCCCTTCTCATGATGATGGGGAAGTCATGTTTTGCAGTTATCCATCTTGATTACCAGAAAATCAATAGGATAGGACCACCCACAAACTATGATTACAATGCCCTCTACTAATCCCAAAGGAAGCATAATTTACTGATTTACTAATTCTAAATGGATGGTTCTCTTCTTAAGAGGTGGTAGGTTCCAGGCTTTGTACATATCATGGGAGATGGGTTAACTCTAGAACTAGAGTTAAGAAGAGCCTTGATTAGTTCTTGTCTAGCAATCTATAGAAATATGAGTGGACTTATTGGATGAGATATTTTTGAAGGAAGGTTGCCAGCCTTGATCCAATTAGAAACAACATGAGTTAGCATTACAGTGCAGAGCCTAGATGACACTTGGTTTGAAGGATGCTCAAAGGTATTTGATGTAGATGATGAGGGTACTAGAGATGCAAGGTGATCAGCCAAAGTAGATTGTGAGGGCTAGAGAGGATTTTTGGATAGAAATAAAGGTTGTTTTGTTGATCAATTATCTAGACCACTTAGATGAAAAATTGGTTATGAGTGTATAGCCCTTGTAGAATTTTGTTGTTGTGGCTATGAAGGAATTTGACCCTACATGAATGGAGTAGGAGGTAACTGAGTTGAAGGTGGAGGTGTAGGTGTAGAGGGATGTGGAGGATGATAAGGATATTGATATGGTTTTTCCACTCAAGTAGATGGTGAATGTATTTGGTGGTATTCCAAAGGGTAATAGTGATGCTGGAATGATATATGATTTCCCAAACTTCTAAGGGAGACAGGTTGATGAACATAGTACCCATATGGATCTAGTTGCCTATAAGGGCATTGCTGCCTTGGCAGTGGCATTCCCCATGATTGTGGTTGGTACCATTTTTGGTACTATTCATAAGGTTGTGAAAGAGCTCCACTTGGGCAATAAGCTTGTTTTTGCAGGTGGAATTATCTTGGATTGCCTTGAGGGTAAGGCAATCATCCTGGAGCTTACCTACATGCTAGGCAAGGGTTCAATGCATACACTCTAGATTTTTGTAAGTGTGACATCATAGGGAAACATCCCTTTGGATGTTCATATTGATAGATTCCATATTCAATTTCATCATCAGAGTCAGACTCGACAACTTCCTCTATTGCCATAGCTTTGTTCTTACTTTTTTGGTAGGCACGTTTAGCTTCTTTTCACCGTCTCCAATTATGATCACTATTTTACTCTTTGGATTATTTAGCAATCTTCAAAGTGGTTTAAAAATTTTCATCCAAAGAGTCCCATAACTTATCAACCTTGGCTAAAATGTTAGAAACAATTTTTTGGATAGGCAAGGTCTTTCTATTCACCACTTCACCAAGTGGTGACTCCTCCTTGTCACAAAATTAGACCTCTTATTTTCTGATGGATGGGTTCCTATTGTACACTTTAGCATTCTCCCTTTTTCGTATCTCACCTTCTTCTTTTGCTACCTACTAAATTAGCCTTTGGATCTGATGAGCTATCATTTTAGACAATATTCCTTGGGCATACATCCCAAGGGTTCTTCTTATTTCAGCCTTGAGCCCATCTATGATGTGGTAAAGTTGTTTCCTCTTAGATTAATCATGGCTAGGGAATCTATATAAGAGTGAATAGTATTGGGCCATGGCGGCATCCAAGGGTTCATGTGCTTCTTGCTTCTAGCCTTGGATTTGCCTTCTCAGATTAGACACTCTAGAGTACATTTGATATTTATCATTGAATAGTTCTAACATGGTACTCCATATTTGGATAGATTCCAATTCTAAGGACCGGTACCAACTTTTCACTTCCTTAATGAGTGTCCTTGGAATAACCTTGAATTTCTTCCAGTCGTTCTTGATGTTTTGTAAGGCATAGGCATCTTGAAAATCTTGCGGATATGTCTATGGATCAGAATTATATCCCCCCTCAAATATTGGGATATTGTTCATATCTAGGCACTTGATCCAACTATCCTTTATATGCCTAGTTGGAATTCTTACTACCTCTACAATGTTAAGGATACTTCAAGTTGCTAGTAAAGGCTTAGCATCATCACTACATTGGTGATGTTGATGATGGTTTTGGCCACCCCTTCAGTTTTGGGGGCCTTCACAGTCATCATTATTTTGTCGATTACCTTCATCATGGTTGTTTATATGGTGGCTTCTATAAGAACCATCAGATGAAGAGGAATGTTTGGAATTAGATGAAGAGGATGAAGAGGAAGATGGAATGACATTGCCAATGTAGTGTTTGTCACCACTCTTATTCTTTTTATGATCTCCATCATTATATCCCTTATTATTATGATGTTCACTTGAGCCCCTACCTTGACTATCACTCTTCCTTGAACCTAGTTTATGAATAGTCGATTGCAGGCTCAAGTTCACACCCTTATCATCATTAGCAAGGGGTGGAGAATCTTCATGTTGGGAACCTTCCAAGGGAGGATCCTCATTGTCCTCTTGATCTAGTAGGAACAAGGGATTAGTGTAATGTTGTCCCTTTGTGGCTTCATGGAGTCTCTCCTAACATTTGTCTCACCTACATTGTGTTTTAGTGGGATGATAATTCCAAGTGTCATATACATTCACAACATACTCTTCATGAGGATCTACTATGCCCAACTTTTTAAGGGTTTTAATTAGCATTCTAGGCACAGATCTATTGGGGAGAAAAATGATGTTACCCTCCATATCATGCCATCACATCTGTTCATCCTGATGTAGGATGAAGGTGAAATTTGGTACAAACTCATATGGATGAGTGTATACCACCTTGCAATCCTATGGGTTTGGTGGTTTAGTATTGTCATGCTTACGAGAAGAAGAAGACATTTTGTAAAGAAAAATGAAATTATCAGTGTGATTTTATAATTTATGTATGATGGGAATGATATGACGTTAGGTTCATACAATGATATTCACTTAGACCTAAATAGTGCACATTTCACAAACAATGTCCCCAAAAATGACACCAATGATGAGCATTGAGGTACCCTTATGCCTAACCATACAAATCACGAAGTGTTGATGTGCAACTTTATTGAATTCCATGGACTTTATTACTTCTAGTGCACTAGTCATTTAGGAAGTGAATATAACCTTAAAGTTAATTATTATCCTCCCAATTACACTTGTGACATTTGTTAGTATGGTTAAGTGTAACTGAGGCATCCAATTTTTATCATTTTGTATTTTATGTTTTAGGTGCTCGAAATGTAGGTAAAAGGAATTTGATTAACTAATCTAAATTAATTAATTAACTACTATTTAACTAATCCTAATATAAGTATTCATTCCCACTTTCCGTACATGTCCTGAACCCACGTATCCACTGTTGGGTGACCAAATGTTATGCTACTAGGTGTACCAAGTGATAACATTGCTAGGATTACCAAGTGAATACGTGTTATGCTCAAAGCTATCATACTTATGTATTTAATCTATCTAGCTTAATAATTTCATTAACTCAATTGCTGAAAAATAATTGCAAAATAATTAAGAATAATTAAAAATTAATTGAAAACATTGAATGCATAAATAAAAGACCTAATCTATCCAAAGTGTTGCAAGGTTTATCAGAAATCTTGTTTTTATTGCTACACACGCTATCGTGCTCAGGTACAACAATGCTTGAATAAAGATCCATACACTCAATGACTGTTTGTGCAGGGACTTAAGGAAAAAATTCTAACCTTCGAACAAAAAATATGCAAGAGGTTTGCTACAATTGAAAACTAGACTCTTCATAAATGTGGTTGGTAGGTGTGAATTTATAGGCGACAAATAGACACCACATCGATGAGGCATCATCGATGTAGGTTGAAATGTGTCAACGAAGCCTTGTCAATGTAGCCAACCAATGATGACTCATTAGTGAGCTATGAAAATGCTAAAAATCAAGTTCCTTGGGCATTATACCATCATTGCAAGAAATGGACATTAAAATAATGATAAGCATAATTCTTGGGACCATAGGAGAAACATAATCATAAATTTGGAACCAAGGTACACATGGGTAAGAAAAATAATGCAAAAATATTTTAAATAACTATTAAAATTATAAAATATATACCTAAATCAATGCCTCTCCCCCATGATTGAGTTGTAAGATACCTAGCTTAAACCACATTGAATAATTTAAATGGGAAGAACAATAAGAAAATGTCCAATAAAATTCACAAGAATCCAACTTACAACAAAATCCTAGTAGAGCTTGGCGTGTTTGAACCACCAGAGGTAAAAGAAAATAACACAAAGAGAGAAAAATACATGGGAAAGACATATATGGAAAATTTAATTAATTTTCTCCTAAAATTCAAGTTGGAAATGTGTGTTGATGGAGAACGTAAAAAATAATCTAAAAGCTAATAAGGTAGAAGAGGACATGGCTACAAATGATGTATGATGATGGCCCATCCATGAAGAGAAGAATTACTAGCAATTCCTTAAGGTTGATTGACTTGAACTTAAGAAGACACTATGGAGGACAAGCATTTATGAATATATCACCTAGTTATTCAATTGGTATTGACATGATATGAAAGAATTGTAACTCAACCTAGATATAGATGGTACCATGGCATTCGTCAATCAAGTTCTCATGTCCATTTCAACATGGGCATTGCTAGAGTTATGGGATTCCTGAATAAGCAATGCAATAATTGGTGGTTATGGACTTAGAAAAGTAGGGTCAAACTCATGAGAAATTTCCTTTAAGAGATGCATGCAACATACAAGATCATGGCCCACAACTTCATGTCCATCAAGAAATCATCAAATATCTCTTCTTGAGGGGTAAAGGTTATGGAGATGATGAGGAAACAATGCACCACTAACATTTTCTACTTTTGATTTGAAGCTCTAACTTAAAAAATCAAGGATGTGTCTAGATATAGGATGGAAGTATATGCCTTCCTAAGGTAGATCAAAAAGTTATGTAAACTAGTAGGCATACTTCACTATGTTGTGAGACATCCTACATGAGCTAGAATGATGAACTGAGAGAGCACATTGTGATGGTCCCAAGATGATTCTCTAAATTTAGTGAGGAAAAACATGATTTAGAGTTTGAGATTCCATTGATTTGACATCTCATATCAAGCCATTTGAATAACTTTGTGCAAGATCAATGAGGGCATCCATGGTACCTCAAGCTTCACTACAAGCTTAAGTACACTAGCATAGGAAATCAATGTCCTATTCACTTAGCCTCAACTTCAGATAAGCTAGGAATCACTTCCTAGTAGTGGATTTTTGTGCATCATGCACATCAAAGGAGAAGGGAAAATAATCACAATCTATATGGAGGAATTCCAAGAGCTTGACAGTAACTTTTTGGACATGCTGGGGATCATCATGTAGTGAAAGTCTTCTAGGTATCTACTAATCAACTTGGAATTCTCTGATGGGTAGAGGAGAACTAAAGGGAAGATCTAGGTACCAAGATATTATTTACAAATATTAATATTATGATGGAGATAGAAGTTTTGAAGGCATGATCTAAGCTTAAAATTGTAGATGATGATAACACATTCTATTTAAGGAAGTTACAATCAAGCTAAGTAGTGGTATGAAGGATACAAGAATAGTTAGAAAATATCATCCCATTAGTACCTACACCTTCAAACATCATGCATGAGGTACGAATTGAATTCCTATAGGACAAATTATTTAAGACATGACAAGTTGATGACAAAGAAATATTCATGAAAGATGACCTAGAGAGGAAAATCTATATGTTAGAGCATCAATCCAAGAGTGAGAGAAGTTGAACTAAGAAAAGGAAAAATAGGAACTTGCTCTTCCCACTAGGTATAGAGGCTCAAAGATGAAAGTCAAATCATGGTTTAGTTTAGGGGCAACTACCTCTAGACCAAAGAAGACTATTGGAACCTACAACAAAAGCTAACAGAGAGGATAACTCAAGAAAGTGATGAACTTATGAGAGTATATTTGATTAAGTAGGTGGCCTAGGACATCAAAGTTCACTGATCACATAAATTAGTTTGTATTTTAAATAAGTGAGTAACTGGACAATGATGAAATATTAAAGAGAAATTTAATGCTTTACATGCTAAACTCTATCACATGGCCATAAGAAAATTGACACTACAAAAGGAGATGGATCTCTTTGAAAACATATATATTCCTAACAATGAGGTAGAAGTAGCAGTCCTTGAGACAAAACTTAAGGAAGAAGAAGAAGATGTACAAGCTAAGTGAAACAAATATCTACATGTTATTCAAACTTTTGTAAAATGATCATGCATCAAGTTAAAGAAATGAGTCCACATAGCATTGGCTAAATTGGAGATAACTTAGTGCAAGCTTACATAGGTGGTGTAGCACCATAATTAGTTCTAAGTAGAAGAAGAAGATTGTATGTGGGTGTTGTTGCATAAGTAGGGATTAATACATGAGTAGAATAAGTAGCTCTATGTCAAGGTAATGAACCTTGAAATGCAACTATAGAATTTTCATGTCTATTCCTAATACTTTAGGCTTCTTCCCTTATCAAGCAAGCATATTAAGGAAATTTCATCCTTAGCCATCATCCCTTACTCTTATCACTGAGATTGCTTATATTGTACCATATTCATGATTAGTTTTGTACATTTGTAAATCCTCCATATTTACCTTATCATATGTCTAGTTCTTGTTTTGTGTTTTAGGATGTTAAAGTTGTGGAACTAGCTATATTAAGTTATGAGGGAATGATGAGTTGTCTTGTAGTATTTTTTAAGTTGATTGTATGTACTAAACTTAGGAAGTATAATGTGCATCTTGTGTTTGAGGCTCTAGCATGTTTTATCGAGATTTATATCTCTTGGGTATGCAACCTTACTTCTCATATTATCTTTGTAGGTGATGTACATGTCTTGAGTCTTTTTGAATGTTTCAAACCTTTTTTATGCTTTCAATAGTCTATGGGACATACTTCCTTAGTTTTGACTTTCCTCAGATTCATTAGTTTGATGTGTGGATTGCAAGAGTTTTTTAATACCCTAGTGCAACCCCCACTACTGTACTTCTTTGAAATTATGACTAAAAACTGCTAGGGTACATTTATGGATCTCCATTGATGCTTAAGTGTTGAAAAAATTGAATTTTTTCATTAGTATACTATAAATATATGAGTTGAGATCTTCTTAAATACTTTTGTGACTTTTACCATTTTCTAATTTTCATAAGTACTTTTCGCATTCAATTTGCATGAAGATCTCCTCCTTTCTTGGGTAAGTGTGATTTCCTTATTATATATGTAAGTTTTAAATCATTGCATTTACAAGTGTGGCTAGACTCTATCAAAGTGTTACCTTGCTTTTGTAGACTAGAACCATTTATTGAATACAAAACGTTTAGATCTCACTAAAGAAATCTTAGACCCTAGGGCTAAGAATAAAGAACTAACACAGTTGTGTGAGTAGATGAAAGAAGAGCTTGTAGATGTAAAGCTTCTCAATGAAAGGATGATTAAATGGAAAGAGTTACTTTGAATGGTTCTTGGACAAGGAATAAGTCCATAAGATAAAAATTGGACTTGGATATTGTTCCCAAGAAGAAGAACCTACACAACTTTCATTCCATCTAAAGGAATCTCTAAGGAGTAAGGTTACTACATCAAAAGAAGCTCTTATTCATCAAGAGAATACTCAAAGGTTTGATCATTCTAATAACTCTTACTACAATAGGATGATTAGATGTTATTATTGTAATAGGTTTTGGCATAAGAAATGGTGAAATTTAAAGTTTTATCATATGAGCACTTAGTCATATCTCAAGACTTCTTGGTATTTTCAAATGCATTGAGAAAGGAATTTGTGAAGGGTAGAAACATTAGATAGCTCAAAAGAATGAAGGAGTTTGGAAATTGTGGAGAATCAAGAGAAATGAACCTAAGAATGAGAAGACACTATCTAGCCAATTTCTGAAAGGGAGCCAAGCCTTGAAAATTGATGAAGTCTATGCAAGAAGAGAAACCTCAAAAGAGGAATCTCATTCTCTAGCATTATAGGCACCTTAATTCTTAGTTGAAAGTAAGGTAAGTAAAGGTAAGTTTTTATTTCCTTTCTTTCTAAATATTGTGTCGGTATTTAATTTGAAAAGATTAAATTGTATTGATGTGTGCTTACTTGATTTCAAACTATGGGACGTTAGCTTTGGTGTTCTACAAATGTTAAGATATTTGATACTGTTAAAATACTTGATAAAATATCTTAACAGTAACAAGGTATTCTAATAGTAACAAGATATTTGATACTATTAGAATATTTTAAATTATGGTATCTCTTGTGTATGTATGACAACAATGTGATTAATCATATAATTGAGTGAAAGTTTGTGTACTTGTAAATTTTTAAAAGATTTTATTGAAAAGTATTATTTTGATATGTTAGTTTCAAGTGATTTAAAATCCTTGCATAAATTTCTTGAATTGATAAGATTTTTTCCTTTAGATATGGGTTTGTTCTAAAGTTATAAAGTCAAATTTCTTTTGAAAGATTTTTGTGAAAGAATTTGAATTAGTAACTTCAATGCAATTCATGAATATTCTATGAAAGTATCATTGCAAAAAGTATTGTTCTGAAGTACTATTAATAGGAGACTTTAGTACAAGGATATTACTTGATCTTAACATTGATCTACAAGGATATTACTTTAATGAGAAAAAGGTAAGTTCATCCAAAAGGACCCAAAGGGAGCATTAGAATTTGCACATATGCAGAGGGAGCTTGTACATAATCCAAGAGGCCACCAATGTAGGGGTAGTCTTTTAAGGCTTTTATCAAAAGGCACTTAGTAGCAAAACTTCATATTTCAACTCACCCTTAGCAAAAAAATGAGGAAAGAGCTTATTCATTTGGTAATGTTGTAAAAGATGAAATTTATTAACTCCTTATCTAAAGATGTACTTTTATGGTAAGTGCTCCTGATGTTTATATGTTATATAAACTTACCTATGAGCTCTATTTATTGTCTAACCTTTTGTATGTTATCTTTTAAGTACCTAAGGCCCTTATTGCAAATATGAATTGAGATGTACTATAAACGTTGTTGTACTAGAACAAGTTTTCATGATCTATTTTGGTAAGATATGAGGTATATCCATATGATATATTTCTTACCTTTAACATGATTATCATATATTGGTTTATGAATCTTCTTTTGGATAAAAAGTTGATTGGCTATTTTTCATCTTTTGATATATTTAGCAAGATTAGATGTGTTTCTTTGTCTTAAAAGTTGAATATGCATGTTTTAAAATATCTTGTCATGAACTTACTATGGGATTTTTGATCTTTTCAAAAGAACATTGGATGATTCTAGAATCATGGTAGATAGGTTATTAAAAGGCTTGAATAAGCTATGCATAGATGAAGGAATGCTCTTGATAAAAACTAATTTTACTTCATCAATCCTATGAAATTATGAGAAGTGTACTCTTCAACTGGTGCTGTAAAATGGTTTTATATCATTCAGATTTATATTATGAAAAAATTTTGCAAGTCTTTAGATTCTTTTGAGTGTTGTCCATATAGGGGAAGATATTTATGTGATAATGGTTATTCTTGTTATGTAATGACTCTCTATAACTATATGTTTTTATTCTAAAATGATATATATGTAAGATACAAGTTTATATACATCATCCTTTTTGGTGATGTCCAGAAAGGGGGGAGAAGTAGCTTATGTATTGTGATATTGTGATAAAGACTAACCCATTATCTTAATTTTTGGACATTACCAAAAAAGGAAGAGATTTTGGACCTTTTGGTGTGTCAAGATGTTAAGGAAAATGGAGTACAAGGATGTTTGTGTGGTTGTTTTTTTTATCAGAGCAAGAGCAAAGGACTTAAGAACTCACAAGTAAATTCAGGATTACAAGGACTTAAGGGAGCATGGACAAATGCAAAGAATTTAAGAAAAATGTATCTAATTTTTTTGAGGATTATTTCTAGATGTTTTAACATGTTTTGGAGCATTTTGAGACATTTTGATGAGTCTAGGAGGTTATAAGGTCTATGGGGACTTGTTTGGAGGCATTTGAAGGCTCCTAGCATCAAAATGAGTAGTTTCATTTTTGGCCCTTGTAGAAGAGACATCTTTCCCATTCCAAAGACATCTTTCCATAAGGAATCATAGGAAAAGACATCTCTACAAAATAGTAGACATATTTCTAGATAAAAAGATGTCTTTCCTCATACTAAGACATCCTCCCAAAATAAAGGCTAGTTATAGAAAGATGTCTTTCCCCAAAAGAATATGTCTTCCCATAATGGAGGGCATATGTAGAAAGACATCTTAGTCATGATGAAGCCATCTTTCATAACTATTAGTTAGCATATGCATAGGTTTCAAGATGAATTTGGAAACATAGTGGCTATAAGAAGACATCATTCTCATTGAGAAATGTGAAAAATTTTGTACTATCATTGTGTAATCATTTGAAAATCATTGTAATAATTGTTTCTCCTTATTGTTCTATCTTTTGTCTATTATAATGTGAGTTGTATTTCAAGTACAAGGATTAACAAACCAATTTACATTCATCCCTTGTAATCATTATTCTCTTCTATTTCCCTATGAGGTTGATGTGCTTCTTGTAGGAAGGAATCTTGCCTGATCTTCTCAAAATCCTATGAGATTGAGTGTTGGTATAGCACCAAAATACTCGAGAGTGGAGCTCAAAGTTATAAAAGTAGTGGTATTCTTAAAATCACATTCTAAGCTTTTCAGGACCTTACAAGGTTGAGTGGATTCATAGCATCAAATCACTTTGGAGTAGAGCTTAGAGCCTGTATGGGGTGTGGTACCCTTCAAACCACAATTTGGAGAGAACAAAGTCTAGAGGTGTGCTTGCGAACTACCCTTCGAGTGTGGTCTATCCAAGTTGGGGGACCAGATTAAAATTGGTGTGCTCTTTATGTCAAAAAATCTCATTTGGATAACAATCCTTAGTTGGTGCACAATCCTTAGTTCCATCCATAGAATTCCATTAGATCATGGGTACACACTTGTGATTCATATTTTTGGGCATAGGGGATACACACTGCTCATCATTGGTGATGTTGTTGGGGATGGTAGTAGTGATCTAGATTAGTTATATTATAAAAAATCATTGTTAAAGCATAAATGATTTATCTTTTAGGAAAAATATTAATATTTTAAGTCACATACACATTATTAATAAAAAACATATCTCCTTCACATAGGGCCTATAGTCCATCATACGATGAGAACATTGGTAGTAATAATAATAGGATCCATATTGAAGAGAATTTGAGTGAAACAATACAAACAGGAATCTCATATGCTCATTCCAACCCTTACTATATTCAAGGACTATGTACAATTGTTGTGGACAACCCTAAAGGGAATGGAAACAAGCCTAGAAAAATGAGGGCCTCAAGGCCTAGAACCTTCTTTAAACCTAAAAGAGATGAATCAAGGGATCATAGGGGAAGATATATATGCCATGGTGATTCTCCTTGTTCACCATCATTTTCTTCATCTTCAACATCTAGATCTGACGAAGATGAATGTAGCTATGAAGATAGAGCTCCATTAAGGAATAAAAATGAAGATAGGAATAGAAATTAAAGATGAGATTCAAGGCATGAAAGGGAGCATAAACGAGATCATTACTATAAGATAAATAGAAATAGAGATTATGATCATGACATTTCTAATAATGATGGACCCTTGTTGGATACTAGAATCATGAAGGTAGTTAGAATACCCCACAAACATCAAAGGAAAAGCTACATCAAATGACTTGAAATGAATAACATTCCTATATTTAAGGGAGGCTATAATTTTGATCCACA
This sequence comes from Gnetum montanum, assembly GCA_015680685.1. Taxonomy (NCBI): domain Eukaryota; kingdom Viridiplantae; phylum Streptophyta; class Gnetopsida; order Gnetales; family Gnetaceae; genus Gnetum; species Gnetum montanum. Next base: position 342,233 of record MNCI01007715.1, on the reverse strand, counting down.
ACATGATTTACAAGCCTTGCACGATGCCTACACCTTGCAAAATATCAAAATTAAGTGGCAAAATCTTAAGCTCTTTCCTAATACACTAATACAAGAAGCTAAAAGTTGGTATAGATTGTTGGAACTATATTCAATCCACTAGTGGTTCATAATGCTTGAGCTCTTCAATGAGAAATACCAAACTTATTCAAAAGTGTGGAATCTAAGGAATCAAATCCAAGTATGGAAGTAAGAAAACCATGAATCCTTGTATGTAGCCTTGAAAAAAATATTATTATTTACTACATAGATGTCCAAGTCATGATTTTTCTTAAAAAGAGCAGCTTACTCACATCATAGATTGGCTTTGTAACAAAATGACAGTTATGCTTGGGATCTATGCCCAAGGAAAATTATCATAGTTGAAAGCCCATTGGATACAAAGCCTAATTGAATATGTGGCAAAAGAAGAAGGAGAGCTATGTAAAAGGAAGAGTGTAGAGGAATATAACTGGGACCCAACTCTTCACAAGAAGGGGGTTCATATGTATGATCATAAAGAGGTAGTTCTTGATGGGCTTATTTTACTCAAAACCTTACTAATACAAAAGCCTATCATTGAGATTACAGTAAGGATAGATAAGATATGGGAATTGATGAATGAAAAGGTTACAACCAACTTGAAACTCATAGATGAAAAGGTAAAGAAAATAAGATCAAGTGGTCAAAATAGTAAGAGAAAAGAGAATAAGAAAATAGGAAAGGACAGTTTTCACAAAAAGTGAAACTAGCTGTACTAGAAGAGGTTATAGACTTAGATTTAGAGGAGGTATATGGATGTGACATTTATCAATATGACCATCCAAAGGACTATTTCTTAGTTATGTTACATCTCTAAGAGTCTGGGGCTTTTGCTTTGAAGCCCAAGTTCATAGAAAAGTAAATGCCTAGGAGATTGCCTCATCCACAAGGTAATTATTGATAGTCCTACAACCAAGAGTACTATCCTAGTGGGACTTCTTATCAACCTCACAACTAGTATCAACCATAGTGGCAAAACCCATAGTCATGGGGGATTCCATCAACAAGCTAGCAATACCCCTATTACTAGCTAGCGGCTTATAGATATTATGTTCAACAATATGTTTCTCATCATTGTTCTACTTCCCTTGCCTCAACTCATTATTACTATTTTGCTAAACACCATCAACCCATAACATCTCCTGTGGGATCACCATCTCATGCCTCTTATCATCGATCACATCCTCAATACTTCCATACTTTCCTCTAACATATGTCACTATTAACAATCTGGAAAGGATTGGCATCATAGTCTCAATAGAAGAACATCACTTGTGCTATGAACATACAAGTGAATGATAATGTTAGTATATCTTAGAAAAAGTCTTGGAAATGTCCTTTCTTCATGAAAATTCCCACACATGTGAATCAAAACTAGTAGACCTATTAGCTCATCAAAATTAGCATAAGGATAATCTGGTGTAACCCTTTTCTTCATAAAGATAATGTCTCCTAATCCTATGCAAAAGCTAACAACCATTATTACTCCAACATAAAACATAAAAGATGAACCTATCACTCTGGAGAGACAAAAAATTCCATGCAATACTAATAATGATAACGCATGTGGTTATGGGCCGAAAGTTCAAATTATTAACACGATCTCACTACCAACCTATAAGAAACTTGAGGAAAAAGTGTGTGTGCAAAACCAAGTCTACATAGTAGCAATTAAACAAAAAGATAGTCAATGGCTTGAGTATCAAAATACCAAACTACTCAAAAGATGCATGGAAACATCCAACCCACTTATTAGTTCTAGTGCTACGAAAATGAACTAAACAAAGAACTTAAACAAAGACATCTCACACTTTCACTATATATCAAAATAAGATGTTAAACAAGGAGATTCAATAACTAAAATAAAAAATAAAAATTGAAATATATTTGAACCCTCTAAAAAGAAAACACCTTCTAATCTAGTTGAATATATGTCTCCAAATGATCAAAACCTAATTATCATCAATGCTAAATGTGCTAACAAGAGAAATATTAAATCACTAAAGATGCTAAATGGAAAAATTATGGTGTATAATCAATGGAATGTGTGGTCCATTTTTAGAGTACTCACACATTATTTTAATCATGGTGGAGATGCTTCATCTTGAATCAAGAACTAAAAAGTGCATTTTCACTTTTTGTTTTACAATTTTTTTATCATTTTCCTATCTCTTCAAAATTCTATCAATTCTTAATATGTTTTCCATTTCTTTTTATTTATCTATTTTTTTATAATTTTCTCTTCTTGAGTCATTTCCTTTATGTTTTATGGATGTCTACTTTGTTTTTGTTAATGCTATTGCTAGTCATGATGTAGAATTTAACACTATGTATTGGATCTTTATCTTATGCTATCAAGTTGATTAGGTAAATAATTGTGTAAAGTAGTGAGACCACATCATCCATCTCTCCAGTTTCTTTAAATAAAAGGTATTTATGAAGAAATTAATATGGTTCTTCTTACATGAAACTAAAATTAACTAATTATCATTGTACCTTGAAGAAAGAGAGAAAGACCAAGTGGAAATGAAAAAGGGTATGACCTCAAGGGGATTTGTTGGGTTTTCTTCTTGACTTCCTTCTTGGGATCTATGACTCCTAATGGAACATATCATTACTCCTATTTTTGGCCAATAAACAAGAAGTATGTCTTTGCATGGTGTGATACCTATGAAAAAATATACAAAAAAAAAAGAAAAAAAAACAAAAACAAAAACAAAGAATAAGAAGAAGAAGAATAAACAAAAACAAAAACAAAAAATAGGAATTTAAGGCACACCTCTTAGACATAATAATGGGCTATAAGAACTGGTTATGGAGTTAGAAAGACATGTTATCCATGCCTAAAGATGCCCCTCTAACTAAGGCCCTCTTTGTCTTCATTCTCTTTTTGGAGTGATGCTCATTCTCTATGGTTGTTATGGACTCATGTTGGTGGGTAGAAGGGGCATATTAATATTAGGCCATTGTTAATAGTATGGACTTAGTCTAAAACTAGGATGAATAGGTATGATGATCATCTTAATCAAAAGTGATACAAGAACCTATTGTAGACATGGTAAGGTACCTCATGTCCCAATCTCTATAATCCCTTCTCATTGCATTATTCACCTCATTGTTGCATGCAATTATGAGCCTGATGATTTTGTATAGTATAGTGCAAGATCTTAACCTAGGTAGCTATGTGTTGTTTGGAACAAAGACATGATCTACATTCAACTTCTAATGTGTCCATAGAGATCTATAAAGGTGGTTATGCAAGGGCATTATGGTAGAAGCCTACTTTGGGAAGGATCCACCTGCATGAATTTTGTTCATCATGGCTATAAACCAAAACATCACATCTTCCAAGACATCATGGAAAACTTCTCTAAATTTATGCATGATTTTTGGACTACTTCTCATCAATTTTAATTAATTTACTACTTTTATATTGAACTATCCTTCAAATTCAATATTTCTTGGCCATCTTGTTAACTAGACCTTGGGTTTTAGTTGTTTGAAAACTTGTGAGCTTCTAGAGTCAAGCTCATTTATTGTGAGAGCTAAGGGTGTAATTTTTTAACTTTTTTCTAACACCCTATTTTTGAACATTATGGTAACTAATAGTAAAAATAATTAAAATGACTTGAAAAACTTGATGATTTTAGTTACTTCATAGCCTTGAGGAACATTATTATGAAATTACCTTGAGCATAAATGCTAAACATTTTTCAAACTTTGAGATAATTGGGATTCAAAAAGGGTTAATTATTAAGAAAAAATTACCAAATCTAACATTGATCCTTCGGTGATTGCAAGTGATGCTAAAAGAAATGATTAAGGTTGAAGGCCTCTTATAAGGCAAGAAAAGAAGCTAAGAGTAGGATACAGGAGGATTTTCCCCTAGAAGAATAGTAGCATATATAGTGATTAAAATTTAAACATCACATGTTTTCTAAACCCATGGGACAATGAGGAGAAATTTCAACCCATCCTTCAAAAACATTCTACATAAAAAGAGAAGCACCAACATAAAAATCAAGGTTAGAAAGTCTACCACCACTAGAGACAACAAGAAGATTCATCTTTGGTGGATTTTTTAAGACCTCTATAATTATATAAACTTTAATATCTATCCAATATTTTTTTCATTTTGTAATACATCTACTAAAATAAAATTTTGTAATGCTACACTCCAATTTTGTAATGGCAACTAATGTAGTCTTAGTCACCCCACAATTTTTGTAATGGAACTTTGTCCATTTATATATAACTCAAGGATGAGTTTTTAGTTAGTTGTGGGGGTATGATGGAACATGATGAAGCATAATTTTGTTAAGTGTATCAGTTGATTGAGATATCATAGATGTTATATTATAGATACTACATTGAATCTATGTTGTAGCATCCTTGTTGGTGTGTCTTAGTTGGCTACTATATCATAGATGCTATATCACATCTATTATAACTTAGTGGCATTGAGGCATCCTTGTTGACACACCCCTATTGACACAACCAAATGCATTAACACATACCTCTTAATGCATTGTCTATATTTGCCTATATATATGTAAACACTTGCTATGTATTTGGCACCATTTGATTAATAGTGTAGTTGAACTGTTGCAGTTTATTTTTATAATCTTAGTAAATATTTTTTGAGTGCTTGTAGTGTGGATTTGAGTCATTTGTACGACATATTATCTGAGTGGCATTGTACCTAGACACATTTCATGAATGAAAATAAGATTGAGATTGATTCATATTTATTGCAGTACTTTAACTTAGAATAGATTTACTTTCAATGCAGTTTACTTTCTATGTACTTAGTTAATATTTACATTTCCATGCATGGTAATCAATCGGTGGAATAATCATGATTAGTTTTGAGTGTAAACACATATTCACATGGATATCCCAGTAGTGGGTATGTGAGTTCAAGACATGTATGCTAAGTTGGGAATGGACACTTATCATCCTTAAGATAGTTTAGGATTTAATTTATTATTAATTAGATTAAATAATTAATTTTCATACTTTCACATAGTGTAACCTTAGCTACATAACATCAATAATCATATGCCTTACTTTGGACTAAACCATACATGATAAAGCTACCACTAGTCTAACTAAGAAGAGAGCAACCTATGATTAATACTTAACGATCTAGATATCATACTAGTTCCATCCATGAAATTTGACTAGATCATGCATACATCCTTGTGATTCATATGGTTGGATGTAGGGGATACCCACTACTTATCAAGGAACTTATGGAATTTGGACCTATTCTTGGGTGGTTTCCTTTACCCTCTAGTAGATGAATTTTATCCACTACTATTAGACTTAAAGTTTGAACTCTCATTACCATCATTGTTTCAGGATGAAACTGTTAAGGATTAGTTCATCAATGCCACTGTTTGCTTGTGTTTTGAGAAGTTTTCTCCATGTTAGTTGGTTTATTAGCCTTATTATAGAATTTGATCCATTCCTTGCCATTATGTTGGATGTCCACCTTCTCAATGTGCTTAGTTGAAGTGATGGCATCATGGAGGTTAAGTGGCCTATAATAAACCAAATTATCTCAAATGTAGACATTCCTAACTCCTTCGTAGATGTCTAAAAGTTGATCATCAAGAAGTGGATAAGCATGTTTCATTGTTACTCAAGTTCATCTAGAGATGAACTTGGAGATGGACTCATTGTGAGCTTGCTTGATTGTTAGGAGCTTTTACAAAGTATCACTCTGCATGATGTTGTACTTAAATCTCTTCATGAAGATGATGAAGAGCTATTCCATGGAGGTGATAAACCTATGGGAAAGGGCTCTATACCATTCAAGTATATTTCCAATTAGAGAATTAGAAAAGCATCTAAAGATAGTGTGGATATTGTTGGCCAACAATATGAATTCATTGAAAAAGGTAATGACATGGTTTTTGGGACCAGACTCCTCATTATACTTAAAAAACTTTAGCAAGAAAACTTCTTTGGAAACTTAGGTAGGTAGGATCAATGGGCTGATGGAATTAAGAAGGAGATGGATAATAGAAATAAGATGACTACTACCATGTATTATTATTGCTTTATGTATCTGATCCTCATTTACTTGCAACCTAGAAGATAAGTCTTGGAGAAAAAACATTTACTTAACTAGAACATCAGGAAAGAATGGTATGGAAGGATTCTCTAAAATGAGGTTATAAATAAGAAAAGTTGACTAGGAAGATGTAATAGTGAGCATGAAGACATAAGGTGGAAGAAATATATTAGGAAGGTGGGAGAAATGGTATTGAGGCTTATGGTTATTGAACTAGTGACATATGGGATAGGGGATGAAATGGATTTAGTAGGGTATTAGGATTCTACACTTGCACATTAGATGCTAGATTGATAGTGTTTATGCTTGAAAATAGGCTATATGTTAGAGGGAGTGTAATTATAGGTGGGGAAATAATAGCTAGAATAATGGAAATAGGTGCAATAGGGCTAATAATCTTGAAAATATGCTTGGGCTAGTAGTTCCAAGCTAGGATACCAAATAAGAAGGTTTAGTGTCAAGTTGGTAGTTGGATATAAAAACTTATCAAATTTATAGTGTCAAGATTATAGTCATGAATTTATATGAAAATGGTCATAAGAGTTAACAATGTGTTCCATAGTTGACATAATGAATATGGCACTAACATGTTAATTAGTTAGTGGTTTTGACACTTTGTGTTTTGAGATGTTTTTCACTTGGCAAATACATTTGGGAATCCAACATCTTGCTCCAAGGTTTCTTTGGCCTTTAGGCTCCTCCCTTTGGATGTTTGAAGCTATCTATTTGGGCTTTTGGTCTTCATATATCATTTGACTTCTTGGCCATTTCCCTCCCCTTTTTTTTGTGAGGTGAAACCTTCATTGAGCTTCATTGCCAAGGCTGATTATGACATTGTTTTCCTATTGGATGAGGTGTGTTACTTCCATCTTCCATCAAATCTAATGGTTCTTCCATCGAATGGGATGTGTTACACTCAATGGAAATAATGGTTTTCCTATTGAATGATATGTGTTACACTCAATGGACTTGATGATGGAGCATGATAAAGGGATGTTATAAGGTCATAATGTATGAATGCCAAAGATAGGTCAACATTGCTATTTAGGGTAAGAAAGGCTATAACAAGGCTACAGGGTTTAGTTCAAGGAGATGATAGTGGGAATGAAAATGAAATAAGCACTCTTGACACAACAAGAAAAACTCACCAAATCTTGCTTCAAGGTCATGTGGTAACTTGTTGTCATGTTGAGTTGCACCTCCACAATGACTCTGGGCTTCATCCTACAAGCACAACTCCAAGAGTATAAGAAAACCAAGCAAAGAAAGAATCTTGCTATGCTACAATGCACAAGGCCACATAGAATGATAGATAAAACCAAACTACCTAAGTCACCAATGTTATCAGTTTAAGGTCATGGCCAGCCATGGTGCTAGTTTAAGTTCTTAGTGGATCATTGAAAGATATTCCTTTGTTGTTCAAGGGGTTTCATGTAGGATCTCTATTGAATGCATGAGATCATTGATGTCATCGTTTGGCTACATGTAATATTTTTTTAAATAGGAATGATTAACTGGATTAGCTAACTCATTCCCATTCATGTCTATGATCCTAAATGCTCTGTTGTTGTACGCTATAGTGATTAAGAAAGGCCCTTCCCAATTGGTTGAGAACTTGTCCTCATGCCAACAGATGGTCTTGAGGACTAGGTCATCCTCCTTGATCTTATTCTTGGTTATGGTATGGTGGTGTTTTCACTTTTTCCTCTCTTAATATCGCTCAACATGAGCAAGCGTTTGTACCCATTGCTCCTCCATGAAGTCAAGATCCATGGTCTACAACTCCTTGCATTGTTCATTGTTGATGAAGTTAGATAAGGCTACTTGGAGCAATGGCACCTTCAATTCAAGAGGTAAAATAACTTCATAATCATAAATCAAGCTATAAAGAGTTACACTAGTTATCATATGATAGATCGTTTTGTAGGCCCAAAGTGCATGGATAAGCTACTCATGCCACTTGTGCCTATTGTTGTTCAACATCTTTTTAAGCAAGTTGATGATGGCCTTATTGGTTGGTTCTACTTGTCCATTGGCTTGATGGTGATATGGCAATGAGAAGGAATGCTTAATGCCTAGGTCATGAAAAAAATTCTTTGTTTCTTGGCTACTAAACTATGGTCCATTATCTATGACTATGGTCATGGGTATGTCAAAATAGGCTACAATGTTGCCAAGTATGAATTTATAGACTTATTTAGATGTTTTACGTTTTAGGGGAATAGCTTCAATCCACTTTGTGAAGTATTTAGTTGCCACGATGACAAAACTATGTCCTGTTGAAGGCTTAGGCATTATAGGTCCAAGGATATCTAACCCCCACCATTAAAATGACCAAGTGATTTGAGTAATGTGTAACTCAATTGGCAATACATGTATAAGGTTACTATGTTGTTGGCATGTATCAAAAGTTTTAACCTTTGGCAGTTAGTCACTTTCCATCAGATGTGCTAGTTTAATCATGATGTTGTAGTGATGCTCCACTCAAATAGTAAGTTTGTTGGTGGAACTATTGCCAATAGTTGCCTTATGGATAAGGAAACCTTTTGGGTGCTTGCCATTTTGCCAATTTGGGATTTAGAGCATACATACTAGATTCCTACAAGTATGAAAACAATAGGATGACATCCCTTGCAATGTTCATATTAGCATATGTCACATCCATCATCATTTGACTTAGAATATACAACTTCCTAAAGTGCTATAGTCTTGCCTCCTTTTTCTTCCTTCTTTCATGACCACTACCTCTTTGGTCTCTACTCTCTTCTATGATTTTTAGAGCAATTTAAAATTTTTCTTCCAATAAGTCCCACATTTTATCCATCTTAGTTGATATTTTAGAGATAGATTTTATATCAACAAGGTTTTTCATTGCACCACTTCATCAAATAGTGTCTCCTCCTTATTATCATAGAAACAAACCTTCCTCTTATAGAGAGATGGATCCCTATTATACTCCTATGTACTATATTTTTTTTCCATCTCACCCTCTTCCTTAGCCACTTACTCGATGAGCCTTTAGATCTAATGAGCCCTTAGCTTTGAAAGTATTCCTTGGGCATAGACCTCAAGAGTTCTCCTTGTTTGAGTTTAGAGCCCATCTATGATGTGGCATAGCTAATCCCTTTGAGAATAGCCATGGCTTGGGCATCAATGCAACAAGGAGTATTACCTACCCATGGCTACATCCAAGGATTCATGAGTATCTTATTTCCATCCTTGAATTTTCCTTCTCAAGTTGGACACTCTAGAGTATGTCTAATACTTTTCATTGAACAATTCAAGCATCGTACTCTATCTTCAAATAGATTCAGATTCCAAGAACTAGTACCAACGTTTAGCTTTTTTGATGAGTGTTCATAAGAACAATTTCAACTTTTTCCATAGGCATTTTGAAAGGCTTGCAAGTGGTTATATGGATCCAAATTATACTTCTATTTGAACTTGGGGATATTATTCATATCCAATCATTTGATTTGAATATTCTTCACATTCCTAGTCAATATCCTTATAGCCTTTGCAATGTTCAACATGTTTCTAGTTACCAGTAGGGGCTCATCATAGTCATAGCGGTCTTGGTGGCCCCTGTCATGGTCATGATGGTTATGAAGAGTCCTGCTATCCCTTATTTCTTGATGTTGATAATCTCCCTATTGATCATGCCCATGGTTTCTATCATTATGGTAGGATTTGTGATCATCCCTATCATGTCATTCACCTCCATCATAGTTTTTGTTGCTTGTATAGCTATGATCGAAGTTATAGGAGGAAGATGATGAGGACGAAGAAGACAAAGAGGAAATAGAGCCAGCAACAAAGCATGACCTAATGCTTCTTCTTCTTCTTTGGTTAGTATCCCATTTACCATGTTTATCTTTTTATTGGTGCTTTTCTTTGTTTCTGCCTTGGCTATCCCCTTTTGAGGCCCCCTAAACTTGGAATCCACTCTTCCTAGAATTAGGGTTGTTCACAGTGAACTACAAATGCTAGTTAAGGGTCTCCTCATTAAAGAGAAGAGGAGAACTAGTTTATTGAGAGGTCCTTGAAAACAAGTCCTCACCTTCTTTATGTGTTTGTAAAAACAAGTGGGTAGGGTCTCGTTTTCCTTTTGTGATCTCATATTGGGCTTCCATTTGTTGATGTTTTCTTTTTTGTGCTTCTATGGGATGATAATCCTAGTAAGCATGATCTTGCACTTCATACTCTGGATTAAGTTCTATAATGGCAAGCCTTATAAAATTATTCAACAACATTATAGGAATAGATTGGTCAAGAGGCAACATGATGTTTCCTTCCATGTCCCTTCATCACAACTACTCATCTTGGTGCAAGATGAAGATGAAGTCTAGATTGTAGGCATCCAGATGAGTGTAAATCACCTTAAACTATTAAGACACTGGTGTCCTATGAAATTCTTATCATTGTTGATTGGATTCACCTCCAAACAGTGGTGGAGAGTATTCCTTGCAAGAGGAAGCCACATTAGTGATTGAGAAAAATAGTGTGCTAGTGTTAGTTTCTTTGTTTTTAATGATGTTAGCGTTTAGTTCCTTTTATAACTTCTATGAATGATTTCATTATCTCTTCTAGGTAGCACACTTAGTTAACTAAAATCCCTAGCAATAGTGCCAATGATGAGCATCAAGTAGTTCCTACATCCAAGCATACGAATCACAACTGTTACACTAGCGATCTAGTGGAATTCTGTGGACTTTAGCTCTACAAATGCCAATAGTAAAGATACTAATCTATGGATGTGATCGTTGTCTTCCTGGCTACACTTATGTAAGTGCAAGTGTATGATTGAGTGGAGGAAAGGCACATGATTTGTATTAATTTTTTATTTTTATATAAATTAATCTAAGTGTAAGATAAAGTAATTGATTAAGAATTAATCTAAGTAATTAGCTAATGTCTTAGCCTATTTCCTAACATAAATATTCTATCACACCTTCAATAAACATCTTGAACTTGTTACAATGCTACTAGGCTACCAAGTGATAGCAATGTTGGGATTACCAAGCATTAACATTATGCTTGAGGTGATCCTACTTATGTGTATTAATTAAGTATTTTAATTAACTAGAAACATGAAAGTAAAGTGTATGAATAACAAATTGCATAATAGTAAACATTAATATATTTCCAAGTGTGGTAAGGTATTTTAAGAACCTCATCTTTATGGCCATCACATCAATGTGTCTAGGTACATTGGTGCTCAAATAAGGATTTTATAAATCCTTGACTCCTGGTGTGGACACTTAGAAAATATTCTAACTAAAACATCATCAATTTTGGGTCATCATGATTCTCTAGGTGTAATACCATGATGAACCACATAATTGGTTTGACACCCTGGAATTCTTAATGCCTACATTGTTATGCTCGAGTGTGCCTGCTACGCTCCTCACCAAAATCAGTGTAGCATCTAGTTGCAGAGCCATTTTGCACAAATGGAGCATTGAAGGTAGATCATACAGTTCAGCAAATTTTCTATCTCCTAGGATGACAGGCTTGCTACACTTTCTAGCTTGCCCAACTTGACACATGACCTAGTTGACAGTTTACCTATGGACCATGCTAGGATTTACCAAAAGTGTTCAGGATGGACTAAACATTTTGACAAGTTTTCTAACTACAAGACTTACTATGCTACGCTATGCTGCACAGCATAGCAGGACATGTGGAGACTGATCATGCACCAAAGATGCAGTTGACAACTATTTGGTCCTCCAGGATACCTACCCTGCTTCATCCTTGAAGCATGATCAACATGACATAGGAGCATGTGGTAAATTTCATCAGAAATCATCTCCATTTGAGTGCTACACTATGCTATGCTACACAATGTAGCAGGGTTCTTGTGTGACAATACTTCCACTCAGATTGCCTTGACACAGGAAATAAAATTTCCCATTCCTTAACCATCAAAAATGCTTATTCTGCTGCCACCCTAGGACATGATCGACATCCCATGATACAACACTTGCAAAGTGAGACAAAATTTAGGCCAAACTGGGTGCTACTTTGTGATACGCTACATAGTGTAGCACAACATAGCAGGGTCAGAATGCACATAGGTCCTCCATCAAGTTACCCTAGCAAAAGGATTGCACTTGGCCATGCTCTGACCTCCAAGACTACCTATCCCACTTTGCCCTTAGGTCTCAATCAAAGTATTCTAGCAAAGCATTGTAGGTTCAAGCTCAAATTCATACCAAACTAACTACTATGTTGTGCTACACTACACACCGTAGCACAGCATAGCAAGGACATAAAGCCCAAAAGTATCCCAATGATTAAATCAGTAGGTCTTAGTACCTTTCAACATGAAAAGAAGGGTTGCCAATTACTAAAGTTGCTTGCCTAGCTAGGCCTTAGAGGGGTATTTTTGATTTTTGGGTAAGATTTATCTCAAAACTGGCTGCTACGCTGCACTATGCTATGCAGCGTAGCACAACGTAGCGTGTGGGTATTCAAGCTACTCCACTATGTTGAGTAGCATAGGTAGCGTAACACTTGTAAAGATGCATCAAGACATCTCTAGTAGCTCCAGAACTTAGTTAGCAGTGTTTATTTTTACTCTAGCATCTCCTCAACAGACAAGATCAATAGTTTCCTTTATTTTGCACCCCCTGCATTGATTCCTAAAGTTGTTCCTACGCTTGACCCTACGCGCAGGAGTAGGGAAGATGTAGTCCTGGAGCATAGGCTCCACTTTGCATTTTTTGTTAGCACTTTTTGTAAAAACATGATAGTTTTCTGGATTCTGGTACATGCAGTTTGAATAGTATGGTCATGGCTCGGAAAGTTTTACTTCCAGCGTCATCCCCACTCAACGTAGCACATCAGCATGAAATTGTAGCATAGCACCACATGTCATCATAGCACATCCATGTTTGAACCTTGTGGGACCTAGGACATGTGGTATTCAAGCCATGTTTGTCTCCTACTATTGGCTCTATAAATACCCTAGTGAACATTGTTCAAGGGGTTGGCTTTTGGGAATTACCTTTCTTGTGGTTGTTTTTCTGATTTGGCTTTCTAGCGATTGATTTCTAGAGATTAGCATTTTTTCCAATTAGCTTTCTAGAAATTGGCTTTAGCAAGGAGGTTGGCAAGTAGAAGGTTGAGGATTAGAAAATCCCAAAGGTAGCACTTCCCTAGATTTCTTTTAGCCCAACAATCATTAGCTCATTAGTTCCTGTTAGTAGGCCATTGGCAGCACTCCAGGAGCTATGACCATACCATTATGTTGTTAGTTGTGCCTATCCAACAATGCACATTGGTTGTACACCTTCTTCAGCTAAACAAAGATCAAATCCTCCAATTTTAGGGTAGTGCATTCTCTCACCTAAGCTCATTTCATTTTGCTACAGCATATATTTTGCATCATTGTACATTGATTCACGTTTATTACTTAGTTACATATTCTACTACACTTTTACTATTATGTATGTTACAATTTTCTTCACCTAAATCTCCATGCGCAACATTTTAAAACCATTGTTCACGAAAGGTTATTGTACATTGTGTAAGTCCCTGTCTGATCAACTAGACCATTTAGGGCACCCCATTTTCATTATCTCCAACAAGGCCCTTGCATGGATCCAGGGTTAGTCTCTATGCCCGGTAACCTCTCAGTGTTCCAGCCACTGACATTTTCAGATGTTACAGTTTTTGGGTGCTAGAAGTAGGGCCTTCTCTGTGCCCTTTTTGTGTGTCACGGGTAATCCTACATGCTATTTGTACCCTATCACTAGCAACCTGCTAGCATAGATGTGACACCCCTATGGTTGTCTATGCACTGGGTGGTGTAGATTGGTCACCATGAATGTTCCTCTGGAACCCTGTAAGTTGAAAGCCCAAAATGGTTTACTATGCCCTGCTACCTATGTCACGTGTAATGTGGTGTTCCTATCATCGTAACAAGTCTAAAACTATCTATTGTGTCATGCTGCCAACATTCTGTGTAGCATGGTGACCCTACCAGCGTAGCGGTTTCTGAACAGTTTACTATGTTACATTGACTATCTACTATGTTACGCTAGACCATCTACTCAATCAACTACATTACACTGCCTATGTTTTTTGTAGCATAGTAACTCTACCAACATAGCATTTCTTTAACTATCTACTTTGTTACGCTGCCCATCTATTACATTACACTACCTACATTATTTCTAGCGTAGCGACCCTATCGGTGTAGCAGTTCCTACACTGTCCACTATACTACACTACCTATCCACTACATTATGCTACCTATGCCCTATGTAGTGTAGAAACCCTGTTAGTGTAATGCTTCCACTATGCTATGCTATCTATTGCATGACATTGTCCACTTCGGTATGCTGTCCACTGCGTTACGCTACAATTTAGCATGAAAACCTATTGTTTTCCAACTATTTCTTACACATCTCTCCCTCTTACACCTCTTGCATGTAGAAAAGATGAATCTTGCAACAACTTCCATTCCCACCTCAAACTTGGAGGTATCCTACTCTCTCCAACACATGGCAGGTCCTGAGCAACCACCCAGCCTAGTGCTAGTATAGCAGCAGTCTCTTAGATTGTAGCACCAATCACTCAAATGTCTACCCCAAGATGAAGAGTGATACAATTTTCTATGTGCAAAAATTTAGGTGAATATACAATTGGATTGTCAAGAATTTAAAGAGAAATGTAACTTTGAGTTCATCCATCAGAACTGGAGGGAGTTCATCCCTACACCTGATACCACTATCCCATTGGCCAAAACATATCCATGGGTTCTAAACCAACTTTTACAGTTAAGTAGGTCAAGAGAATGGGACATAGCCTCCCACTACGATGAACCCTTTCAAGACAACCAAGAGAAGCTAGACTCCTGCTCAAATGGTGGTGGTCCAATCTATGCCACAACTGTCCCTTCCATCTCTGTTGCCCATTCATATTAGTCATAGTTTCCCACCTCTATTGCTACTACTACGACACGGCTGCAACCCAAATCCTCTTTGGTGATGGGTAGTTACCAAATGATGTCAACACATCAACAAGAAAGCCCCTCAACCTCATTTCCCACCAGTCATCCTTCCCAATCTATTCTGACTCCGTACCAAACATCTATAATGCCCACACTATTGTATGTGCACACTATGCCAACCTCATAGCTGCATGTAAGTTTCATTCCTATTTCCCTCTCTATAAACATTTCACCATCAATAGCAAGTCCAACCTCAACAGCATGGTGGACAACAACAACCTCTTTTCCCAAAACTCAACTGTCTTACATGCAACACTATGCGCAACTGCAAACATACCAAGTTCCACATGCAACGCAACCAAACGCAGGGTTGTGGGCTGCTCCAACCATGGGACAAATGACCATACCCACAGTGCCACCAATGGTAGTCGCTTTGACAATACCACCCACTAGGTTGTAGCCCTCTCAAATGACACCACTAGTAGGGGCTATTCAAACAATGCCCCCAATGGGAATGGCAACCGCACCAACAATGCCACCAATGATGGTTGCTTCGGCAACCCCGCAACCTCCTATGACACCCCTATGTCTGGACCAAGCTTTCCAGCTCATCTAGACCCTTACTGATGAAATCAAATTACTTAAAGATGCTATCTTAGAAATGGTCTAGGTCATGGACTTTTATCAGGATGATCCAATTAGTCCAACTATTCCTAAGCTAACGTTGCCTCCTAGGGTGCAACTTCCCTAGTTCACAAAATACAATGGAGAAGGTGACCCAAATGCCCACCTGGTTATGTTTAGTTCTAAATCCCTACTATTACAGCCATGGCATCATGCCATCATTTTTGTATTTGCCATGTCCTTGAAGGGTGAAGCCTTAGATTGGTACCATGCGCTTTCCTGTGCCTCAATCTCAACATTGAAAGAACTGTTAAGCCAATTTGTGATCCTCTTTAAGTATAACTTGAAGCTGGAAGTCACTTTGGATCAACTTATGAGTGTTAAAAAAGAGCCACTAGAATCCATTCAAAAGTTTATACAATGATGGAGTGCTACCCTAAATGAAATTTGTGAATTGATCGTTGAGGCCAATCTACTGGTCATTTTCAAAGGTGCCATAAATGATTTTATTAAATCCAAGCTATACTACTTGGCTCTGTGTTACCTTAGTCAGGCGTTCACTTAAACCAAGAGTATCCAAGATGAGATGGAAGAAAGTAAGGATCCAGCTTATGTAACATATAAAAAAGCACACACAAAGAAGGACAAGGAGAGAGGCAAAGCCACGACAACCACAGTGGCTGTTGTAGCCCATGAAACCAAAAAGGGTAAACAAATGGATAAAGCATCTAAAACTCATGCCACAACTAACATAACACCCAACCCTAGCAGCACTAGGAAACCTTCAATGCTAGCAACTACTACCCAAACTTTGGTGAAGCCAAATTTTGAGCACAAGAACTGCTTAAAATAAACTCCCTTACCAATCAAGCCATTTGAGCTTCTAAAACAATTATTGGGAGCTGGATGCATGCAACATAAATGGATGTCAAAGGAGGCTATTAAATGACATCAAAGGTACTGTGAAGTCCTTCGTGACCCCTCTCTGGTTACACCTAACGACCCACCAGTACCTAGGAACTTTATATTAGAGCACTTCTACGATTATCATCTAGTGTGTGGGCATGACACAGAGTATTGCTTGGTACTAAAAGATGATATTGAATGATTGATTGATTAGGTAAGTTGGTGTTGGATGAGAGTAATCCTATCTGACCTGAAAACCAATCAATGCATGTCTACAAAGACCCTTTAAAAGCTAACAATGCAGGTTACACTATTAATGCCATTAGCATTGATGATAATGTAGACTTGCAACATGAACCATTCATGGTTCATG
Organism: Gnetum montanum; assembly: GCA_015680685.1. Lineage (NCBI taxonomy): Eukaryota > Viridiplantae > Streptophyta > Gnetopsida > Gnetales > Gnetaceae > Gnetum > Gnetum montanum. The sequence continues at coordinate 325,226 of MNCI01007715.1, read as the reverse complement.
TACCTCCCCGCAACCCTGAAGCATCAACAACAACCACTTTGCAAATTCCATTTGTCATTAAAGTCCCTCCTCAGACATCTACTGCACCTTTTTTGCTTAAGAATACATCACTTGCTACCACAACAACTTAGGCACCTTTCATTATCAAGGTGCCCAAGCATACAGCTCCCTCTACAACCCAAGGTCCAATGATAGGAACTACATCACAACATTTCCATTTGAGAACCTAGTAGATAAGTTGGTTAGAGAGCGTACTACATTAGGCCCCCCTAAGCCCATCCCTATGTTGGCTATGCCCATGAATTCATCATTGAAGGCTATGGGTAGCATGCAACCAATGCCCTCTAAGCCAAAAAAACTTGTCATTCAATCTAAACCCACTCCTCCATGGGAGATTTTCCTTTTAGGATGCATAGAAGAAGCAAATATGGGCAAACAACTAGACAATGGACAATATTTCCTAGATGCAATTTCACAATTTAAAAAAGCCTTGAAGCAAAAGAATGCAATGTTAAGCTTGTATGACTTAATCATGACCTCTAAGGTGCATCGTGAAGCCTTGGTTTGCATGTTAGCATCTATTTCTGTTGACCAAAACATGCCAACTAAGGAGAAAGCTATCCATGTGGTTATGCTTCCCCCTTTGGCTGAAGAACCATAGGCAACCCAATTAACATTTCAAGACAAGGCCATCAAGGATGATCCTAAAAAGGGTCAAGTGACTACCACCCCTATGTTTATCATGATTTGGGTGGGTCAATACAAAATTTCCAGAGTACACGTTGATGATGGGGCTACCACTAATGTGATCCCATTTCCCATTATTGACAAGTTGGGCCTAGTAGATCAAATCAAGCCCACAGTAACTTCCTACCTAAAATCATTTAATGAAGCACATGTCATAGTCAAAGGCACCATTAACATCAACTTTGTGGTAGGGACTAGTTTTCCACTAGTGCCGAATTCATTGTGGTGGAGGAGATGCCTGGTTCAACTTGATCTTGCTGAGATCATGGTTAGCCCAATTAAGAACAGTATCCTCACCCTTACACTACGAAATCCATCTACCCTATGTAGGTTGAGAAGTGGTGATATTTGGTGATGAAAAAGCCCCTCGAGCTATAAATAATATAGACATAGAACAAGGGTAAGAGATAGAAATCTCTAAAAATCCATCACCCATCCATAGTGAAGTCCCATGTTCAACAGATGAGCTAACCAAAACTACCAACTTATACTAGGAAACCATTTGGGTTGAGTTGCCTTTCCAAACAGTAGATGAAAACATAGAGGAATATCGCCATAAAGCTTCCTAACCATATGCTCTGCCTAACCCACAACGGGCTAAGAAACAATTGCATAATTAGAGTCTACCTCTAATTCACTTCCATTAATGCTTGGCCTTAATACTCTTGTTTCTTTTGACTTTGCATCTTCACTATTTGCATTATGTCCACTATTTGCATCATGAACATTATTTTGCATTAATTAAGCTATCGCCATGGCCCGAAATCTCCTTAAACTATTGCCATGGCTTGAAATGGCCTTAAACTATTACATAGCTTGAAATGGCCTTAAACTATTGTCATGGCTTGAAATGGCCTTAAACTATTACATAGCCAGAAATGGCCTTAAACTATTGCACAGTTGAGAATGGCTCTAAACTATTACTATGGCCTGATAAGGCCTAAAACTGGCAACTGACCCTTGAAAATTACATTTCATGGATCGAAATGGCCTTAAACTATTTCCATGGCCTGAAATGGCCTTAAACTAGTGCAATGGCCCGAAATGGCCTTAAATTAGCAATGGCTTGAAATGGCCTTAAACTAAAACAAGGGGCACAAGCACATTAATAAAATATTAATAAAAAAATGAAACAAGTGTTTCACTTTTTACTCTTCATTAAATTTGAGTCCATACAATAAAGGCTACAAAAAATAAAATAGATACACAAAAACAAAAATATTTTTCCACCATGCTACAAGTCTTTGCCAGTATCTTCATCTCTTGCTCCACTAGGCCTTGCACCTCCATTTGGATCCTACATAAAGAAAAAATAAAATAATGAATTGAATTAGAATAAGGCTTTCACAAAATAGACTACAATACAATAGAAAGTACCTAACCTAAGATGGACCCGCATCCATCTTGGGGCTTATCTTGTCCAAGCCAGTTGCTAGACATCATAGAATCTCCTCCTTGGTTAGGTTGGTCCAATCTTCCTTCCCCAGATCAACGCTTCTCGCAACTTTCCCCTTCTCCACAGCCATCCTTCTTGGTGGCCTTGGAGAAAAGGTGGTAATAGTGGTCTCCCTAGAAGGTAAGTTCATCTCTCTTTCAAGAGACTCAGTAACCACTACCTATTGCATAAATTTTTCATAGGCCCTGGTAGCATTGATCATATCAAGAAATACCTTATGGGTATGCAATTCAATAGAAGCATCCCAATATTTCCAATAGTAGGCAGCACATTGCACTTTGTACATATGCTTATCGTTCTTCTATGCTTTCCCCCATTCGTATACTTTGGCACTGTAGTCCTTCCATTCCTGGTTTTTCTAGGCTAGTAGGTCCATTGGCAAGCATTGCTCAATGATCTCATGAGTGGCCTTGTTCTTACCCCATATGGCTGACCAATATCTTGCGTAATCAATCATAGCCATGCACCAACTATCATCGGAAGTGTCGTGGGCCAATAAGAATTCATTTCTTGACCATAGATCCTCCAACTTAACAACTCGGCTAGCTTTCTCCTTCTCTAGATTCTAGACTTGCTTCCAGAGATCCTTGTTGACATGCCCACACTCCCACAATGATCATGCCAAGTATAGCACACATTTTCTTATTTCCTCATATACATCACAAGGCACCTCGATCACCTCTAGTGGGAGTTCAGGCACAACGTCAACCTCGACCGCCTATCTGGGGTTCCACTTAAGATGAGAAGTTGTCAATCACACATGAGAAGGCATTAGTCATGAGATGATGGCAATAATGCAATAACTTAGAGATCCCAACATTGTAATTTGAACACAACTATCTCAGGATCAATCTATCTTAGGCGGTTGATCATGTCATCAACCACCCCCTCCATAAAGAAAAATTTGTCTAGGGTCTTTGTCCATGGTTGGAGGTAGATTGAAGAAGAAGAATCAATAACCTTAGTAGTGGTGTCCACTATGCAAAAAAACATGTTAGTGTGGTGAAGAGGAGGACAAAAAAACTAAAAAATAACATAAATGATAGTGCAAAGCTCCTACCCAACAAACCCTCAGGGGGTGAGAGTGGGGGGATTGCACATCGGCACACTATCAAGCAAATGGTCAAACTCGCCTGCATCAAAATGTAGCATTTCCCCCTCAAGATGACTCAATAGTTTGGTGGAATCTTCAACCATCATATGACCCTCAGGTGCTGAGGCAGACTCTGCAAAAGTATCATCAGCAACAAGGTCCCCTTCATCTATGGCAGGGGCCTCCTCCTCTGTAGCTGAGGCCTCTTCTTCTTCTACAATAGGGGCCCCCACCTTAGGGGCCAAAACTTCTTCTTTTTCTTCTATCAAACACATATAAAGTAAGTAGGCTAGTCTAACACAAAATGGGAGGGGTAACTCATGAAATAATTAAACATACTTACCAATAACTATGGGCTACACTTTACAGACCTTGATCCACAACTTTCTACCCCTTTCTTCACTAGTGCATGGAGCCTCTTCCATGGGATGAGACTTCTTGCACTACAAACTTGATTTCATTACCTCATCAATAAGACGTGCCCCCCCTTAGAATATTGCTTTTGTTAGTGGAAGACACCTCTCCAATGCTATCTAGTGCACGAAAGGGTTGTCCCACCCAATCCTTCATCGTTATTGAAAGAGACTCCCCAATAGCTTTTGGAGGGTCTTGGGATTGAGTTGTGTGGAATACTTGGTAGATCCACAGTTTAGATATCTAGGTGCAATCCTACAGCACCTAGACATAATTCTCTCAAACCACCAAGAATTTTGCAAAACATCATAGGCAAGCTATGAAGAAGGCAAAGTGTACATTGAAATGTGCATCAAGCTTCTCACGAAGCTTGATCATTTCAGCCTGCAAGCCTTCAGAAAGTTACTTGGCCTAATTATAGCAAGTCTGTTCTTCCATGAAATCCCTCATGATTCAAGCCTGCTCTACCCCAAGAAGTTTTCCTTGGGAGAGTAGCTTGGGGAAAGCATAGGCCCAAAAGATAGGGTAAACCTTTTGGGCTACCTCTAGCCTGACCTTATGCAAGTAGATCCCCTTTCAATCTTTGCTTGTCCCTAGCCATTCCTCTATATCCCCTTGATGATTTAAATCCTTGCTAGCCTTATCTCCTATAGGTAGACCATTAGATGGAACACTAAGAAGATCTACAAAAATGCTGTCAATAATCTCAAACACCACCAGCACATTGTGAACTCGTGTGTGTAAGCGGTTAATCTTTTTAGAAAAAGAATCAACTAGGAAGAGCATTTCTACAGTTGGGATGCTTGGATTTACTGCTAAAAATAAATCCATGGGCCCAGCCTCCTGAATGTTGTGAACAAGGGTGGTTGGGGCCCCATTGCATAGTCAACGTTGTGTCTCTTCCACCTCCCCATATTTAAAGAAGAGGTTAGTTTCATCACGTTTGGAGGTGATTACTATAACCTCTTAGGATTCACTCACTACTACAATAATCAATGAAAAAATTAACAAAAGGTAAAAAAAATCACTTAAACACATGACAAACAAGTGCATGATCTAACACACCTAGTGTGAATGACATGGAAAACGGTGGGATTTCCACTAGAACATCCTCCATGGCAAGTGCTCGGCGGGACGGCCACTCACCATCCAACCATCCAAGTTCCTCACATTTCACATAGAACTTGACATACTTGGTTGGATAGGTTCTAAAATTGGCCCCAAGTTGTTCTATGATGCCAGCGTGCATGTTTCTGATAGAAGAGAACTCTTGTAAGGCCATTTGAGCCAATGCCAACATCCCCTCGTGATCATGAAGACCATCCTTGTTAATTACAAACCTAGTAACATATAGAATACAATAAGCATTTTAACTATGCCAGATAAATGATACAACATATCTAAAACATCTTCATAGGACACACCCACCAACACAATAGACGGTCCCAAGTGGATTCTGGAAGAAGGTGCCCATTTAACAGGCAATGAACAATGTGTTGTATTTATGATAGCACTTAAATTCAGGCATGGACCAAATCCAAGAAAAACATCTCAAACCTCTTAGGCATTGATTTGAGCCTTCTGCCCCTTCACCTTCAATCTATCGATTATCCATAAACTTCAAGATTCCTCAGTTTTCCCCAGGAAACATTGTTTCAACTAGAACAACAGTTGTCTCGGCTAAGAAGTGTGACCACACTATCACATTGAGGTGGTAAAGGAGGAACTCTAGGAACTCCTATGCACCTTTGCAAAACTAGACCGCTTGGTCTCTTACTCACACATGAGGAGGGGGAACATTGGTCATCAGTGCACTTAGGTAGCACAAAACCCCTACCAACTTAAGCACGATTAGGATGGGTTTCAACATAACCCTACATGACATAGCATGAAGTGTTAGTATAGTGTTCAAGTGACAGTTACTGAATAGCGTAGCGTAACCCCTGGTGTACAAATTTTTCCCTAGTATGAAATAGTATGTCCCTAGTACGATGAGAAAAATCTAATTTTTTGCCAAGTATCAGTTCCATTATCACTACTCATCTTGTATAGCGTAGCAGCCGTGTCACATGCAATGTAGCAATGTAGTGCATGACACAGCGTAACAGATACACTCTGCATAGCGTAGTAGCTATGTTATGCATAGCATAGCGTAGAAACTATGTTATGTGTAGTGTAGTGTAATGAGTACACCCTGCATAGCATAGAGACGACACTACATGCAGCATAGCATAGCAGGGACGCTCGGCACAATGTCGCAGCTGTGTTACATGCAGCGTAGCGTGACGACCATACCCCAAGCAACGTAACAACATAAAAAGTTTGACATGTAACAAGCATAATAACATAGCAGGAAAAATACTACAATAAGTGTAGTGGGGCTACTAGCGTAGTAGCTATGGCAGTGTGCCAGCGTAGCATGACAGGCACCAAAAGTGTAACATAGCTCATCAGTCATGATGATAAAAATGACACAGCACGAAAAGTAACATACATTGTTCCCATTGCCCTAGCCTTGTCCCACTATATAAAATGTAGTAGAATAAAATACAAACAAGAAAAATCCCCTTACATGTGCTACACTATGTTGGATATGTCCTATGTTGCCTAAAAACTTTTCAAACCAGAATTCCCTCCATGGGTACTACACTACGTTGAACGTGTGCTATGCCACCTAGAACCTCCCAAACCCTCACAATGGCACACTGCCCATTTCCAACAATGGTGGTTGGGGTAGCGCTATGTACCAACTGTAGTGTAGCAATTGTCTCAACTGCTATGGCCCAACCAACGATATCCACGGCGTAGCGGCTAAAGTGGTAGCCAAGGAAATAACAACAATTATAGTGTAGTAATAGTAATGACTGAAGCAACCAAGACATAGTGATTGCAGTAACAATCCCACTTGATAAATTGCACAATGTAGGCAAGGGTAGCGTAGCAACTTATTGGGTGGATGGTGCCTCTTTGCGTTCCTTAATGTGCCCTGTGGGGAGATGTTGCAAGATGCGCTCCCCTTCATCTACGTTGGCAAGACCCTAATGCCTGTGTTCACTCCTATGCACCATCATCCTACAGACAAACTTAGCTATGTCAACTATTACACTACAACTACTACGCTGTCTCTCAGCTCAACTGTGCTATGGTCTAGGTGTTAGCTCTGATAGTGAAAGTGATAATATTACCAGGGGATAATCCCCTACTTATAGCCTACATGGTTAAAAAATATTTTACTTTCTGGGGTGTTCCATGTCCCGTGTGTAACACGAGATGTTCTACATCCCACACGTGACACGAAGCACCCCTGTATACTATAGCATAGCATGGGATAATCCTATCCCTTGTAGCATATAATGGATCTACTATTGCGTAGCACACAACTGCAGTGTAGCAAGTAGATGCACTAAAATTTTCACTTCATTTTTTTACAATATGGCTAACTTACAGTCTGCTACGACCTTAAACTGGCAATTTTGACTTACAATGTTACATGGTTATGGTCTGCTATGACCTTAAACTAGCAATTTTGACTTACAATGTTACATGGTTACAGTCCGCTACAACTTTAAGCTAGCAATTTTAGCATTCCCTTTACATTTTAATCCTAGTGGCAGTCTCCTAAGATCTTAAACTGGCAATTTCAATGTACAATTTTGCATGGTTGTGGTCTGCTAAGACCTTAAACTGGCTACCTTTTTAACATTGCATGATTAGTTTGCATATATTTCATTGCATGTCGCTATCTTAAATAGGTATCACTTGACTTTGTGGTAGGTTTCATTGGAAAATTGGCTATGTATGATGATCTCTGCTTGCCCTTAATTCTAACGAGTTCCCATTGCAAACTCATGAGGTGCTTGAACATAGAGTTGGTAGACTTGGAACCTTCCCCCTATGATACCAACGTAGCATCCTTAGAAACATCCCTGGACTAGCCTGAACATCTAGTCTAAACTCTAGATTTAGAGGCCAGTGATGTAACTGAGGACCCACTTATCGAAATCGACGTGACTACATCTAAAGGGGAGGTAAGAACATTAAAAGTTAGCTCCTTACTAGAGTCATAGGTTAAACAAAGCATCTCTAGAGTTCTCAATGACAATGCCGAAGTGTTTGCATGATCGTATGAAGATATGCGAGGGTTAGACCCACACATCATACAACACGACATCATACTAGACCCTCATGTCAAGGTAGTAAAACAAAAAGCCCGCAAGATCAAACCAAAGATCGCATTAGCTGTATGTAGCAAAATCACTAAAATTTACCATGTTGGGTTCATCCAGGTGGTTGATTATTCAAAATGAGTGTCAAACATCATTGTTGTTTCAAAGAAAATAGGAGGTATAAGAATCTGTATAGACTTTAGGGATTTGAGCAAAGCAACAATTAAGGATGATTTCCTATTGCCTAGCATCAACCAACTCATCGATACTATGGTCGGTCATACCTTACTGTCCTTTATGGATGGGTTTTTAGGCTACAACCAAATCTGCATAAACCTAGAACATTAGTTGGAAACTACCTTCATGACCCCTTGGGGAACCTTCTGCTACACAGTGATGCCCTTTGGGCTAAAGAATGTAGGAGCAACATAGCAGTAGGCAATGACCTACATCTTTATTGATTACCTTTTAAAGAAGCTAAATGATTGTGTGGATGACATAGCTATTAAATCTGAAAAAGCCACTAACCATTCAAACAACATAAACTTGGTCCTTCAACAATGTCGCAGGCATGAACTTTGCCTCAATCCTAGAAAGTGTGTTTTCGAAGTAAAAACTAGATGCATGTTAGGCTTTGTAGTGTTGGAAATGGGGATATGTGTAGACCCTGATAAATTTAAAGCTATCATTAACTTAGCACTACCTACAAACCATAAGGAGTTGTATGGGCTATAGGGAAAGGTATAATTCATAAGGATATTTATTGAAAGATTAACTTATAAGTTGCATCCAATGCAACACTTGCTTAAAAAGGGTGTCAACTTTGAATGGATCAACCAATGTCAAGAAGCTTTTGATAGCTTAAAGAAAGAGCTTTCCCATCTTTCTGCTATTTATCCTCAGACAAGCCATTTTACATTTACCTAGCCACCTCAGACATGTCTATTGCTGTCTTGCTTTTCCAAAAGAGGAACAATGCTTTCGAAATCCCGATCTATTACCTGAGCCATGCCTTGATAGCTTATGAAACCAAATACAATGAAGTAGAGAAAAATTTTCTTGCTTTAGTATTTGCACTTAAGAAATGGAGGTATTATTTGTTTCATAGCCAAGTACACATTATTTGCAAGAATAACATACTTCGGGCTATTACAACCAAAGTATATGAAAGTAGTAGGATAGCCTGATGGAAGGCCATAACCATGGAATTTGACCTACACTATGTAGCACAACCATTTGTAAAAGGTCAAGCAATAGCTACACAACTTACAGGCTCACCTGCCAATGACTAGGAAGTGATAGAACCTAAGTTCCTAGATGAACATGTTAATAGCATAAGCCTAGTACCAACAGACTTTGAAGCCATTCTCCACTTTGATGGGGCTTCAACTACACAAAGTAGTAGTATCGCTACTATTCTCACATTCCCCTTTGGGGAGATCCAACCTTTCACATATCACTTCACATTCCTTTACACAAACAATGTTTAAAAATACGAGGGTCTCCTTAAGGGCATACTAGAAACCCAGGAGTTGAAGATCCAAAGCTTAGTAACTTCAGCTAACTTACAACTAGTTGTTAACCAAGTAACAAAGGTATATACTTACAAAGCACAGCATCTATAGCCTCATTGCGATTTGGCCAAGTACTTGCTAAAGTAGTTCACAACCCTAGACATCCAACATGTCCCCCACAATGAAAACACTATAGCATATGCATTAGCCACGTTAGCACTAAGCATGCCATCACATATGTTTGCTTCCCTACTCGCTTCGCTAGTGGAATGCACCAATCCTATCATTCACATGGTACACATCGCATCCATAAGTGCAACGCATACTCAAGAATGTTATGACAACATTAAAGCATACCTCCAACATGGTGAAGCCCCACACAACCTAACACCCTTCCAAAGGGATGCACTACGAAAAAAAGCCTGCCAATATGTCCTCATAGGAGACAACACCCTATGAAAATGGTCTAATGATGGGTGATGATCCACGATATTGCATCTTGCCATTAGTTCTATAAATAAGAGGTAGTTTTCTCTTTTTTCAACATCTAGATCTAGACCCTTAGCCAAAATATAGTAGTTTTACCATTCCAGAGTTAGAATAATTTCCATGTGTCCATAGTAGGAATCTCAAAGTCAACGAATCTTTATTCAAGCAAATTGTACCAGAGCACACATTTGTGTACGGCAATAAAGATGAACTTTCTGATAAGCCTTGTAGCATGTGGACTAAGCTAACTAGGATTTAATTATGGTTAAATGTTTAAATGCTTTCTTAGATAATTAATCTCTCTCAATCCTTAACTCTCCTAGTTAAGTGCATTCAGTACGACCGCTTCGAGCACATGTGTAACACTTGGTAACCTAGTAACGGGTAGCATTTGGTAATCCCAGTAGCATTGCACTGGTTCAGGGTGTGTGCAGAAAGTGGGAATGGATACTGGTGCTAGGAAAATTAGAACTTAGTTAGTGAATAGTTAATGAAAGTTAGTCAATTAGTCTCTTCACCCTTTCCCCTATTAGCATAGGCGTTAAAAAGATAAAGATATAAAAATCATGTACCTCAAGCTTACTTAACCATACAACCATGACAATACAAGTAAGTTTGGGAAGACAATGATTTATTAACCTTAAGTGTTCCATAAGGCATGTAAGCACTTAGTCCTTGGAGTTCGACCAGATTGTGTGTGAGACACTGGTATTCGTATGGTTGAGTGTAGGGGTACCTCGCCACTCATCATTGGCACCATTGTTGGGGATCGAACTTGGGTCACCCATGTGATAGGTGGGAATACTCACCATCCCACAGAAGTGTAACGTCAAAGGGACTTGCGGTAGGAGAGCTACTATACATTGTTGAAGGGAAAAGGACCCCATAACGTCCTGCATGTTCTAAGTGAAATAGGAAATGGTGAACTAGTTCCAACAGGTTCCCCATCAAATGATGTTCCTCCTCCTAACAATGATGAGGAGGTGGTGTATTAGAACCTACACTCCATAATTCAGAACCTTGGTTCTAATCCCCACAAACACCAAGTGTTCAACGAGGGAACACAAAAAAATGATAAGGACAGGCAGTCTAATCGTCATCACGATCGAGGCCGAGATCACCAAAGAGAAGGTAGGAAACATCGTCATGGCGATGGTTCTCCTTCTTCTTCTCCTTCATCGTCACATTCACCCTCTCCTTCCATATTAGGATGCAGTCATAAGTAGCCTAACCATGAGGATAAGGGTAAATAGAGTGAGAAACCTCAATGAGAGAGTTGAGAACAAGGACGAGGGCACTCTAGGGAATTAAGGCATGGAAGAAGGGAATGTAGGGAACCATGTAGACATCACAGATGCTATGAAAGGAATGACCATGAAGAACCCCTACTTGCAATCCAAAGCATGTTAGACATCATAGAGGCTGTAAGAATACCTACAAGGCACCAAAAAGATAGCGAGATCAAGAGATTAGACATGAATAACATCCTACGATTCGAGGGGGGATACAACGCTGATCCTCAAAACCACTTACAAGCATTTCACGATGCTTGTGTCTTGCAAAACATTGAGAAAAAATTGTAGAAACTAAAGTTATTCCCAAGGACATTGATAAAAGAAGCGGAAAGCTGGTACCGGTCCTTAGAACTAGAATCCATTAGAAGGTGGAGTATGATGCTAGAACTGTTTAATGATAAATATCAAATGTACTCCCGAGTGTCCAACTTATGAAAACAGATCCAAGGATGGAAGTAGGGAAATCACAAACCCTTGAATGCTTCCATGGGCCATTATTATGCATTGTTACATTGTTTCCCGAGCCATGGTTACTCATAGCCAAATCAACTATGCCATCTCATAGATGGACTTAGGCACGAGACTAGTAGAACCCTTGGAACTTATGCTCAAGGGAGATTATTAGAGCTCAGGTCCCATCAGATTCATCGATTGTTGGAGCAAGTAGCCAAGGAAGAAGGAGAGCTACGTAAGAGAGAAAGTGTAGAAGAATACAATTGTGATCCTTCCCTCCAAAAAAGGGGAGTGAGAGTCTGTGAGGAGGAGGATGAGTCACCACTCGAAGAGATGGTGAATAGGAAAACCTTGTCACTTCAAAAATTGACAATAGAAGTGTCGGCAAGGGTAGATAAAATGTGGAAATCCTTGGATAGTAGATTTGAAATAGTCCTTAAAATCATAGAGGAGTCTAAGGAGCGAAGTAGTGACTCTGACAAAAAGAAAAAGAGGGATTTGGACCATGCATGTAACAAAGGTAAGGGTAAAATGGCTACCATTGAAGAGGTTGTGGATTCAGATACAAACAATGATGGTGGATGTGAGATATGCCAATATGACCATCCTAAGGGATGTTGCCCGCTAATCTCACATTTACAAGAGTCTGGGGTGTATGCACTCAACCCAAGACTTAACAAATGGCAAGCATCCCATCGGTTACCTTATCCCCAAGGTAATCCAAGGTAGTTCCACCAGCCTTTAACATATTATCCAAGTGGAACTCTACCACAACCTATTGAGAAACACCAATAGTGGCAATACCCACAGTCATGGGGGATGCCACCACCTAGGCAACAATACCCCTATCAACAACCAAATCCATATGGCTACTACGTGCAGTAGCCAATCTCTGCATGTGACTCTATTGATCATGTGACCCCAAAACATCACTACCAAGCTTGGGAGTATTATAGGACTCCTTCTCTTGAAAGAGACAACCCACAAGCATACCATTCTCCGAACCCATTTGCAACTCTCACACTGATAGCTCCATTACCACCTGCTCCAGCAATGCAAGGGGAACTCCCCACTCAACCATAGCAACGTAATGCTATGAGAGCTGTGAACCTACAACCCACTGTTGGTTTTGACAACGGTACAAAGAGAAGACCTTTCTTCAAAACCAATAGTCCAACCAAGCTCTCACAACCACAAGCGGTTGAGTCTGTGAATGCTTCTCCATCAAATAAGGCTTTGGATCTCCCTTCAAACAAAAAATAGAGCTCAATGAACATGGTTATGTTAACACATACTGTCACTAATTGGATCAAGGAGGGCCACCTTCCCAGGAAATTCTTTCATCCTAGAAGTCCCTTAATCTATCTCCAAGTCTCTGGGAATGAACCTTGTAAGGCTCTTCTAGACTTAGGTTCTAGAGTCAACTTAATATCATAAGAAATGTATAAATCCTGGAACCTGCCTCCACTAAAGAAGAGAAACATTCACTTAGAGCTAGTCTACTAGTCCATCACTATTTCCTTGGGAATGGTGGAGGACATCGTTACCACTATGTGTGGGTGGTCATACCTAGTTGATTTCCTAGTAATCCAAGTAAACAATGACAAAGGGGACTTCCCAATAATAATGGGAAGGGCATGGCTAAGTGCTATCAATGCATGCCTAGGAATCCACAATCTTTCCTTGGAAATATCTAAGGAAAAAAGTTATGGGAAGATCAAGAAGAAGAAGATTCCATCCATCAAATATAGTGATACCAGGTGTGATTGCGTACAAGAATGTTTAGCATTGCCTGCATGCAACCGGTGTGCACCAGAAGTTAACATACAAAGATGCCTGAATGTAGCAACCACACAACAAGAAAACACCTAGTGGTTGATAGCTAATGAAGAGAGAAACTTACAAATGTGCATGGAACTAACTGAGGGAACAACGTGCGCCAATGTCGAAAGCATAGGTGCACTGGAGCAAGAGTGTTGCCAACTTCTAGCTCTTAACTTGAAAACACCAATTAGGGGAAGTCAGAAATTCCTAGGGGATTCAAACGAGTACTCCGATAGGAGAATACTAGTCTATGTGCAATAGACCAAACCTTATCATGAACCTAGAACGGTCTATGTACATAGCACATCGGAAAAGGGACAACCTCACTCATCATTTCGGATCTCTCCCTTCCAACTCAGTCATGGGGGAGATGGCCACCTATGCGGATCAATCAAGGATCTTAGTTCCTTTTTAAGATTTTTTTTTATAGATTTCTTTAACTTTTCTTATTTTTGTTTTACAACATCATTCATACTTTTTCATTTGTTTGTGTGCTAAAGTTTGTCACCTAATAAGTGCTCCTGATGATGGTATGAACTATTTTCCATTGATTGCTAATGTTTGGTGTTTATCTTTGAGTTATGATGTTGATACTAAGGTATGGTTCTTTTGATATAACAGGCAATGAGTCCACATCATCCATGCATCCATTAATTTCTATGGTCTGTCTTTCCTTGGAAATGTACAGTCCCTTTCTTCAAAATAATAATAGAACTATCAACGAATTGTTAACTAGGAATTTCTCAAACTAAGGAAGGACTCAAGGATTGAAAAGGATGTGACTTCAAGGGGATTTGATGCATTTGTGTTGGCCACTCTCTTGGGTGCTTGGATGTTTTCTTCTTGATTTTTCTTACCATTCTGACGTTACTCCATTATTAGGAAGCTGGGCTAATAAAAATAATAAGTCTTTGCATGGTGTAGTTCTCACACATAAAAAAAAAGTGTAAAAGAAAAAAAGTGAGAATTCAAAGCACACCCCTTAGACAAAATAATCAGCTGGGCCACAAGCACTAGTTATGAAACTAAACAAACATGTTTTCTCTAACTAATGCCCTTCCTCGCTTCCTACTTTCTCCTTTCTTATTTCATCTAAATGGTGGTGGCTCTTTGTTAGAGGCATTCTTGTTACTTCAAGTGGATGGATTGGACAAATGTATTAATGCGAAGTCATTGGATGTGGATTGTTTGAGGCTGGATTTGGAATGAGATCTACCAAGTTACATTAACCATCAATACACAAGGGACTATACACCACCTTGTTCTTAAGACTCCATTCCATTCTCTTCCTCCCATCCTTCTTTCTCCATCATTCACCTCATTGTCGTTTGTATCAGTAGTCCATATTTTGGTTGATGCATTTTTTTCCTTTTGGTAAACTCTTGTGGTTAAGACTTTAACTATTGCTTCCAAATGACATTTCCAGAACCTACGGACTCTTTGAATGTGAGAATTCCAGGGCATTAAGGGCATGAGCCTACTTTGGGGAGGACCCACTAGCATTCCTATTTGATGCATCAGTTAATTTATTTCCCATAAACATCTTTGCAATCAACATTTATTTTGTTCATTTCCACCTTTGAAAGCCATTTCATCGATGTTACAGTTGTTTCTTTTTCTTTGTCTTTCTTATTTATTCTCTTTTTTCATTCTATCACTACCAAAGGTTCACTCTTAGTCATGGGGATCTTGGTCCAATTTTTTTGATTTTCTCCTAACCCCTACACCCTAGGTAGTCACCAATATTATATCTCTAGAATCCGCATCAGCCATATCACAACTTAGCCAATGGACCTTACACTAAGGCAAGGTATCAACTGCATTGTGATTCATTTACCCTTGCTAATACAAGACTGTGTTGTGTGTGTAGATGGAAATCATACACTAACAAATTGGATCTGGAGGGAACACTTGCAATGGACTGGTACTGAAGCAATTATGCAAAGGAACAAGATCGATGATGTGCTTATGGATGGACAATGAAAAATGCAATCTTGGCGTCGGTAGCAACAAACTTCTCTTTCTCTCTCTCTCTTCTCTCTTCTCTCTCAACTACCAAATAAGGCCTAATGTCAAATGTATATAGTGTTCACTCTTGTTGTCATGAACACTAATTTTGTCATGTTTTATAATGATGATTCATTCACATGTCATCCCATTTACCATTAGTATCATTCAAGTCAATAATCCCATACCTTCCCAATATTTTGTAAGGAACTTGAGGACGAGTTTTTATTCAGCCATGGGGGTATGATGAGCCACGATATCACGTCCACCCATGTGATATCACGTCCTGCCATTAGTTCTATAAATAAGAGGCAGCTTTCTCTTGTTTCAACATCTAGATCTAGACCCTTATTAGTTTTACCATTCCAGAGTTAGAATAATTTCCATGTGCCCGCAGTAGGAGTCTCAAAGTGAACGGATCTTTATTCAAGCAAATTGTACCTGAGCACACATTTGTGTACAACAATAAAGACAAACTTTCTGATAAGCCTTGCAGCATGTGGACTAAGCTAAATAGGATTTAATTATGGTTAAATGTTTAAATTCTTTCTTAGATAATTAATCTCTCTCAACCCTTAACTCTCCTAGTTAAGTGCATTCAGTACGACCGCTTCAAGCATGTGTGTAACACTTGGTAACCCAGTAATGGGTAGCATTTGGTAATCCCATCAGCATTGCACTAGTTCAAGTTGTGTGCGGCAAGTGAGAATGGATACTAGTGCTAGGACGATTAGAACTTAGTTAGTGAATAGTTAATGAAAGTTAGTCAATTAGTCTCTTCACCCTTTCCCCTATTAGCATAGGTGTGAAAAAGATAAAAGATATAAAAATCATGTACCTCAAGCTTACTTAACCATACAACTGTGACAATACAAGTAAGTTTGGGAAGATAATGATTGATTAACCTTAAGTATTCCATAAGGCGTTTAAGCACTTAGTCCTTGGAGTTCAACCGGATTGCACGTGAGACACTCGTATGCATATGGTTGAGTGTAGAGGTACCTCGCCACTCATTAACGAGATATTACTAGCTTGTGTTAATGGGAATGAAGTACAAATTTTTTTTGATTAAGTCAATGAGAGTTTATGTGGGGGGCACTTAGCTCCCAGGGCTATGTCAAAAAAAATTAGACGTTCAGGCTACTACTGGCCTTCCATGAAACATGATTGCATTGCTAAAGTAAGGACAGGCAATGTATGTGAACGCCATGGGAACCTTATAGATGTATCGCCTACTAAATTACATACCACATAGATCACATGGCCTTTCCAATGTTGGGGACTAGACATCATAGGACCCATTACACCTAAGTCTTCTATAGGGCATAGTTTCATTATTACTGCAACTGAATACTTTACAAAATGGGTAAAAGCTATTCTCCTCAGAAAGACAACGTTTCAACAAGTTTGCAACTTCATTCTAGACAACATAGTGATATAATTTGGCCTTCCCATGACTATTGTTACTAACAATGGGCTACAATTCAATGGCACAGAAACCAAAGCCTTTTGCGAAAACCTTGGTATCAAACATTCTTTCTCATCATCATACTACCCCCAAGCAAATGGCCAAGCAGAAACTACCAATAAAGTCATCATCAACCTTTTGAAAAGGATGCTTAGCAGCAGCAAGAGGTGATGGCATCAACAAATCCTCTATGTTCTTTGGGCTTACTGCATAACATGCACGATAGCTACAGGTAAGACTCCGTATTGTCTTGTATACATATTTGAAGCAGTGTTACCTATTGAATTGTAGGTCTCATTGCTTCGAGTGATCTTTTCAAATGTCATGGACAAGGATCAAAATAATGAGTCAAGGATCATTGATCTTGACTTCGTAGAGGAGGAGCACACCCAAACACTTAACTGCATCGAATGGTACCAAGACAAGTAATGACAAAAACATCACTACAATCTATACCAATGACTGATCAAAAAGGGGAACTTAGTCCTCAAGGTTGTTCATGAACCTATGAAAAAATTCTCAACCAATTGGGATGACCCCTTTATAGTTACAAAAGCCTATGGGAATGGGGCATTCAAGCTGGCTAACGTAGATGGCAATGAATTCCTAAATCCCGTCAATCATTTGTACCTGAAGCCATACTACGTTTAATATGCAAGAGTGTGCCGAACATAAAGCAAGGTAAGCAGATCATCTGCTACAAT
Organism: Gnetum montanum; assembly: GCA_015680685.1. Taxonomy (NCBI): domain Eukaryota; kingdom Viridiplantae; phylum Streptophyta; class Gnetopsida; order Gnetales; family Gnetaceae; genus Gnetum; species Gnetum montanum. The sequence goes on along the minus strand of MNCI01007715.1, from coordinate 307,596 downwards.
GTAAAACTAGCATAGATAGTCTGTTATGACTATAAATTGGCACAACACGTCTGCTATGATGTAAAACTGGCACAGATAGTCCGCTATGACTATAAATTGGTACAACTAGTCCACTATGACTATAAACTAGCACAACTCGTCCGCTAAGACATAAAACTAGCATAAAACATCCGCTATAACATTAAACTGGCACAACACGTCTTTGGGCCATGGCATAAAACTAGCACCCATAGCATGGTCCGCTACGACCTTGAACTGGCCATCCCCCATCTACTATAACATGAAACTAGCACATCGATCTACTGGGATCTTAAACTAGCACATCAATTTGCTGGGACCTTAAACTAGCATAGCCGATGGTCTACTAACATCTTAAACTAGGTTCGTAGTGCAACGCCTCCCAGCTTACACATGTGACCTTGTGAACAAATGAGCGTGCACATCTTTAAGCTTCCTAGACAACATGGGGTGGGATGTTGTAGTTCTAGAAAGAAGTTCATGCCACTAAGAAAAAACCCTCTAGGACACATGTAGCATCATCATCCCTGGCATCTTGTTGATCTTCTGAAGATGTCGTTTGACATCTTGCTGACCTTTCGGAGCTATCGCTACCATTGCCAATTATCCTGGTTGTAGCTCTCACCATCAACACCTGCTACCAGAATCCTAGTACTATTGTGGCCTAGCCACAATGCTGCCATTCTCCAGCCCTCACCATCATCAAAATTTAAAAAAGCATTCAGCTATCAGGCTTCTCACCTTGTAGTTGGATTTCATGATGATTGCCTTTGGTGGGGACTCCTGAGCACCTACATCATCATCGCTCCTAGCCTCTTTAGTGCTCATTCCCGATAGGGCCTTTGAAGCTTTTTGACCTACCACTACCAAAACGTATGTTGGCCTTCTTGCTCTAGACATTGCACACATCAGACACAACACTTTCCACCGTAGCAATGTCTGAAGCAAACAAGACTTTATCCTCACTTTACTCTATGGTTGTTTCTTCTGGTTTTCTCTCTGTTGTGTTTGCAAGATACAAGCCAAGGTGGCATCGTTCATGAATGTGTTCACCACAAGAAAAAGACATTACATTGTTCCAAAGTACCTACTTCGATCAACCTAGCTACTTGAGAGTGCATATCATACTCTCCCTTCAGCTGATTTAGTCTCCATTCCCTATACCTATAAAAAATGCACATAAAGCCCTCTCCCATGCCCAACCACTAGGCCCATGATGGATGTAATGCAACTCATCCCATGGGAAGCCTCTGTAGATAGGTCAAAGTCCCACATGGATGTAACACAACTCATCTTAGGGAGGAAACACTTGTTCTACAATGACGAAAAGATTGCCTTCAATTGAACGTGGGTGTGCAAAAAAAAGCACAAAAAAAAGAGACAAGTGCCCAAAATAAATGGCATGATAGTTGCTTTGCAATTGCTTCAACTATAAATCAACCATCTCTAAGCACACTAGCGAGAGGTCAAGATCCAAAGAGAAAGACATCCATGCGTGTTGATTCCCTCATAAGCATTTCGATGAGGGATTACACTATGGCAATGACTCTCATGATAACGCGTCCTGCACCTTCCCTTTTCATTAGCCCAATTTCCTCAAACTCATCCCCTTTCCGTATCATACTTAGCTCTCCTAGCACTCCCAAGCATAGCCAAGGTTTATCTAGGTGGGCACTGATGAACGGTGTGGGTGTCATGTTCATGCATGGTGTTTCATATTCTTTGTCAATTCCTCTTGGGCAGATTCTCCAGACGTCGACAAAGAGGAGCTAGTGAAACACCATCAATTTTGGGCCGTCATGATTCTCTAGGTGTAATGCCATGATGAACCACATAAATGGTTCGACACCCTGGAAGTCCTAATGCCTACATGGTTACGGTCGAGTGTGCTCGGTACACTTCTAACCATAGTTAGCATAGTGCCCAGTTGTAGAGCCAGTTCATACAAATGGAGCATTGAAGGTAGACCATATAGTCCAACAAATTTTCTATCTCCCAGGCTGATAGGCTTACTACACTCTCTAGCTTGCCTAGCTTGACACATGACCCAGTTGATGGTCTACCCAGGGAACATGATAGGAGTTGCTGAAAGTGTTCAAGATGGACTAAACAGTTTAGCAAGTTTTCTAACTATGAGATCTTTTATGCTATGCTATGCTACACAACATAGCAGGACATGTGGAGACTGATCATGCACCAAAGATGCAATTGACAATGATTCGGTCCTTTAGGATACTTGCCCCACTTCATCCTTGAAGCATGATCAGCATGAAATAGGAGAATGTGGTAAATTTCATCAGAAATCATCTCTATTTGAGTGCTACGCTATGCTACACTACATAGCGTAGTAGGATCCTAGTGTGACAATACTTTCGCATAGATTTCCTTGACATAGAAAAAAAAATTTCCCATGCCTTAACCATAAAAAATGCTTGTTCTATTGCCACACCAGAACATGACCAACATCCCATGACAGAATGCTTGCAAAGTGAGACAAAATTCATGTCAAACTAGGTGCTACGCTATGATATGCTGCATAGCGTAGCACAACATAGCAGGGTCAAAATGCACGTAGGTCCTCCATCAAGTTACCCTAGCAAAAGGATTGCACTTAGCCATGCTTTGACCTCCAAGACTACCTATCCCACTTCATCCTTAGGTCTCAATCAAAGTCTTTTAGCAAAGCATTGTAGGTTATGGCTCAAATTCATGCCAAAATGACTACTACACTGTGCTACACTACACAGTGTAGCACAGCGTAGTAAGGACATAAAGCCCAAAAGTGTCCAAATGATGAAATCAATAGGTCCTAAGATCATTCAACATGAAAAGCAGGGTTGCCAATTGCTGAAGTTGCTTACCTAGCTAGGCCTCAGAGGGGTATTTTCAATTTTTGAGCAAGATTTGTCTCAAAATTGGCTACTACGCTGCACTATGCTACGCTGTGTAGCACAGCGTTGCATGTGGGTATTCATGCTACTCCGTTACACTGAGTAGCATAGGTAGCGTAACACTTGTAAAGATGCATCAAGATGTCTCCAGTAGCTCCAAGACTCGGTTAGCAGTGTTTATTTCTACTCCAACATCTGTTGGATAGACAAGATCAGTAGTTTGCTTTGTTTTGCATCCCCCTCCCCCCTGAGTTGATTTCTAAAGTTGTCCCTACGCTTGACCCTACTCGCAAGAGAGAAGAAGATGTAGTCTTGGAGCATAGGCTCCACTTTACATTTGTTGTTAGCATTTTCTGTAAAAACATGCCCTGGATTCTGGCACATGCAGTTTGAACAGTATGGTCACGGCTCGATAAGTTTCACTTCTAGCATCATCCCCACTTAGTGTAACACTACAGTGTAGCACATCAGTGTAACATTGTAGCGTAGCACATCAGTGTGACACTACAGCATAGCACCACACGTCAGCATAGCACATCCACGTTTGTACCCTGTGGGACCTAGGACACATGGTATCCAAACCACATCTATCTCCTGCTCTTAGCTCTACAAATACCCCAACGAACAACGTTCAAGGAGTTGGCTTTTGGGAATTACCTTTCTTGTGATTGACTTTTTGATTTGGCTTTCTTGCGATTGATTTCTAGAGATTGGCATTTTTGGCAACTAGCTTTTTGGTGATTAGCTTTGGCGAGGTTGGCAAGCAGAAGGTTGAGGAATAGAAAACCCCAACAGTAGCACTTCCTAGATCTCTTTTAGCCCAGCAAACATTGACTCATCAATTCCTATTAGCAAGCCATTAGCAGCACTCCAAGAGCTATGATCATACCATTCCATTGTTAGCTATGCCTATCCAACATTGCACATTTATTGTACACCTTCTTCAGTTAAACAAAGATCAAATCCCCTGATTTTGGGGCAATGCATTCTCTCACCTAAGCTCATTTCATTTTGCTACAACAAATATTTTGCATCATTGTGCATTGGTTCATATTTTGCATCATTGTGCATTGGTTCACGTTTATTGCTGAGTTACATATTCTGCTACGCTTTTACTGTTCTACGTGTTACGGTTTTCTTCACCTAAATCTCCACGTCTAATGTTTTAAAACCATTGTTCACGAAGGATTATTGTACACCATGTAAGTCCCTATCTGATCGACCAGATCATTCAAGGCACCTCGTTTCCGTTTTCTCCAGCACGGCCCTCGCATGGATCTGGGATTAGGTTGTATGCCCAGTAACCTCTCGATGTTCCAGCCACCGACATTTTCGAACATTACACTAACTATGGAAAAAATAAAATACAAGAACTTCATGAAGCTATTGACTCTACGATGGCATACATGTAGTGGGTGCATGCATTTATATTGACTCTATGATGGCATACATGCAGTGGGTGCATGCATTTATATAGGCACAGACAAATACCATGTCAACGGGGATGCGTTGATGGGGATGCATCTACGGGGATGCATTAACAAGGGTGCATCAACGCAGCCCATTTTTTTATTCATCATGCTTCTAACTCTTCATTATTCATGCTATTTCTTTTTCTTTGTTTATATACACAAAAATATTCCATTTTTTAGCACATGTACTATTACTTGAAATTTTACTTTTACTACAGAAAACAAAAAAAAAACAATATTAATAGTTTATAATGTTGTAAACTAAACACTATTATTTGTAATAATTAAAGATCAAAATTTCATTCTATTAGAAATATTTACATGTTGCATACTTGGTTTTCATTATGTTTAACTATTTTATTAATTAAAATTATTTTGAGAAGTTTGTAATCCAAATATGAGTAGCTCTAATAACTTATAGTACCTGTAATATTTCACCAAAAAATATTGTATTAAAAAAAATTTCAGATAAAATAATTTAACTACAAGTACAATCAATCACATCACGTGAACAAAGTACATTATAAAAAATGGTAAAGAAATATAACATGATGGAAATTTACAATGGCCTCCCTAAGACGTTGCCTTTCAAACAAAGCTTAAGCAAAGTTTTCCAATCATGTTGTCAAAGGGCAAACGGCTTGTCCCATTTGCCCCATCAAAAACAAAATAAAAAAGAAAAAACACACAAACTTGTGCCTGTTAAAATACCCGAGCCCTAATCCTTAAAAATTATTTAAACAAAACTCCAGGCCAGGGCAGACCAGGCATCCACGCCACAGATCGCCACGCTGGCACAATCGAGATCGCCAACTGCCTGCCAGTCAATGGTCGGAATCCCCTCCGAAAATCTCCATGCATCGAGCGGCTCCCAACATGCAAAAAGCACAACCAAAACTTAGCTACAAATATGCATCGCATCTTATTTTCCCGAACGCGATTTCCACGATTGCAGAGCTTCTTTCTCGGAACAGTTACCATTGTTTTTCAATTTTCAGCGACAACGTCAAGCGAAGGGCGGCAAAGGTTTGGGAAAGAGTGGAGCCAACCGTCATAGAAAAGTTATCTGCGATAACATTGAGCATATCAGCAAGCCTTCCATTCATCGTTTGGCTCATCGTGGTGGAGTTAAAGCGTATCAGTTGTCTGATTTATGAAGAAACCAGAGGTGTTCTCACGATTTAAGTTCCTGAGCTATTCATTATTCATCTTTAGAAGTGTGATTAACATTAACTACAAAACATTTGTAGAAAAAAGAAGGCCCAAAAAACATTTGTAGAAAAAAGAAGGCCCAAAGAACTAATATGAAGCTACTATTTCTTTCAAGTTGTTAATGAGAAAAATTTTCTCTTCTGACTTAGAAGCAATTACCTTATTATCATTTCAAATGATGGTCCATAGTGATGGTCTATATACACATGTATCTATCTGTGCATTATCATATACAGGTACATCTATATGTGCACCTATATTTGTATTTAACAAGATAAGTGAATTCGAAGAATGAGGTTATTTATGCATTACACATTCTATTTTTTAAAACTATAATCTCTATATTCTAATTCTTATTTCTTATGCACTTAATGTAGCAACAACATTGACTACCTTCAAACTTCATTGTTATTGCACTTGTGTGTTATGTAACAAAGGTCACTAGGCTTTTCAAGTCCAAAGAGGTCCCTCTTTGGGATCTGTTATGGTTTTCAATTGTTGCAAATACCTTGATTGTTGGAATGAACCTTAAGTCTTATGTTGAATTCAGTTGGTTTTTATTAGGTAAAATATTTGACTAGTTTCTTACTTGAGATTGGAACTAAGATTTGATTATTTGATAATGTTTGATTTTCTCACTTTTTATGGAGTGCAAATACCTAAGCTAAGCATAATACATGTGGTGTGTGTTTGCATGGTTTCTTTCACATCTTTTTAGATTAAGGATAGTATTAGCAAGCACAACAAGAGTGTTACCCATAGAGATGTGACATATGAGTGGCTCCACAGGTTGAAATATTTAGATGTCTTTGGAAATAGATTGTCTAGAAAACTTCCCCATGGTTTGAACCATTGCAGTCAATTGCAATATTTAGATGTGTTCAAAAATAGGTTGTGTGGGCAACTTGCACATAGTTTGAGTAATAGTAGTTTCTAATAATAGTTTCAGTGAAGAGCTATTTGTGACCTTATCACCTTCTATAATCATTTTGTCTACATTTTGTAATGCATTTTGGGGTTACATACCTAAATCCTTGGGTGGTTGCAAAAACCTGATATTGCCAAATCTTATGGACAATAGGTTAACAAATCCCCTTCCAAATATTTAAAAGAGATGAAACTGCTCAGGAACTTAAATCTAGGTTATAATCAATTGGAAGGAGAGATTCTAGAATGAATTGTCAATTTGCCTAAGTTGCAGGTGCTGGATTTATCCAACAGTAGTTTTTATGGCTATATTACTATTGCATTGGAAAAATTAAGGGCATTTCCCAATTTTTGCTAGATTTGTCTTCCTTGCAATACCTTTATTTGAGAGCCTAAAAATGATTTTTAGGTGAAGAGCACTTGATCTCTATTCATTGAAGTCAAATTTGGTTTTTCTAGCAAGTTTTAGGTTTAGGACCTATGAAATTAAATTTCAAAGTTTTAGGTAGTAGGTATGCTTGGTGAAAAAATAATTAACAAAAGTTAAGGTACCAATTGAAGAATGATTAAGAAAAATGATTAAGAAAAGTAGGAATGAAAAGTGATTAACAAAAGTTAAGGTATGGTTGGTTGAAAATTGATTCAATTATTGCTTTCTCAATTTAAGGTCATTTCACTTAAATCTTTGTGCAAAATAAAGGTAATGTTTATCTTAGTTTTCTAAAAAAAAAAAAGAAATTTTAATTTTCATGAAGGTTGAAGTGTAAAGGCTAAAGTTTGCTCAATAAAAAATTAAATCTATACTATGTGTATGATATCAAACAAAACTATTTCAACTTGGCAAAAAAGAGACTAATAGATGTGGAAAATATGCCTGGTTTCCCTTAGCCAATTATTTTAAAATTTAGATACACTTTCTATTAAACCATAAGTGAAAGCGGTACAGATTTCTTTAAAAGCTCCAGTGGAGAGCTCCCGGTTCTTACACAGCTACACGTCTATGTGCTGTGTACAGCAGCACCGTGGAGTTATTTTACAGAATGTAGATGCACCGAAACAGTCATAAACCTTAACTTTTTATTTAATACTAGAACAATTACGAAAGCAAGATAGCCAGGATTCTTCCCACTTTCGGAGGATTAATCCATGCTACCAGAACTAACGAAGAAATCAACCACCGAGCTGCTTGCGGATGTTGGCGATCTCCTGCGCGTCTAGCTTGAAGGACTTTTCTAGAACCACCTCTGAAATTGGCGGAGTCGCGTTGAACAATACCAGAGGTAGAATTGAAGCGCCCGGGTTCTGTGAATTCAACCCCGATATGGACGACGCCGGGTAATGCCCAATGTTCAGCAGAAAGTGCGTTAGCCCGCGGGGGAACACGAAAATATCACCAGCATTCAGAGTTTGTTGGAACAGCTTGTTGTTTGTGTCCACGAATCCCACCACAACCGGGCCGCCATTGAGTAGAAACACGAATTCTGTGGCCCGGGGATGGTTATGAGGCGGAACAACGCCGCCCGGGGCGAAATCGATGCGAGCAAGAGTGAGACCCTGCGTGTTGCCGCCGGGCAGATTCATGGTCGTTGTGGGTGTCACCACGCTTCCGAATAAGGCGCTGGGCGTTCCCGCCTTTGCCAGTGCCGATGTTTTGAAATCCGCGGCGGTGGCAACGTTGGGATTGAGGCAGGGGACCCCGTTTATGAATATGCCCTTTGCGTTTGCGTTGTCCGCCACGCAGAAATCCTGCAGCGGATCAGGATCCGCTGCATTCGTCGCTTGCAACAGTGCCGCTGCGGCCAAAAGCAACGCCAACAAGGTCTTCATTCTTAATTGTTATCGTCTCTCCCTCACGATTGTTCTCTCCTTTACTTGAAGACTGGGTGAAGAGTTATCAATTTGAGCACGGATTTATATCAGACACAGGGAGCTTGCAGTCGCAGCTACTGGTGTTTCTTTACGTGTTTGGTGAACCGTGCGTGTTTGGTGAAGTGTTTCTTAACCAAGATTTGTGAGTGTGACTTGGACTGTTTTCGTCTCTAACAATAATAGAATATTTATTTATTTATTTGGACTATTGTCGGCAGAGTGCAACGGTGTACCGGTTCTCCAAGACTGGGTATGGATGGAATGGGTAAAAGGCAGCAGGTGCGAAAATTTTAAGTTTTTTCTTGGGCAGAAGTGATATGCATTATCCATAACGAACCAAAATCTAAACGACAAGACAAGAAGTAAATTAATCGCGATTGACTCCATTCACACTGATTGAAAAATCGTCCACCGACACGTTCCAACGCTGAATTTTGAAATCAAACTCTCTTTTTACAGAACACATTTTCTCCAGCGCCAAGCTTAAACAATGGATTATTACAGAACTAATTTAATCGCCACTGACTCCGTCACAGTGCTTAAAAAATCGTTTACCGAGTCGTTCCAGCCTGAATTCTGGTATCAAACTCTTCATTTTCACCAGCCTAAACAATGGCCTATTACAAAAACTAAATTAATTGCGATCGACTTCATCCACATTGCTTTAAAAATTGTCCACCTGCATGCTCAACCGATGTGTTCTGGAATCGAACTCTCTTCTGAATAATACAGGACACATTTTCACCGACTCCAAGACTAACCAATGATTTAGTGCTCTATTCGGTATACGTCGTTATTGGATGGATCGTGACTAATAAAATAAGTCGCGGATTTGGAGCTGTGGCTCAGCAGATTGATTCGCTACCAGTTTTTCTTCTTTCCTTTCAATTAAATGACATTTCAGCAACTCCGATACCAACTAATGATTTAGTCTATTCGGTATACGTCGTTATTGGCTGGGTCGTGACTAATAAAATAAGTCGCCGATTTGGATGACAGAGATACACGCACCTATTAGAACACACGACGGAGGTGCTGGGCCCGCTAATGCAACCCAGCAGTCATGGATTCCTGCCCTTCCGCGGAAGCCTTACGCTGTACGCCGATCTATGTAACTGGCCCTCCGCAGATGAAGAATGGAATTGTCCAACCCGGTCCCTGTCCGCTAACGCATACTAGGGAAATGACCCACGTCGGTGGATTCTTCGATCCCTATGGTCTCGCGCGGCTCAGCACGGCTCAGCAGATTGACTCGCGACCAGTTTTTCTTCTTTCCTTTCAATTAAATGACATTTCACCACATCATTCCACGTATACTTAATGAACGAAGCGACTTTGTCTTTCCACCCACGAAATAATGATAGATACTCTATTTGTTAAGAGGTATTATTATTTATTGAATAAATTTATTTGACATATATTTTACTTTACCAAAAAGGTAATAACCATAGTTATCGCATTACTGATTAACCATACAAGAGAGCAATTTGGTGAAATTTATTGAACCTATTAATTTAGGATTATCATTGGAATACTCAAGCTTAATTATTTTTTGAGTTGTTGTTTCCAAATTCAAACCTACCTCTTATAGCTCCAACAAATCAAACAAATTTGTAATTATAACATCCCACTTATGTTTAATTAGTTAATCATCCAAGAGAAGTATAAAGCAAACATTTGGTAGACCATACAAATAAATATAAAACTATAGAAAGCCTATAAATGAGACATTAAGCAAAAGTAATAAATGTCTAGGTGAATGCTTCCAAGATTTAAGGAGGCATGGATCAAAAAATTTTCCATAAATGTTTGAAGATTAATATAAAAAGCTAAAATTGGCCATAAAAATATTAGTGACCCCACAACAAAGGAGACTTTCAATTGTAAGTTATAAAAAAGGAAACTTACAATGAAGCCATGACCAAAAGGAAAAGAAGAGATTATAACAACATAAGAAAAAGAACTATAATTAATATATATATATATAAGGCTGGAGGCTAAAATCAACTGAAAATATATGAAACATAAAAGAGAAAATCATTTGAAACATGTCTCTCAAATGTCATATATGAAATTGAAATTGAAGCTTTAATACATTTGAAGACCCATAGGATCTGTTGGATAGATATCACATTTTCGTAAAAAATAAAGATAGACTCTAAAAAGTAACCAAGCACTAATGGGAGTAACAAAAACAAATCATACAATTTTTTTGTTATAAGATTATAATGTTGCTTCAAATAGGTAGTCATATCACAAAAAAGAAACATATGTAACTCATCTTCAAGGGTTCCTAAGTTGCACAACCTACAAATGTGCATCTTGGAAGAGTTGAATCCATCTTCTACATTCAATTCTAAGATGATGAGAACTTAAGCAAGGTGTGCTAATAGCATTCCAATACTTGATTGTAATAACATTTGAGAGAGTGAGCTTTTGCATCTAGCTTATTAGATCTAACATAATGTAAATAAAATTGTATCTTTCCTTGTACATTACATTACATCTGTGTTAAAACCTTTTGCTTAAATAGTTAGTGAATATGTTTAAGATTGTACTGCACATCCTCCTAAGAGATATTCCATTTTCTTAACCATTATATTCCCTAAAAATACCAACTACAACCTTTCAAATCCTCAAGAACTACTTTATAGAATTTATCTTTCCTTAAGATATGTAAGCTATGATTATATGTAATGAACTGACACAAGGCTTTTACTTTTAAAGGTAATAAATCACATTCACATAATAACATTAACTAAGGTGTTTGCATTTTCATCTTTAATTCATCCAAAATAAAGGTTTTTGGTCAAGAGATAAAAGACTAATGTTGGAAAACAAATGTGCATGAAATTCAAATTAGCAACAAATACCAAAATATCTCCTTACTCTACCTAGCCCTAGTAACCTTTAAAAAAGAGAGGAAGTTAGTATACAATGAGTGAGAAACCTTAGCACCACCATTGGCTAAATGGAGGGCACGTCTTATGATGGCTAGGTGAAGGCATGTTGGCTTTCCAAACATGTTAGTATGCACAGAAAATCCAATATTCAAGAGCACACATCAAACATTGTTCCAAACCTCTCATGAATCTACCAAACTCAATTGCCCACTCTACTCATCAACCTATAAACAAGGAGACTAAAATGCACCTCACTTAGTTTGAAATGTGGGAATTATTATCATGTGTAACCATTCAAATTTCAAAACCAAATGCCAAACTACCATGTGCATGGCTTTGTTATTAGTTTTAAACTAAACTACAAGTGTTAGAGGTGTTACCCAAGACTCACCTCTAATATTTTTGTGTTATTGAATAAAAGGACTAATGATCCATAGATCACTCTCTCTTGTAGGATGGGGCCTACAATAAAAACTACACTAATGCATCCTAGTGAGGATCAAATACAAAACATCTTTAGGAAGCCCATCTCTAATTGGCCACATAACTCAAAGCTAGCTCTTAACAACCAAAATCGAAATGAGTATCCAAAAAAGGCAACCAAACATTGATGATGGAGTTATATAAAAAGCATTCAACATGTCCAAATGACTTGAAAGATCCAACAATCATCAAATCAAAACCAACATGCCAACATAGGCCAGGTCTAATAAACTAAGTTGAACGGTGGTTCAAAAGTTATTAAAACATGTCAAACTAAGCTTTAGTAGTAAGAAAGGACCAAGAATGAAAAAATTGGAATATCATGACTTATAGTAACTTAATAAAACCTAACCATAACTCATGGTATTTACAAATACCAATTGACAAAAACCATGAAGAAAATATTCAATCACAATGCAATTATGACCTAATCATAACTCATGGTGATAGACAATAGCTTGGCCACAACATGTGACTAATTAGAATTCACATGAACAACTCAATATGATAAAAATGACAAAGAAAAGATATACTACAAATCATGGTGATAGACCACAATCTCACCATCAATTATGATTGTTAGGAAACTGAAAAAATAGTGCAAAATGGTGAAATTAGCAAGAAAGACTCAACCATGAGCTCACCATGACTCATGGTGATTGACAGTGACCAGATCATGACTCATCGTGTTCTAGGTTTTTAAAAATAGAGATGGAAAAAAGTATAGCATGGCTAAAGTGAGACCATGACATCACCATGACTCATGATGGATGACCATGACTTATGGTCAATGCCAACAATCATACCATGCTTTTTGTTGAATTATGATTACTAAAAAATTTTGAAAAAACGTAAAAATAATAAAAAGATACCTATAAATGATCACCAATTGAAAAGGAAGATTAGGGACATAGAAACCAAGGCTCAGCAATTGTAATCAACAAAACAAACTGAGTCAAAACTGATTAATAAGACATTGACATCACAAAGGGGTCCAAACATTAAGAGGATCTATATAAAAACTCCCAAAATTGCAAAGGCTAGAAATCTCATGAAACATCTAGAACTTGATAGAACCTATGTTATGACAAACATAATGGAAACCTAACACTTATTAAATGAGAAATACCTATGTTGTAAAATAGTTGATAAATTAATTCTCAAAAAATCCTTAAAACCCAAATTGACAAATCACATAAAATTATAGCAAAAGGGAACAAAACATTATGCACAAAAGTCAAGCAATATTAGTAGGTGTAAAGCATGACCCAGTAAAAAATTTTATATATTAGAGAGAATTAAAAAATACACAACCCTTGCTAAATTTGCATAAAATCCTATGATCTAAAATGAATAGGAAAAGTTCCAAGATTATTCATCTTAAAGATTAAAGCACAAATCCACTACGACACATGAAACTCAACCATGAACTCTTATGATGTCATGCTTATGAACCAACAAAGATCCATGCACCCCTATGAGCCTTCAATCCAATAGCACTTTCACATCTAAAAAACTGGAGGTTAAAGTGCTTGATTAAATGGAATGTGAGATTTTTATGGAAAATACCCTAAAAAATCCATCATAACACAACTAGCTAATTTTATAAAAACTAAGACCTTACAAAATAAATTTATCACAAAAATCTCATGTAAAGTATGTAACCTCCCATAAAGCCAAGGGCATGCCAAAACCACGAGATAAGAAAACAACATATTCCACATGAATTTTAATTATTAAAATAAAATATAACACTAACACATAAAAATAATCCATGTTATCACATGTCCATGTTATGCCCATACCATAACCTCTATGAGAATTTAACAAAAATCATCAATCACATTAGTACACACTAGCTAAATATAAAATACCTAACTAAAATATTACATAAAAATTAAAATACACATAAACATATAATATTTAGCTAGAAAAGTTATCTAGACAACATCATAACCAAAGCAAAACATAACATTCAAGAACCACAAGCACAAAGCACAAGGACAAAGATACTAATGAGTAGCAAACAATTCCTACGCCCAACCATATAAATCACTAGTGTTCACTAAGCGATCTATAGACTTTAACTCTCTAAGTACACTGGGTCTAGGTAGTGAATCTAATGAATGTGATTGTTGTCTTCTCAATTTCACTTGTGAATTGCAAAGGTATGAGTAAGTGTAATTAATGCATATGATTTTTATCATTTTATGTTTTTCATTTAATTTGCCTATGTGCCAAAAATAAAGTAATTAGATGGTTAATTAATCTATAACTAACTACTGCTTAGCTAATCTTAACATAAGCATCCATTCTCACTTTTTGTAGACATCCTAAACATGTTACAATGCTACTAGATTACCAAGCATAATTGCTACTAGGATTATTAAGCATTAATGTATGCTTGAAATGATTATACTTATATGAATTAATTAATCACTATGAATTAATTTCTTAAATGAATTAAAGTAAATTACATGAATAATACATGCATGAAGTAAACATTAAGATAATTCCAAGTGCTACAAGGTTTATTAAAAAAGCTCATCTTTATTGTCGTTCAAAATGAGGTGCTTAGATACATTAGTGCTTGAATAGAGATCTGTACACTTCTCAACTCCTACTATGGGAATTTGGAAAATATTCTAACTTTTGGAAGAAAAAATTTCAAGAGTTTAGCTAGCAACTAATGATTAGATGCCATAGATGCAATTAGTGTGCACATTTATGTAGGTGACACAAGACATTACATTGATGTGTATGCATTGATGTAGCAAACCATGTGTTGATGAGATGACATCAACATAGCCAACCCACAACAACTCATCATATCCCCACTATTAAATGAAAATTTTTCTTTGATTGAGCAGAAGGAAGAAAAAGTTTCTTACAAAATTTTGGGAAAGTATGGGATTATTAACTAACTGATTAACACACAAACTGATGCTAAGTACCCAAGTGCAAAAATTTGCAATTTTTACAAAATTTAGTGTTTATGATAGTAAAATTAAACACCATTACAAAAACTTATATCACAACTCCTTTGATGGCTTGAAGACAAAGAGAAAATCAAACGGTCCTAGGTGGTGGAGGTTCCTTAGCTGCTGTAGGACCTTCTCTTGCTTTTGGTGCACATAGTTGTTGTGGGTGAGGTTGTGGTTATGGCTGTCTAGCTATAGCTACTACTATTGGTGGAAGATGAAAAGCATCCAACAATGCTTTTATCTTCTCCTCCTTACCCAAAGGATTGTACATAGTCCATGTAGCATCACCAATGTGGACTTGTATGGGAATATCCCATGAATAGAGCATTGTAGGGAACAACTCCTTCACATTGACAAACTAGGCCATAAATTATTTATGTCTAACATTGAATGCTTTAGAATATTCTATAGTTCCTGGTAGTCATTCATCCTACAGATCAAGTTCTCAACTATTGTTCATTGATTAGTGAAGTATTCTTTCAGAACATCGAGTTTAGCATTTGCTATTTCAAGGTTTTTCTTCATCTTCTTATGATGCTTGAACTTGGCCTCATACAATAGGTATGATCTGGCCACTTGTTTTTATAATTTTCGTCTTCACCTTCTAGCAATCAACATTACCAAGTTTGTGTTTTGGAGGTTGGCAAGCACTATGTGTTCTATCATGTTCTCGATCTGTAGCTTCTTGAGGCAGATCTCTTCTTTGTTGTATGTGTTCAGTTCATCAAATATGGGCTTCCATGTGTCACCTCCTTATTAGAGATGCTGGAGAGCCTTATTCACATTTGCCTTCACTAGTTTGATTTCTTTTCTATTAATTTCTTTCTGTAGGTTTACCTAGTTTGTGTAATGGTTCTTGATCCTTTCAAATTTGAGGGCCTTATTCTTCCAAATGGTGATTTTGATTACAGACTTCTGGCAAAGAGCATGGACCTCTTCCATTGAGAGATTATGATTTTTTGCTACCAACCTCTTTAGATCCGTGGTTACCTTGGCAAGATGCTCCTACTTTTGTCTCATGTATTCAACCATTTGTTCTTTCTAGAGCTCAACATTGTGCAAATAATTATTATCCTTGGTCAAAATGACATTCTCTTAATGAACCTTCAACAAGTCCTTCTGAATGCTGTAGACAATGGCATTTTCTAAGGACTGTTTGAAGATTATTAACTCCTTAGTGTACTTAGCCTCTTGATGTTTGGGTTGAAACTATTGAAAAGCTTCATCTCTAGATACATCTTGGTTGAGTATGGTGGGATCAGTGAGGTGGGCTCTTAACTTTGTAAATTTAGTAGCCAAGCATTGATTTTTAGATGTGGCTACTTCAAGTTGGGCATCAACAATGAGACACTTGCCCTTAGCCTCCAATAGCATTGATTGGATTCCAAAAATTTCATCTAAAAGGTCAAAGATCTCTAGAATCAATTTTTGAGTTTCAATTATTCATTCTAGAAACTCCATGTGTTGGGCTGCACCAAATCCTCCACTTTCAGCTCCTATAGACATTTGCACATCTCTGAGTGTAGCAATATCTAGTGTAGATGTAATAGGAACATTGAGGGCCTCACCCACTTTGTCAACCAACACCTTGGCCACTATTTCCTACCCTTGGTGCTACATCACCAAGACAGTTACTCAATCACCTTCCTCCAAGTGCACCAAGAAGGTAGTGGTGTTTCCAAAGATTTTTGGAAATTGTTGCTATTCTTGTATGGACATCATTACCTCTTGAGCACTAGGATTTGAGTGCATGGGTGCTTACATTCTTTGGGTAGAGAATGTATATGCCATTTCCTCCAACTAGCTGATGGTATGAGTTACCTCATTTAGATGGCTTAGGGTTGGTTAGTAGATAGATGGATCACCTCTTAGTTTAGCTTGCTACTACTGCAAGAGTTTCTCATGGAGTTTTTGCATGCACTTCATTGTAGCACAAGCCTTAAACATTGTCTCATAAGTGGGTGATGGTGGTGGTTGATTTTTTTCTTTCAACATGATAGTAACCTTATCTTTTATCATCTCTACCTAAGAGGTGATAGGAGCATGTCCAAGTGTGTCGTTGGAATAGCAAGTTATTTCTCCCCTTTTTGCATAATTTTTGGATTAGGCACAGAAAGGGGAGTGCCTTCCTCCCATGCTCATTTATCTTGAATTGCTTCTCTATCTTGAGATAGATCAGCTATGGGAGGTTAACTAGAAATTTTTTGGTTAGAGCACTGCATGCATGGGTAGAAAAGACTATCATCTTACTTAGCCTTATTATCAAATTAATGTGGTAGCTCATGATCTTGAAGTAAGCATTTTTTGCCATTGTGAGTACACTATATTCTTTGTGGTCCACTCCATAGCACNTTGCCATTGTGAGTACACTATATTCTTTGTGGTCCACTCCATAGCATCACTGGACTCACTCCCTTTTCATCTCTAGGTCTGCTTATGTTGAGATCTCTGCTAGATGTATTCTAGTTTCAAGTAATCAAAGGGCCTAAGAGATGGCCTCCAATGAGTAGGACACATTGATGTCCTTAATCTTCATAATGGAATTAGGCTACCTATTATTCCAAAATAAATATGTATTTTTCATGTATCACTCCCCACTAGAAGTGATGATGGGAAACGTGGAAGAGCTTTGTAACTATGTTCTAATATCTTCTGGGGAAATGTTCAAGAAGATTCCAAAGTTCAACTCTTGGAGAATCAAATGTTGAATTTTCTTAGAACATATTTGTGTAAGGTAGGCATTCGTCAAAATGACCTCAAGGTTTGGCCTTGGTCCTGGTGCCTCATCCTAGTGGGATTGCTTCATTTTAACTTGGTGAATTTGATGGATAAATTTCACTTTGGGCTCCTTTTGAAGAGGTCTTGTTGCATGAGTTTTGGCTGCTTGCTCCTAGCATTGTTCTTATTTTTGGCCCCTTCTAGTTCTAGGTTGCTTATCCCTCAATTGGGATGATTGTCCTTCTTGTTGACGCTTAGGTCTTGGTGTCATTTGTAATCATACCATGATCAAAGATTAGCATTTAATGGATAACTTTGGAACATTTGAGTACCTTATCTCTTTGGATTAAATACATTTGGCTAAGTTGTGATCATGGTAGGCTTGATTATTTTAATATTATTTCACTTTAGTGTCTACTAGAGTTTGTTGGAAAGGTTTAACTCTTATAAATTAGTGATTTTAATATTATTTTATTATTTAAAACTTATGGGAGTTAGAAAAATTTTGAAAAGTTTTTCATCAGAAATCTAAGGTTTGTGGCCTTCGCAACATAAAGCTTACCTTTGGTAGCTTCAAGACTAAAGAATGGGTTTAATTAGATAAGTGGTTTGAAAGTTATGGGCTCTGGAAGGTTCTGGGCTCTAAAAAATACAAAAAAACTCCTTCCTTGTTTGAGGGAAAGTGACAAAAAATTCACTAAGTTTGCACCATTTATAGAATTTTTGAGTTACATCAATGGGATCCCATCGATGTGGCCAAAAGATAGAATTTTTCATCATAAAAAAGAAGGAATAAAAAAAAAGAGTTTTCTCATAAAATTCAAGTTCTTAGAAAGCTAAAAGAGTTGAGAAATGATGAAATGCTTGAAGAGGACTAGATAATTTACAAAAAAATATATTTAATAGGATAATGATTGGAGAAATGTCATGAAGGAGTGCATTACTGGACATAAATAATGTGGAATGTAGAAGGTTTTGAAAGCAACCATGCCTAAAGGAAGAGAAAATTAACTAGCCTAACCAAGGGGTATGTAAGTGGGTCCTCCTCATAGCAAGCTCATGCCCTTGATGCCCTTGCATGCCCTTAAACCAAGGAGTCTATGGACCCCATGGGTGACTAATGGTTGTGATTAGTTAAGAACCAAATTCCCAAAGAAACTATATAGGAATTTTGATGCATCAAATTAAGACATTGAACAAGTCATGAGAAGAGGTAGTGAGGTGAGTTATGGAAAGCATAGGTAGATGAGGTAGAGTGTGGAATGAAGTCCCATATCATGGTCACATGAAGTGCCCTGTGGATTTTTATGGTTAATATGATCCAATAATATTCATCGTTAGCCTGAATTAAAACCAACCACTTTTAGTGACTTCACATTAACACTCTAAGACTAGTCCACCCTCCTAAGGCACAAAAATATCCCATAGATTAATCACCATTCCCAAAAGATAAGAAAATAGAAGTAGGAAGTAAGATGGACCTTAGTTAGAGGGGACCTTAAAGCATAGATAACATGTATTTCTAGTTCAATAACGAATGGTTGCAGACCTTTATTTTTTGTAAGGGATGTTCTTGGAATTTCCATTATTATTATTTTTTGATTTTTGGATGGAAACCATACCATGTAAAGACTTTACTTCCTATTATTCGTCAACAAAGGAATGGTGATAAATCCATGAAAACACTCATGCATTTAAAAGGGTAGGAAAGTACAAAGAGCATCAAATTCCCTTGAAGTCAAATCCTTATTTATCCATTTAATGCTTTCAAAATTTGAAAACTACCAATGTCACAAATTCATTAAAAGTTTCATTTAAGAATAAACCACATATTTCCAAAGCAAGGAAACATCATAGAGTTTCGTGGGTGGGTGGACAATGTAGTTTCACTACCTGTTATCATGAAAATGAAACCAAGCCTTAGCTATCAACACCAAAATTCAAAGATAGAATTCAGACATTAGTAATCAAATAACATTATAGTACAAACCATCATCAATTGATAGCCACAGTTATACATAGTCTTTGAAATAATAAAGAAGGAACAAAAAAACATAAGAAAAGCATAAAAGAAATCCAAACCAAATGAAGTAAAATATAGAAGAAAGTGTAAAATATTTAAGAAAGAAAAAAATGTACTAAAAATAATTTAAAACAAAAAAGTGAAAAACTAAGGAGCTACATTGTTAGATTAACATGGATGGTCATATCTTCCATGGTTGAGTTGGAAGGATGAGATCCAGAAAATTGAGCATGCATGTCCATTTGTTGAGGTGTTCTAGTCACTAGCTCTCTTAGGCTCATGGAAAGGTTTAACTTGTTGCATGTTGACCAACAACCTTTTGTCTAGGATTTTAGGTTTGTATATCAACATGGATCCAAAGGGAAATGTTTCGTAGATAATGTAAGGCCCTTTTCATAACATTTGGAATTTAGTTATTTGTGGTACATGTGTGGGGTTCTAGTATAGGACCCTATCTCCCAGTTGAAATTTTACTTTCTTGATTCTAGGATCATGTCATTGTTTATTGAGTGCATTATGTACTCCATTAGATGACATGGCCACCGATTAGTTCTCATTTAGCAATTTGAGGTTCATTAATCTTTTTTTTTTTGTGCTAGACTTAGGTCAAGTTCAAGGTCACAAGCTATTGATAGTTTATGGAGCTTTATTTGGATTGAAAGTGTTGGTAATTTTTTGTACATAAACTGATAGGGAGAGTAGCCAATAGGAAGTTTCCAACTGGAGCAATAGGCCCAAAGGACATCATTGAGTTTCATGCTTCAATCCCTCATATATTTACTAATGGTTCTTGTTAGTATTTTTGTGATTTTACTATTCATAACCTCTGGTTGACTATTAGCTTAGGGATGGTTAGGTGTTATTAGTTTATGTTCAACCCCTAAGTGTTGCATGAGCTTTCAAAAGGTAGTGCCTATCAAATGAGTTTAATTATTAAAAATAAGTGCATGTGGCATTCCAAACCTATTTCCAAAATTTTGTTATATAAATCAAGTAGGTGTAAAAGATGTGCAATTAGTGACAGTTGCAACTTTCATCCATTTTGTACAATAGTCAATAATGACTATGATGTACACCTTTTTATTTAACATGGGAATGATGGGACTCATGAAATCAATGTTCCATATATCAAAATTCTCCAATGGTTAGATCCATTATTGAGTCTCTCAATATGAGTGATTATTCCACCATTATCATTGAAAACATTCAGAGGAGTGGATGAAGTGATGAGCATCCTTGAAAAGTGTTGGCTAGTAATATCTTACCATGAGGATCTTAATGGCCATGTGTTTTCCAACATAGTGGCCCCCATAAGGATCCTCATGAGCATCTTGAAGTATGCATATTTGATTAGCATTAGACAAACACCATTGAACTAGCTCATCGATGCACACCTTATAAAGGTATCCATTGATTTCCATGAAACATTTGGCCTAGTGAAGAAACTAGTTTTTCTTCCTATTACCCTACTTTTGTGGCATCTCTTGAGTGAGAAGATAGGTGAGAATGTCATCATACCAATTATGTTTAGTAGGTATTTGCTAAATTATAGCCCCAAAAAGAGGAGTTCATTAGGAAAGTGATCTAAAGCGGGCTTTCCTCCTCTTTATTGTTCCATTGCAACTGAGACAAGTGGTCAGCAGCCATGTTCTCAGTTCTCTTTTTATCTACCATTAGATCAAATTCTTATAAGATCACCAGTCATCGTATGACATGAGGACTCACCATTGGCTTATTCATTAAGAACTAGATTGCACTGTGGTCTGTGTGCACAAACACCTTATACCTAGGCACATAGTGCTAGAATTTCTTCAAGGTGAACACCACTACCATTAATTCTTTCTCCATTGTGGTGTAGTTTAGTTGCATAGCCACAATGATTCTACTTGTACAATGGATGTGGTAAGGATGATTTTGATCATCCAACTATTTAAGCATAGCTTCCAAGGCATAATTGAATATGTCTGTCATGATGTGAAAGTGCTTGGACCAATTAGGTGTGCATAGAATTGGAGTCTCCATGAGATTTTGCTTAAGTTGCTAGAATGTACATTTTTATTTCTTAGTCTAGACAAATAGAGTACCCTTCTTTGTTAGCTCTACCAGTGATTTGGAAAAATTAGAGAAATTCTCTATGAAGTGTTGGTAGTAGCTAGTGTGGCAAGGAATGGCCTCACATCTTTAACTATTTCTAGTTATTGGGTAATTCCTTGGATGACCCTTATTTTTCAAGGTCCACCTCAATCGCTTTCTTTGAAATTTTGTGCCCCATGACAATGCTTTTCTATATCATTAGATGGCTTTTCTACCAATTTAGCATAATTTTTTTCTTAACACACCTTTTCAACACTTGCTCAAGATGATTCAGGGCTTACTTAAATGTAGCCCCACAAGTGGAGAAGTCATCCATGAAGACTTCCACCTCACTACTAATCTGTCATTGGAAAATGATTAGGATAAGGTATTGGAATATGATAGGGGCATTACATAGGCAAAACAACATATGTTTTTATGCAAAATTTCCCTAAGGACTCATGAATGTTGTTTTGGTTTGATCTTTTGGTGCTATTTAAATTCGGTTATAATCACTAAATCATCCAAAAATATATAGTAGCAATGCCTAGAAATTATGTCTAAAACCTTGTCCAAAAATGGCAATGGAAATTGATCTTTATACATTACCATGTTCAACAACCTAAAGTTAATGCAAACTCTCATTTTGGTACCTTTCTTTGGCACTATCACAAGTGGGATAACCCCCTCTCTATCTATAATGTGATAGATGAACCTTGCCTTGAGGAGTTGTTCAATCTCCTTTTCATAGTCTACTTGAATTTGTAGTTCAATCATTGTTGTGACTATTTGTTTGGTTTAATTGAAGAGTCTATGTAGATTCAATGTTGGCATATCCTTGGATCAATTTTAGTTAGCCCATGATATGACCAAGCAAAGGTTGTTGGCCTTTTGTTAACCACCTCCAATAGCTTCTTTTCCTACATAGAAGCAAGGTTGGTATCGATAATGATTGCCTTGCCATTTTTTGGAAAAGCATATTTTATTTTGACTGGAAGATTCTTTAACTCAAGGGACTCTTGTTTAAAGTTCTCAAGGATTTTCAACTCTCCCCAATTAATGTCATTAGGTTCATTTAAGAGTTGGCAATGGATTTTCTCCATCTTGTCCATGCCTTCAATGTAGGCACTTGTTAGGGTCTTGGTCTATTCCATGTACAAAGTTGAGCTGCTCTTAAATTTAGCTGTCAACCATTAGGTGACATCCTTTTTTTAGCTTTTGCATATAGGAACCTTTGGATTTCTATGACATTTGCAGACTACCTACATGTTGTGATTGTTGTACTTTTTACTGTCCATAATTTCTACATATAGTGGCACCTTGTGTCATTGTATGTGAAGCATGGAATGTGCTTACATTTAATCTTTCCAAAATCATTTTCCTTGGAAATTTCTAAGAAGAGTTCTCTAATTTGCAACTGTGTATATATTGTACTTAGCCAAGCACTTTCTATGATAATTAGAAAGTCACCCTTACAATTATCTACTTAGATCATTAGAAAGCTAGTAGCATAAGAACACCTGTAAATTGTGATCAAAATATCCTCTACTAATCCCAAGAAAATAGTGATGGATTAATCTACAAATTCAAGATGGATGTTACTCTTCTTGAGAGGAGGTAGGTTCCAGGCTTTGTACATTTCATGAGAGATCAAATTTACACCATAACCTGAGTCCAGAAGAGCCTTTCAAGGCTTATTCCTAGTGATTTGGAAGTAAATGAGGGAACTTCCAAGATTAGATCATTTCCTAAGAAGGTGGCTAGCCTTTATCCAATCTATAACCACATGGATCAACATTATAGTATGCACTTTGGGAGGAATTTGGTTTGAAGGGATCTCAAATGGTATTGCAAAGAATGAAGGAGAAGTAGGGTCATCAATTGCAAGTGTTTATGAATGATTAGAAGGATTGTTGGTTTAGAAGAAAGGTTTTGTTCAAGGAATATTCTCTGAACCACTTAGTTGGGGGACTGACTATAAGTTAACAACCATTGTGACATTTCTTTGGTATGGTTGGCCTTATATTTCACCTTTCATGGATGGAGTTGGTGGAAACTAAGTTGAGGGTGGAGGTCTAAGTGTAGAAGGATGATGAGGGTAGAAAGCAAATGGGGACTCCCCTCTTAGACATTGAGTTCTGTAATACTTAGGAAGGTAGTAGTCATGTTGAAAAGAGGCATGATTGGAAGAGTCACTTGGAGAAATTGACTATTGAACATAGTATCCATATGAATCTAGCAATCAATAAGGGTAATGCTACCTTAGTGGTGGCATCCCCCAAGACTATGGGTGTTGCCACTGCTAGTATTGCTCATGAGGTTGAGGTGGAGCTCCACTTGGATAATAGGCTTGTTGTTGATGGAACTACCTATAGTTTCCTTGAGGATAATGTAACCTCCTGGTTGCCTACCTTTTCGCTAATCTAGGATTCAATGCATACATCCCAAAACCTTGCAAGTGTGACATAATGGGGAAAAATCCTTTAGGATGCTCATGTTGACAAATGTCACACCCACCACCATCATCTATCTTAGAATCCACAACCTCTTTAATAAGAGCAACTTTGACCTTATCCCTTTGATGGGCACATTTGGCTTTCTTCATTCTTCTTTGGTCACAACCACTACCTTACTCTTTGAACTCTTCAACAATTTTAAGGATAGTTTGGAAATTTTCATCTAATGAGTCCCATATTTTGTCTACCTTGGTTAATATTCTAGAAATATATTTTTTTATTAGTAAGGTCTTATGTTGCATTGCTTCATAAAGTGATGCCTCCTCCTCATTATCACAAAACTGGACCTTCCTTTTGTGGATGGAAGGTTCTTTGATGGAAGTAGAGGATGATGAAGGTGAAGATATAGAAGGACTAGCACTAGAACAGTGCCTAATACTCCTTCTTCTTTAATCATATCCATGATCATCATGTTTATCTTTATCATGATGCTTGTCCATGTTTTTGCTTTGACTCCCTCCTTTAGAGCCCTCATGATCATGGGACCTATTCTTCCCCAAAATAGGATTTTTTATAGTGTACTATAAATTCTAGTTAAGGCTCCCTTGATCAAAGAAAGGGTGAGGAGAGTTAATGTATTGAGATCCACTTGAGAGGGGATCCTCTCCTTCCTTTTGGCCTAGCAAGAACTAAGGGTTTGTAAACCATTTTTCCTTTGATGCTTCATAGTGAGCCTCCTATTGTTGATCTTTCTCCCATTATGCCTTAGTAGGATGATAATCTTGATAGTCACGATCATGCACAATGTATTCATAGTTGATCCTTATGATGCCTAATTTCATTAGATTGTGGAGTAGCATTCTAGGAACTAATCCATCAGGCAACAACATAATGTTGCCCTTCATATTCCTCCATTGCATTTGTTCCTCTTGGTGAAGGATGAAGATGAAGTTTAGAACATGATCATCTAGATGAGTATAGACCACTTTTCATTGTTGGGGCATAAGTGGTTTTGGGCCTTCATACCTTTGTTGATTGGAACTACCTTCATGTGATGGTGGAGAATCATCCCTATCAAAAGAAGCCATATTAGATCAAAAGAAAAATAGTGTGCTCTTATTGTTATTATTATTTTTCTTAATGATATCAAATTTAGGGTTTGTTATAACATCATCATATAATTTCACTAACTCCTAGATTGTGTACGTAGCTAACTCAAGTCACCAGTAACAGTGCCAATGATGAGCAACAAATAGTTCCTACACCCAACCATACGAATCACTAGCATTTACTAAGTGATCCCATCAAATTCTATAGACATTAGCTCTCTAAGTACATTGAGTCTAGGTAGTGAATCTAATGGACATGATCATTGTCTTTTTTAGTTTCACTTGTGAACTACAAAGCTATGGTTAAGTGTAACTGAGACATATGATTTTTATCATTTTATGTTTTTCATTTAATTTTTCTAATTGCTAAAAATAAAGTAATTAATAGTGTTTGGATCAGTAAGGTGAGGGAGATGGTAGCAGCAGCAGCAGCAACTCCGGCGACAGCAACGGTAGCTCCAGCAGCAGCAGCGACTACGACCGTGGCAACAGCGACGGCGACCGCAACCCACACAGTAGCGACTACAGAAGCAGCAGCCGCGACCCCAGCAGCAACAACTGCGACTCCAGCAGCAGCAATAGCAACTCCGACGGCTGCAGCGGCGTCTACGGCCGCCACCCACGCGACAACGGCTACAGTGACTACGACGACTATGGCAGGTTCCTTCGGGACCATGCCCCTCGCAACGGCGATGGCGACCCCGACGATGGCAAACCCGACGACGGCTGACACCGCGGCCCCCACGATTACGACCATCGAGGCTCATTCCCATTCCAACAACACCCTGCGTCTTCGCATCCGTAACCCCCCTACCGATAGCGTGCGTATCATGGAACAGAGCCTCATCGGTCGGTTCATCTCCCGGGGGAGCAGCCCCCGGCTTGACCTGATTTGCCGCTGGGTCAAGGAGCAGTGGAAGCTGGAGGACGTTACCGTTTGGAGCCTCTCGGAGGACCTGCTCCTCTTTGTCCTCCCCTCCTTGCAGGCCCACGACTTCATTCTTCTCGGCAGGCCTTGGTTCTATGGCGCCTGGGGTCTCGCATTGACCCCTTGGCACCCCGGTGCCCACAGAGAGCCCGATCTGTTTACCTATGCCCCAGTCTGGATCTGGGTGGCCAGTATCCCGTGGGAGTTATGGAGCCTTGACTTCCTGTAGGAGGTGGCGGGACATTTCGGCGAGTTCATCGCTTTCGACCAGGTCACGCAGTTGCTGGACCGATTGGGCTTTGCTCGTTTTTGTGTCTGGCGAAGCCTGACCACGACCAACCTCGTCCGGGAGGTCGTCTTGGAGCTCCTAGGAGGGGAGGAATCCCTCCAGATTACCTATGAAAACCTAGACATTTGGGACCAGTCACTGCACAACACGACCCCCCACACGGACCAGCCGGGCGGGTGCAGATGCTGTGGTAAGCCGGGCCATCGTGAGGTGGACTGTCGTTTTCGCAAGCCCTGCTCGACTAACCCTGCCTGCTAGCTTTTAGAGGAGGGCAATTGGGTCATCATGGGCCGTAAGGGATGACTGCGTCCTCCACCCAAC
>MNCI01007715.1:166911-276036 GCA_015680685.1 Gnetum montanum | reverse complement strand
GCTCCCCCCTCTTCCCCCCCTTTTTTTCTTTGTTGGGGTTTTTGAGGTTTTGAGGTCTGTACGTTTCAGTGGTTCGGTGGCTCAGCTCGGTGTCCTCCGAGTTTGATCTTTTGCGGGTGGCCGGGGCCCACCCCCCTTTTTCGGGGTGGGCCACCCATGGTCCCCCCCCGTCGTTTGTACTTGTATACTCGTGTACCATACTTTCAGTAATACAATCCCGAACATTCTCTCAAAAAAAATGTTTAATTAATCTATAACTAACTAATTCTTAGCTAATCCTAACATAATATTTTGTTTCAACTTTTTGTACACATCCTAAACATGTTGCAACGCTACTGGGATACCAAGTGTAAATGCTACTAGGATTACCATGTGTTAACATATGCTTGAAGTGGTCATACTTATTTGCATTAATTAATTAGTATGAACTAATTACTTAAATTCATTAAAGTAAATTACATGAATAATAAATGCATGAATTAAACATTATGCTAAGTCCAAGTGCTACAAGGTTTATCAAGAACAATCATCTTTATTGCCATTCACACGGAGGTGCTTAGGTATAGTAGTGCTCAAATAGAGATCTATACATTGCTCAACTCCTACTATGAGCACTTGAAAAATATTCTAACTTTGGGAAGAAAAAATTGTAAGAGTATAGTTAGAAATCAAGGATGAGATGCCATAAATGTAGCTAGTGCATCCATTTATATAAGTGAAACAAGATAGTACATCGATGCATATGCGTAGACATAGCAAACCACACATTGATGTGATTGCATCAATGGGATCACATGACATGGTCAACCCATGATAACTCATCACATACTAATGAGAACATTTAGAAATATGGGTTTTTACATCCTGCTCCATTAAGAGTCTTCCTCTTGGAAGATCTCAAGATGGGATGAACACATAACAAACTCAAGCTTCCAAACTAAAGGTTAAAAGCTCAAAATAATTTGAAACTGAGTACAAAGACATCATCCTTAAGAAAAAATGTTAAAAAAAATTAATGTGACCTAAAGTTTACAGATTAAGGAAAGCACTATATGACCTATAACAAGCCCACAAAGCTTGGTTCCATAAAAATAATGTGTTGTACCCACTTTTTCTGATACTTTAGCAATCAAAAGAAGTGTGGTTTTGATATTATCACATCAACTTCTACCATCAAAATGCCTCCTTATCCCCTTCCCTTGCATGATAGGGGTCCTGCTGGTTTTGACCAATGGGATTTATCATACAAAATGTAGTACAATCTGGTTTTAAGCTTCAAAGATGATGTTGAGTAAATTGCCAGGAACACTTGTGTGTATATTGTTGTGTTCAATAAATATAAAAGTGGTTATAATACACATGATACATATGAAAACATGTGTTACCATGGTGGAAGATAGATAAAATATTTATAATTTTATATTTTATAATTTTTTTGGATTTTATGAATATAAGAATAAAAAAATATAAACATGAACACATTATAATCCCTCTTTGGAACAAGTGTAATGCTTGTGTTGCAATTCCTCTTAGGGATAGATGCAACACCACACATGAAATGCAATAAAAATGATTCTTAGTCATAAGATCAATGGCCCAACACCATGCCATATAATTATGACATTCTTGGATAAAGATGAATCATTGCAACTTGATGAAACATAAATGAAAAAAATATTTCTAGTGTTTTAATATTTTAAGACATCAATAATATAGAATAAAGAGAAAATCATGAGCTTTATTTATTGTGAAAATATTGGACTTTTCATTGACTAAATAGTTCTAGGCTATAAAAGAAAGGTAGCACTTTGACAATGTCTAGTTGCACATGTGAATGTGATGACTTAAAATACAAACATAACAAGAAAAAAATTAACTTACCTAAGGGAGGAAGAGCTCTTCATACAAACTAGATACTAAAAGCTAAGATGAAATGAATGATATATCTATCATGTGTGTAAGAGCTCATCCTAGGTATTTATAGTTTTTGTGAAGTAATGGAAGAGGTTTACTAGTGCCTAGACATCAATGGAGGTCCTTTAATGTAGCTTGAGCTAATCCTAGTCACATTAAAGGTAAGGAAGGCTAAACTAGACCTAGTAGAGGGTGTGTTAATGCTTGTACACTAATGTAGGATGTACATCTGAATGAAGATGGATTCATACATCTAGCCTCATGCCCAAGTAATCTTATTAATGTTCAATTCTTTGTAGTATAAGGTGGACTATTTAATCTTCAAAGGGAAAAACATCAACATCCACCTAGCTATGAGTTTTCTATGTTAGCTATTCATCTACATCACATCATATCATGTGATGTCATCAAGCATCTTGGCCTTGAAAAATAGGTTACATATACTAACTACAACTACTCTTTGATTTCATTTAGTAGGGCTAGGATAGAGATCATAGGGGTGATAAAGTTATCTTCTTTAATAGGGATTTGTATCACATCTTAGGTTGTGTTTGCAATAATTAGAGACTCATATAACATTAATGATATCCTAGGTAGGCCTTGATTAGCTTATCATCATGTTGTTTCCTCACTTGGACATTAGGAAATACATTTTTCATGTGATGATAGGGAAGTAGTTATATGTGTAGATCACAAAGTAATTGCTATCTCTGGTCTTAATATTTTAGAGGAAACTACCATAGGATCCTAATCCAAATTAGCATAATAAACCTTATCAGTGGAGAAAATTGGAGCAGGTTCACTCTATAATTAAGTCACCTTCAACGTACTAAATCCAAATATTATGCAAAGAAAAATTTATTTGCTAGAAAAACAAGAAAATGAGCTATCTTTAATTAAATTATTTGAAGATTACAATAAGGTTCACATAGCCAAAATGAATTTATAAACCTATCATGCTCAAATGATATTGTAGAGCATGAGGCCCTACAATCATACAATAGTTGTTCTCAATGCAAGACACAATAAAGAGAAATCTCTCCCACAACCTAGGATTGAGATCTCAACTCACAAGTGAGATACAAGAGAATAGAACACATAGATTAACACACAATAAGCTGATCATGGATCCACAATCACCTATTACACTCACCCAATGTGCTCATCCAGTCTCTCTTACCTAGTTCTCCTTGTATACAAGCTCTCCTCCTCTCTCATGGGTGAAGGAATACATAATTATAAAGATTCAAAATGCTAGGAAGCTTTCTATTTGCCTCCCTAGATGTTTCCCACATAGATATGGAGTCTTTTGGATGTTTCCTAATTGATATGTCATGTCAAATCTTTTCTTCTTCGTCAACATAGACATCTCTTGTATCATGTAGATGTCTTCTATGAAAGCCATACTCTTAGGATAGATGTATACTATTTTTGGTAGACATATTCTATGGATTGGAGACATTTATACTTCAAGGGAGATGTCTTTGAGGAGACATTTATCTTTCTAAGGAGACATCTTCTATGAAAGCCCTACTCTTAGGAGAAACATCTATTTTTTTTGGTAGACATCTTCTATGGACTAGAGACGTCTATACTTTAGGGGAGGCATCTCTAGAAAGATGTCTATATTTTTGTGAAGATGTCTCTTCTAAAGGTGCGAAAAATAAAAATTCTTGTTTTGATGCCAGAAGCCTTCAAAAAAGTCCCCATAGACCTTGGAACCCTTTGAACTCATCAAAATGAGCCAATAACACCTCCATGCATGCCAAACCATCCAAGAATCTTCATCATAAAATTTCAACACAAAAACTAGACACATGTGTCTAGGTCTTTTCTAGGTATCAAACTTGCAAAAATAACTTGTAGGATAAGCACAAGGGAATTAGAAGAGCTATACCTACATCAAAAATAAATGATTTTGACACTAGTAACCCCTAGTCATTCAACTTATACAAATTTTTAGACCTATGATTTGGTGAGTTCAATATCATTGAGTCCATCAAAAATGTTAAGAATCCTATTAGATTTGCAAGCTAGGAAAACCATTGCCAAAGCATAGTCACTATAAGGATTGTATATCCTTTACCTTTTTTATTTATTCATATTTTTCTCATCTTTTACAAGCGATTTTATTTCTAGTAATTATAGTTATTTTATATTATCTTTTAATCCATTTTATTTCATATTTTCTAGGTTTATTTTATACTTTCTTAGTCTAACTTTTCTTTATGTTTTATTCTTATCCCTCAAAATTTTCTTTAATCATATTTAAATTTTTCATTTCAATTTTATATTCATTTTCATTTAGAAACATGAAAATAAAAAACCATAAAATTCTAAAACCAAAAATTCTAAAAACATTAGAAAATAAAAAATCATAAACATATAAAAATATAAATCCCATTAACAAAATAGTCCATGTAACATAGGCCATGTCCATACAAATGTCATGAGTACATGCCAACATCAATAAAAATACATAACATCTCACAAAAAGTATAATACCTAAAAATAACATGACCAACATCTTAACCTAAAAAATATCATCTCTCACTCCTAGTTAGTGGAAGAGATCTTTCCTACCACTTCTAGATCATCTCCATCCTTGGCCCTACTATTAGAAGATTATGACACACCCACATCTATGGAAACATAAATAAAAACTTATAAAACTTAATACATGAAAATATAAACATAAGTAAAACTATAAAAAGCTTTACAAGCTAGGAAAACTAGAAAAAAATAAAACTCAAAACTTATCAATTTAAACTATTATGCTTATCCATTAGTGCATCACTAGAACATACTCCATCCTCTTTTCCTCGTGCTATCACTAGCTTCTAAGCTACCTCTTGATCATATACTTGTATTAGATTTTAACTTATCTACTTAGGAGTGAGGAATGTAAAACCTAAATCTTGTAAATTCACATGTAGTATCTTTGTCAAGATAAGATCATCTACATTGGCCTCCTTTTCTATCTTGCTATCCTTCTCCTCTATAAAACTTGGCAGTTACTTCTCCTTTTTTTTGATGAAATATCATTAGACACTTCTCAAGGATTTTCAAAATATCACTAATCCCCATCCTTTCTATCAATAAATCTCACACCATCTTGGTAGTCATTTTTCTCCTAAGATTCTTTTTAAGAAGCAAGGTTTTTTCCTATAAAATAGTTTGCTCCTTTTTTTTTTGAGATTCCAAATGCTCCCATGTTATGCAATGTTTTTCATCCTGATGCTCAATCTTTCATGGTTAACAACTTACAGTACTAAATAGTATGGGCTACCACCAAGAAATTATGAGAATCATGGTAATAGGATGAAGTTGTAGAATTATAATTCTCCAACTTAATCCCATATAAATCTACCTTTAAGTTCTTCACCTCTTCTTGCAGCCAAACCATCTACACCATGAGCTTCTTATGGTCCTTGTTGGTGGTCACTAGCTCCATCATTGAGCGAACATTTGCAATAGCATGCTTCTCAGTAAGGGAATCCATCTTCACCTAGTATCCAACCAAAGCATTAATTTTCTTCTAAACCTTGGGATGTTTAGACTCAAGTACATGGAAATCAAGATCCATAATTGACACTTTTCCAAGGTTAATTATGATCTGGATATCTGCAAAAAAATCAATTCGTCATTTTAATAACATAACACTTAATTAACATTAGCATAATTATCAATGACATTAAATCAACATACTAGTATTTTTTAGGGCTCTAAACATCTCTATAAAGCTATCTACCATTCCCTTTATCCATTTCTCTTTATCAGTGTTATCCCAAATCAATTTTCTCAACTCTATAAAAATACATACATAAGCATGTAAAGATCATGAAAAATTTTAAAACTAAAATAAAAATAATAAAATATTAAAAACTAATAATAAATAAAAAGTAAATTAAAATTACTAACTGACCAAAGAACATCTTTTCTTCTTTTGCTAGCTTTCTTACAAGTGACTTTCTCTTAGCTTTACCAAAAGTACGTCCCTCCCTAGAGGGAAAAAAGCTAGGGATTGTTATATGAGATAACATCATATCATCAAATCCATAACCTACATGTCTATCTAATAGTTGGTTAGTCTCTCATAGGTCTTGTGTTTTCAAATAATCCATCAATAAAGTCCTTTTTTCCTATGCATTTTGTGTTAACCTCATCTATATCATCTTCCAATTCTAGATCAACTTGCTGCTTTGCTAATCTCCTCACCATCTCCTCCTCCTCAGCTTTCCTAGTAGCTTCAATAGTAGCTTGTTTCTCCTTTCTAGTAGGGCTTGGGCCTCTACTTCTTTCCTCGCTTTTCTCTTTGCTTTCTCCTTTTCCTTTTTCATTGCCTCTACCTTCGCCAATGCTTTCTATTTTGCTTTCTTCCAGGCCTTCAAAATAGTTGTTAACAACCATAATAAACATCAAAATGTGTAAATACATTATTGAGATATTAAGAGAAGTAAATTCAATGTAAAAGAAAAACATAAAAAATAACTCATGCTCACCTAGGCTCTCTAACATCCTACTAGCTTCAGTCATTTGTCTCTTGTCCTTTGAATCATAGGTGTTTATGGCCTTAACATCACCCACCCATAACTTCTTAGAGGCTTGGCCACCATCCTAAGTGCCTCTAGCAAACTCAATTTTTTCTATTCTTTGTTCATCATTTTGATGCACTGAATGTTTCATAGATAGTGCAATGCTATTTGATATGGAAGACTTAGCCACATTCTCCTTTAGAGAGTAGGTAACATCCAATGATCCTCCCATGATAGATGGAAGAGTCATCATGATGCTATTCACATGGTAGCACAATGATGGTGGAAATGTCATCCTTATTGAGAACTTTTCGTTTCTTGCAAGCATTGCAAGCAAGCAATTTCATGAAACAACATAACATGCTATAGTAAAAGTTAAAGTTCACAAAGTTGTTAGTACCGTTACCATTGATTAATTTGATGTTATCCAACTTCTTAGTCACTTTTTCATTTATTTGGATATCCCAATCATAAGCAATACCCCTCATCATGGTGTTAAATATAACTATTAGTCATTAGAAAGAAGTGATTTTTCTTTGCCTAATCTTCCCATAGAAGATCTTGTAAATGAAGACATGGTAGGCCTAAATCAAGTCTTGGTTTCCAAAATAAAGGATATTATCATCCTTATACATGTATTGCAACCAATCCTTGATTTCTTGGCTCTATGTATTAGATGAATTATTGTTTTTCTTAATAATTAAACCTTCATTAGGAAATCCAAATCATTAGCACAAGGATTTCTTATTCAATTGCAAGACTATATCTTTACTATACGCGTGGAACACAAATAGTCATTGCTCACTGGAATAACATTTCACCATAGCACTAAAATCCATCATTGAAATTTTAGGTGACTTTATGATGAAGAGGTATACTAATCTTACCTACTCAAAAATATGGAGGAATCTCCTCCTCTACCCACTCATTAACCACTTGTGGCTAGATAGAGTGTTGTGGGTAGTTGCCTGTAATGATTTATTCTTCACATTTCATAGCTCAATATAGACCACTTTAGAGGTCTTGATCTTATCTACAATAAAAAAACAAAAACATACATAAACATAAACATAATAAATACCAAAAATAAACATCAATACCAACATCTACAGTAAAATCAACATAAAATACAATATAAGAATGAAACCTTAACATCATAAAATGCACCTAGACCCCTTATGCCACTTAAATTATAGACCTAAGTCTTTTCTATCATGCAACACATGAACTAAACTAGCCTTCTTAAGAGAAGTGTATCATCTATGATGCCTAGCATGATTTATCTCATTTATAAATTTCTCAAAAACTAGCAAACACTAATTATCCATAGCTGAAATCTCCTATAGCATACTCTTAAGCTTCTCTAAGTATAAATCCTCTTTATTAGGATCCTAAAACCAAAAATAAAAATAAAAATAGGGAGTATATGGTATCAATAAATGCAAAAAAAATCAAAACCAATAATTAAAGGTTAAAAATATAGCATAATGAATGAAAATATATCAACTCACCTAAACATCATGATATGGATACCCATGGGACATAAAAAAACTATTAATGTGATGCTAGTTCAAAAAAAAAAACATGTTGGCTCACAAATAAAATTATAGAGGAACATATCATAAAATGAAAATAAAAATTAGAGACATTTATGAACATATTAATCAAGATATTTGTAACATCATTATTATTTATTTATAAAATATCCTATAAATAACTAATAAATATGCTACAAAACCCCAAGGATCGAGATTTAACCTTAATTTACTAACTCAAAAAGTAGTGGTAAAATGGATAGGAATTATTAATTAAAAGCATAAATATAGTAAATCAATATAGAAGTCTTGAAATCCCATCTTTCTAGGCCTCCTCCAAATTTGTGTGGGATGGTGCAAACTATTATTTATATTAGGGATTACTCTAACCTTTTGTGATAGGCTAATAAAGGCACCACTTGCATTGGAGAAAATTAGGAAATACATAAGGTTAATTACTATTAGCTTTGGTCTTGCCTCATATCTGCACATCATACAAAGAGCCAAAGATTAGTACCCATAAGGTGAAATACATATCATAAAATAAAAATAAAAATAAGAGACATTTATGAACATATTAATTAAGATATTTGTAACACCATTATTATTTATTTATAAAATATCCTATAAATAAATAATAAAGATGCCACAAAACCCCAAGGATCAAGATTTAACCTTGATTTACTAACTTAAAAAGGAGTGGTAAAATAGATAGAAATTATTAATTAGAAGCATAAATACAGTAAATCAATATAGCACTGTAAAATTTTGTAATGCTTGCATGTATAATTAAATAAAAATTATTTAGAAAACATCTAAGATTTGTGCAGCCTCAAAAAGATAGTTATCAGAAAATTTATGTAAAATATCAATTCTAGTGACATTTGTTTCATCTCAATTGGACATCTAGAAATAATGTTCTCTACATTTTTAGTATACAAAATAAAATAATAAAATATTATTATATAATTAATAATATTAAATTTTCCTAAACATATTGCATGCGCAAAAATAAAATATTGCATGTGCTAAAATGAAAAATGTTCTTTGCAATCTCATGATTCTAATGGCATAGATGACAAACTCATATCTATCATATTTTATTATTCATTTACAAAAATAGATACATGGCTTAAATATCCAAGAAGCAAACAAGGTTTTATTTTGCAAAAATGCAAAATATAAAAAAGTTATTTTCTTATTTAGAATACCCATGATTTACAAAATTGATCCATCTTTCATCTCATGTTCATATTTTGATGATTTCCTACCTATTTTGAGCTCTTTGCATCAAAATGTAGGAGTCAAAACCCCTCAAATAAGAAGGATTATTATATTTCCTGCTGCATGATGCATAAAAGTTCAAGGCCAAAAGTCTTAGGTTCTAGGATAGAAAAAGGTTTCCAATAAAATATTCAAAATGTTTCAAAGTCCAGAATGGCCACAACATTTTCCAAAATCCAAAGGAAATCCAAGTAATCCAAACAAATCCAAAATCCAAAATCCAAAAAAAGTCCAAAATTCCAAAAGAATGCATATTTTATCTAGGCATCTCTACAAGCTAGGTCTTGGTTACCCTCATTAACAACAAGAACCATTAGGTCTTGGGATAACCTCACTACTATCATTGAATTATCCTTTAAATTATTTCAATGTCCAAAAAATTCATTAATTTATCAAGAAAAAATCCAAATAATGTATATTTTAATGAGGCATCTTCAAAGGCTAAGTTTTGGTTATCCTCGTTGCCAAAGGAATTCACTAACAGCTCTTGGAATAACCTCACTACTATCATCAGATTAGCCTCTTGACCCCCAAACAAGTTATTCATGGTTGGGTCTTGGCAATAGCTTCACTACTAACATCCTCAATGGCCAAGGCACATGTATCATCAAAAGGATAGGTCTTGACTATGCCTCATTGCAACTCCACTAGACTCAACTGCTTAGTGCCATGGTCTCAGTCAAATACATAGCCTCACATGAACTTATGAATTAAAATCTAAGGTAGCAAATCCATCCAAGAACCCTTATTTTTGTGCGGTGGGTACCACTACAGAACACTTTACTATTGCAGGTAGATGAAATTTAAAAGATTCATAGCTCCCACTAAAAATTGATTATAAATGATCATGTAAATATTATTATTTTATTTCAAAAATAAAAATAATTTCCAAAATAGCTAAATCCATGCCACCAAAAATTCCAAAAATGATTTCCAAATTCCACAGAATTCTTGCAAAATCATGCTTATGTCATAAGTAGATTCAAATTATATATAAAATATATAGAGGACAAGGTGGGCTAAGTTTTTGTAGTTCCAAAAGTTCATCAAAAGATAGAAAAAGGGATCACATGTAATTAAAATACTAAAAGAAATCCCAAAATGATAAAAATCCAATAGAATCTTAGCATAATAATCAAAATTATGGAAGAAGAGTAGAAAGAAGAGAGGAGGAATAGAAAATATAGAACAAAATAGCATAGCTATATGAAAGGAAAATTAAAATAATCTTTCTTATAGGATCTACAACAAAATATGACAATCATATGAGAAGAAAACTAAAATAGTACTTCTTATGAAGTCTACAAAAAAATAGGATATCTACATAAAAATGAAAAGTAGAATAAAATTTCCTATGCTGGTAGAGCTCCTAGAATCTTCCTAGTGTCTTTCTTTTCTTCCTAACACTCTTAATTTATCTTTTCTTCACTTAACCAATCACACTTGAAGCCCTTATACAAACTACAATGAGATATATCTAATGCCATTGCTTATTTATAAGGGGAAGAATGGAAGAAATTAGGCGTAAATCAATTTCAAAATGAAGAAGAAAGGATAAAAAAATCCTTTTGGAAAAACATGATGGAACATGATTTTGGAAAAAAAAAATGGTTGCAAAATAAATGATGATAGAAAATAAGTGGTGGGATAAAACACAAAGGAAAGGTGAAAAAAAAATGAAATTACATAACATATATGTTATGTATATGACATATACTTAAAGAAAAATGCATGATGCACATGAACATGCTTATAAATCAATGTTGACTTTGATATGAAATCTAATTTTTATTTTCATTTTTTTCCAAAGTTGTTTTGATAAGTACATTCTTTCTAATTTCTTTCTCAACTAATACCCTTGTACTCAAATACACGTAACACTCATACCAAGACTTCACATCAAATTCCATTTGAACCTACATGATCCTTATAAGTGCTCTACCAAATCATATGTTGAAATTGCACTTAAGGTTCACTTATCGTAGTTGTTGAATTCAAATACTAAAAATTCTATGGTATCTTAGCAAACTAGAAAATGTGATATCTTGAGAACTGTAACTTTGATTCTAGTAAATAAAGGGTTAAAATATATGTTTTCAAATATCCTGAACACATCAGCAAGGTTAGATTTTAGGTAAGACATCATCCTAGGGTACTTTCTTAACAAAGCTTACTTATGCAATACTTAATTATAATTTAAAATGGGCTTGAAATCCTAGTCTAATGACAAAAAGTGGCAAAGTATATTGTCAAGGTAAAGTTAGGATTCAAAATTGCTTCATGAACAAAGTATTATATAATTACATATGCATAATAAAATAAAAATATGCATAATTAAATCTGCATAAGAAAGCATAAATGTGCATAAAAAATAAAATATGCATAATTAAATACTTGTAAAGCCATAATAACTAATAAAAATAAAAACTTCATGGGGTAATTGGATTTCAACATTGAATTGTAAAATATTCAAAACATCCATGAATGTGCTTCAACAACAATAAAATAAAGGATACAAAACTTTAACAAATGCCCTGCCAAGAAAATAGAATTCACTTATGTAGAAATATAATAACAAAAAAAAAAACAATAACAATAATAACAAGAAGTTAATCTATTGGAACAT
Organism: Gnetum montanum; assembly: GCA_015680685.1. NCBI lineage: Eukaryota > Viridiplantae > Streptophyta > Gnetopsida > Gnetales > Gnetaceae > Gnetum > Gnetum montanum. Next base: position 264,142 of record MNCI01007715.1, on the reverse strand, counting down.
ATTTGATAACATCAAAGAATTAATCACATGCATTAAATTAAATTTATGTAAATTTCTAGGTTGTGAATATATCACTCTTCAACATAGAATTTTTGTTTGTATAACACATAAAGCTAAGAAGTTAATAAAATCTAACATTATGTCAAACTTAACACTCTCTTTGCCTAGGACTTGCATTATTAATGAGGCTTAAACTAGTAAAGTCAAGCCTTAACTAATATTATTTTCCTTAAAAATATAAGTTATGTATTCACACTTTGTCTTTTGCTTTTGGGGCCTAAAAATGTCTAAGTCAAAATAGGTGAAATGATATGTAACAATGCTAACAATTGTGTCATCATGTAAGTACATCTCATGGCTACATCACTGCATCACCTAGTTGGACTCAACTCAAAATCTAAATTGGCAAGCATGAAAAATGATGACTCAACAATACATCTCACAACATGAATCTAATGTTAAAATCCCCTACAAACATGCCAAAACATCCCATGAATCAAACTTCTTTCATTTATCGAAATCCAAGTCCTAAATTTCACTAAATTTTCTTCCATTAAACTTTTTGTGATGATATGTTTGCTTTCAGGTAATACATACTTAGAAATTTTTTTCCCTTTTCTTCATTAGCTACATAGGTGACATTGATTCTAGTCTCACCAATAATTTGTGACTTACAAATTCCACACAAAAGGTAATATATATATTAATTAAATTAATAAAATTATTAAATTTAAATGTACAATTGGTAAAAAATAAAAAATAAGAGGACTTGATCCTTTAGTCCAAATAATTGATTTGATTTGAATTTAGAGTTATTGAATTAAAAACAATGTTTCCCAACATAGATACCTAAGTTGATGGAGATCCAACCCATTTAATCAAATTCAAGCCCTCACTTGATGAAACCATAGCCAAACCCTCCATCTTTGTTGTGTCCAAACCACCAATGTTAGTTCATCTATTGATCGTTGTACTTTGCACATAGAAAATGCTATTTTTGTTCTCATTAGGTAGTGAATGCCATAGGATTTTACATGCCCATACTAAAGCATGATGTGTTTCAAAAGGCATCTTCATGGCTTGTACATCATAGGTTGAGGCATGTACATAATAGGCTAAGGAATATATGTACATAACAAAACAAAATAATGCATAACAAAATTTGGTTGCCATTCTTCAAACCATTGTAATATACATGTCATACAATAGTGTCTCTATTCTACTTAGTAGCATCATTACTTTGGTAGTTTTCTTTGCTTAGAGGCATCATTTCTTTAGTAGATAATGCATGTGTAGGTAAATGTTTTTTTTATTTTCATGATTATTTTCTTTGTTATTGTTCTAGTGAAAGAGCTCCCTTATTGCTCACTACAAATTTTGTCAATGACTATAATGTTTTGTGCATTTGTTATTTTTGATTTCCAACTTTTTTAGATGATTCAAGTGTATGTTTACCTACTCCATAATCCACCTATTTATATTCTAAATGGTAATTTTAGTGGTTAAATACCTCTCACATCATAGCTGTTACTAAAGAAGAACAAATCAATTATGAACCAGGACTTCGGTGGAAGCTTTGTTGATCTTTTGGTATGTCAAAACCTTAAGGGAAATGGAGAATATGGAATATTTGTTGGTGGTAATGTGTTTGAAAGACATGAACAATAACTCCACAACAAGACTTGAGAACTCAAGAAAATGAAATCTACAACAAGATGTTAAAATGAAGATCACAAGGGCAAGATGAGAGCATGGACAAGCATGGACAAAAATGAAGGCTTGAAATCAAATGAAGATTCTCCAAGGATTGGAAATAAGGAAAATTGATGGGAGAAATCCTTAGAAGATAAAGCTTAAAATTTAAGGAGATGTCCCCTAAAAATAGTAGACATTTTAATCTTAAAGTAGACGTCTCCTTAGAGATGTTCCACAAAAGATGTTCCATTTTCTAGTGAGACATATCTCCTAAATTAAGGCCAATCTTAGGTAGATTTCATAAATTTGAAGAAGATGTCTACACTAGCCATTTTGTAGTGGTTGCATGAATTCCAAGGAATTTTCAAAAACTTTGAGTCTATAAGAAGATACAAAAATCTTGGGAATTGTAAAAGTACTATTGAAAAAGGATCAATCATTGTCTATTCTATGCTATAATATTTTTGTTCTTAATTATAACATCATTTTCTTCATTGTATGTCACATTGAGCTTCAAAGTGCAAGGATTTGTAAATTTAGTTACATTCTTTCCTTGTGTCTTTTACTTTTTCTTGTAGCCCTAAAGGGTTGATGTGCTTCTTGCAAGAAGGCATCCACATTAAGCTTGTTGAAACCTTGTGGGGTTGAGTGGTTTTGTAGCATCAAAACATTCTAGAGTGAAGCCCAATTTTGTAAAGGTTGTGGCATCCTTGAAATCACATTTTGAGCTTGTTGGGACCTTATGGGGTTGAGTGTTTTCTTAGTGATGAAACACTTTGGTGTGGGGCTCAAAGCTTGTATAAGATTTGGTGCCCTTCAAATCACTTTTAGAAGAAAGAAAGTCAAGAGGTGTGCAAGGAATCTACCCCTAGAGTGTGAACTACCCAAGTTGGGGAACCACATAAACTTTGGTGTGTTTTTTTGGCTGGTGCATTTTTAATTTGGGAAACTTATTCAATCCTCCTTTGAAGTTCTTAATCCACAAGTAATATTAGAGCTGGGTACTCTCAAAATTTGTGCTTCAAATTTCAAGAGTGAACTATGGAGGGAACATCCTACACAAAGCCACCAATGTTCAATGAGTTTGATTTTTCTTACTAGAGGTAAAGGATGTAAGGATTCTTTGAATTGATGGAATTTAAGGTATGGGAGTCTATTCTTGAAGGCTACACACCACTTGTCGATAGTGCATCAAAGGCCCTCAAACCATGAAGCAAATGGATGCCTAAAGAAAGAGATAAGTTTATGTATGATTCTAAAGAAAACAATTGTTTATATTATGCATTAAATAAGTTTGAATTCAATAAAGTACCTAGATGTAGAATGGCTAAATAAATTTGGGAAACCTTAGAAGCTACCTATGGCAACATATCCATAGTCAAATAATCAAAAATCTTGATTTCACAAAGTGAATATGAAAAACTTAAAATGAGGGAAGATAAAAAGATAATGGATTATTTTTCGAGGGAAAATGATCTAGTTGTAGCAATTGGGAGTATAGGTAAGGACTTTCTTGAAAGTAATCTAATCATTAAAATGATTAGAACACTACAACATGAATTTAGATCTAAGGTTAAAACTATGGAAGAAATTAGAGATTTTTTTATCCTAAAATTTGATGAGATATAAAGTTCTCTTATTACTTATTAAATGAATCTCATAAGTAAAGGAGAAACAAAAGAAAATTACATCACCTTGAAATCAACATTCAAAGAGAAGGAACTAGTTGAAAAAGAAATTAACAACAAAGAAGAAATAGCTCTTCTATCAAGAAGAGTTCAAAGGCTTTTTTCAAGAAAAGAAAGAAGACTCAATCAAATAAGACCCAACTAATCCAAGTCCAAAGGTAAAGATAGATATAATAATTTTTCAAATTCAAAATTTGATGTTTTTTTAATAGAATGTTGGGTATGTGGTAGAAGAGACCATGTGTCCTTTCAATATCCTAGCAATGGTAGGTTATAACGAAAGGATAAGATTAGTGTGGACATCAAAAAGAAAAACTTCTACACAAGCTGAGATGATGGAGAGCAAAGTGAAGAAGAGGATGATGACACCATGAAATATTATCAAATTATATGTATGTCCATTACAAATGAAGATTCATCACAAATTTCAAATGAACCAAGAGGTAAGTATGATGAAAGGTATAGTTTATTATGTGAAAGGTAAAGAAAAATATGCATAGAAAAGTTTCTAAAATTTATACAATATCTTCCAAGTTAAAAGGGGAAATCTCAGACATATAGGCTGAGATTCAATTGCTAACCCCATTAGATAATGGGAAATGCAGGGATACTCAAGAAGAAGGGTTTAGTCAAAATAATGAAAATTAGCCTAGAAGTGAAAGCTTGGAAGAAACCCCACAAAAGGATATTGGCACTAGCTCAAGCATACTCAAGTTTGACAACTCTATTCATGAAGAAGACTCTTAATATGTTTTTAAAAAATGTGGGCATAAACAAGATTGTTATTATCCTCATATTGGATAAAATAACATTGATACTTGGTCTTGTCAAAAGAAACCTAGTGAGTGTATCTTGCAGGATGCAACAACTTTGAAACAGAATGGGATGAAATTTGGAAAAATTGTTAGAAGAATAAATTAAACAATCAATGATCATATATTTTCCTATCTTGAAAAACATGAACAAGAAGAATTACCATACAAGATTAAAGACATCAACAAAGGGAATAATGAAAGGAAATAAAATGGTTAGGAGGTACTCCATTATAGAGGGTATCATCTCAAACTCCATTAATCTTTCTCACATCAATAAGCAAGTAAGACAAGTCATGGTAAGTCTCTATTTCCTAGCTTGCTAGCTTAAATATAGGTCAATGTTTTGAACATTTTTATATACCTTATATTTTTGAAAAAATATCTTAATTCATTATAGAAAAAGGGAATTAAAGAATGATCAAGATAGTATGAATATCTCTTATGTTATTTTAGGAACTATTCAGTTGTTACTTGTTCTTAAAAAGGTTTTATCCTTGAAGAAAATCAGAATTTGAGAAACAAGGAAGGCATTGTATCCACATTTATCATAAGATGCTACTAACATGAGATATTGGACCATGTATTGCAAGAAAATGCAAAGTAAGGTATAATTGGATGATCAAGTAAGATAAATTTGTTATGATTTGTGCCAAATAAATTTTCTCTAATATTTTTTTCTTTCTATAAACTTTGTTGGATTACTCAATATTTTTGAATGAGAAAGATTGTGAAAAATTATCAATAGGTCCTAAAAGTATTAAAGAAAAGATAATCACATATGTAGGTGAAGCTTGTACCTCATGAATTATTATGAAGCATCAATACATGGGAAGTTTATGAAGATCTTCTCCAAGACATAACTCCTAGGTAAGAAACACAAGGTATATCCATTTGATACAAAATTAAAGGTATAAAAAGCAAGATATTTTTTAGTTTAATTCTTAATTTTTTTAACCTAAGAACAATCATTGATTATGAAAGTATTTGGAATTCATTTGACTATATATCTATGCTAGTACTACATCATTAACATATTATGAATATATAATCTTTTTAGTACTTAAGTCCCTTATTGTTAATAGGAACTAAACAATTCCTACTAAAGTTAAATGAAGTACTTAAACTTCTATTCTGAAATCTTGAAAACCTCTTAGGGAATTTTGAAAATGAATGGATAATATCCTTAAGCTTCCCTAAGATATATGTGATCAATGTAAACATCTTATAAATTGCTTTATCTCTTAATCTTGTTCTGAAATTTGATCTATCTTTTATAAGTTGAGTATGTGTGTACTTTTTTTCCCTTTTACTAAAGTACTATGATTATGAAGATGTATTGAGAAATTTCTTATTAGGTTTAAAATGTATAATCCTTACCTATCTTTTGATCTATCTTATTGCTAGCTCTAAGGTTCCACTATCTTTTTGATGATGTCCATAAAGAGGAAGAATTTCATGATCCTATCTTACATATCATATGTGATTGTGATATAAATGTGGTAACTTATAATATGATTTTGATCTATGTGTCATGAGCAACATTGGTATTGAATGATAATTATAACCTTATGGATATATTTGAATGGTTCTAACCTTATGATGGTATTAATGTCTATCATTAGAAGCAACACATAATAAATACCCTTATTCACATTCACAAGTGTCTTCATAATTATTGAAGTTTTCCTATATTAAGGATGCATTATTTACATGAGTAGACTTTCATCTCTCATCATCCTTAGATAAACTGATTTGGTGGATATACTAATCCATTTTCTTAATTTTTGGACATCACCAAAAAGGTGGAGATTGTTGACCTTTTGGTATGTCAAAATATTATGAAAAATGGAGAACATGGATTATTTTTTAGTGGTAATGTGTTTGTAGAACATGAACAAGAACTCCACAACAAGACCTGATAACTTAGGAAAATCAGATCTACAATGAGATGACAAAATGAAGACCACATGGGCAAGATGAGAGCATGGACAAGCATGGAAAAAATAAGGCTTCAAATAAAATGAAGATGCTCTAAGAACTAGAAAGAAGACAAATTGATAGGAGAAAGCCTCAAAAGACAAAGCTCAAAAGTTAAGGAGATGGCTCCTAAAAATAGTAGACATCTCCCTAAAGATGTTTCATAGAAGACATCCCATTTTCTAGTGAGAAATCTCTCATGAACTAAGGACAATATCAGGTAGTCATCCCAACTTCAAAGAAGATGTGTACACTAGCCATTTGGTAGCTACTGCATGAATTTCAAGAAGTTTTTAGAAAATTTGAGGTTATAAGAATATACAAAAATCTTGGGAATTGTGCAAATACTATTTATAAAAGATCAATCATTGTCTATTCTATGATATTATATTCTTGTTCTTAATTGTAACATCATTTGCTTGGTTGGATGTTGCACTGAGCTTCAAAGTTCAAGGATTTGTAAGTTTAGTTACATTCTTTCCTTATGTTTTTTAATTTTTCTTGTAGCCTTATGGGGTTGATGTGCTTCTTACAAGAATGCATCCACATTGAGCTTGTTGAAACCTTATGGGGTTGACTAGTTTTGCAACATCAAAACACTCTAGAGCGAAGCTCAATTTTGTAAAGGTTGTGAGATCCTTGAAATTACATTCTAGGCTTGTTGATACCTTACAGGGTTGAGTGGTTTCCTAGTGATAAAACACTTTGGTGAAGGGCTTAGAGCTTCTACAAGATGTGATGCCCTTCAAACCACTTTTAGAAGAAACGATGTTTGAAGGTGTGGAAGGAATCTACCATTTGAATGTGGACTATGAAATTTGGGGAACCATGTAAAATTTGGTATGTTTTTGTGGCTAGTGCATTTTTAATTGAGGGAACTTATTCAAACCCCTCCCCCCCCTCTAAGTTCTTGATCCACAAGCTTGAGATCATTGAGGAGTTTTAGCAACTTGTAGATCTTATATTCTAATCCCCATACTTTAAATCTTTTTAGCTAGAACATGTAGATTTTCTCTTCAAGTGTATTATTTAAAAAATTAAAATTTATATCCATTGGATGTAATTTTACATTAATATGGGTGAAACACCACCCACTTTGGACTTTTTCACTTCAATAACAAATTTGTCTAAGTGACAAAACTTGGCAAATTTTTCTAAGTGTTGGTGCTATACTCCCCAGCATAGCCAATGTAGCACACATCAAGGTATTTTTTACAAAATTTTCTAGGTGTAAATAGTAGTCACATGAAATATTTTTAAGTATCTTGTTATGCTCTCAATCTGCTTGCTACACTCTGTAGCATAACCAATGTAGCACACACTTCCATGGCTAGTTTTCCCAAATGCCGAGCCAAAAGTGGTCAAGGGTCACTTGGAATTGACAAAACAATTCAGAAATTTTCTATCTCTTGGGTTTGTCACACTTGCAATGCTTCACAATGTAGTGTAAGTTCCAATGGCTATTTTTTCCTAAGTGTTCGACAAGAATCTATCAAGCTAGCTCGACATGGAAGACACATTTGTTACATTTTCTAACTTTCGAGGCTACCTCTCCTACTATGCCCAAGAGTGTAGCCAGTGTACCAAGAAGGAAGACTACAGATTTTGTCAAAATTTGGCTAAGTATTCCTACTATGCTCTACTATGCTCCCCAGTGTAGGCACCATAACCAATGTGAAACATTAAAATTTTGCAAATTTTCACTAAGTGTTGTGTCACACTATAGAGTGTAGCCAACTTGACACTAGAGAAAAGCCTCTGACAACCTCCAAAAGCCTCTAGAACTTAACATCAACCTTTTTCTCAACTCTGACATTCATCTAGCAATAAAGATCATCAATTTGCATCCCCATTGGTCTCCAAAATTTTTCCTATGCTTGACCCTACTCGAAAGAGGGGAAGATGTAGTCTTAGAGTGTAGCCTCTAAGTTGCACTATTTTTTGCATTGTTTGTAGGTATGTTATAGTCTTTCAAACTATGATGCATGCAATTTAGGTAGTGTGTTCACAATTTAGTAGTCTTTGGGGACTCATTTTTGTTCTTTAGAGCGTAACACTTTGCTACTCTCATGGGAGTGTAGAATGTTAGCATAACCCCAGCTACACTTATGCTGCATGGCACCCATGCCACGTATCATCTAATCCGCATCTCATGCGAACCCTAGCCATATAAATACCCATGCATTAAACATCTTAAGGGTTGGAAAATCAAAAGAGGATTAGGTATTTTAAATTTCTAAGAATCCCTGGCATTCTTAGACCTTAGCACCTAAGCTTCGCACCTTGATGCCTCACAAAATAGAGTCCACCATTGCATCTGTAGAATAATCGATCCAATAGGTTCAATTCCCATGGCAGCCATTACCTTCATGTATCAGGCATCCTAGAGACTATGATTGCACTACTCTACTACCACTTGCCTTCCTATATATTGCATACCATTCTCACCTCTTTTCTTGCAATAGTTATTCTCCTCTTCTTTGGGGTGGTACATTTTTTCTTCTCAAGCTCTGTTCAATTTTCCAAGCATTTTTCTTTGATATTAAGCATAACTCTTGCAATTTTCAACTATTTGATATGTATTTGCACATTCACATCATTGTTCTTAGGTCAGGACACCTCACTACGCTCTAGCTTAATTGGTCTCAGCAGTCACATGTAACACAATATAAATCCCTCTTGCACATAGTCATTTTAACACCATGTAAGTGCCTATCTAATTGACAAGACTATTCAAGGCACCTCATTTCTATTTTCTAGCATAGCCCTCACATAAATTCAAGGTTAGGTTATACATCCACCAACTTCTCAGTGTTCCAACCACTGATGTTTTTGAACATCACAATTTTTGTGACTAGAAGGAGGGCGTCCCATTCCTTCTATGTGCAAGGGTAGTCCCACGTGATTTCTGCACTTCCATTACTAGTTGTAAGCTAGCATAGATGTAACACCCCTATGGAATTGCCATAGTAGTAGCTGGATCATAGGCTAGCATAGGAGTTTTCTACATTTTAGTTGATGTAGATTGATCCCAGTTGTTAGTTCCCCTAGAACCCCATAGGATGAAAGCCCAACTGTGTCCATTGTGTTAAGCTTTAAGTGCTCTAGCAAGCATAACAACCCCTCAGAGTGTAACAAGCCCTCAAAGTGTGACAAGAATAATTCTAGAGTTATTTATTTCTTCACAACATTTCTAGAGTTTGTCATTTTTTGGATAGTTTTCAAAGTTTTCATACTTAATCATTTTTCAATGTTTTTTGCACTTAATCATTTTATACTCAGTGCTATCTTTTCTAAATATTTTCTACATGGTAACATAAATCTTGTGAACCCTTCAACTTCTATCCTAATCATGGAGAAAGCTCATCCCATCCAGCAAGTGGTGGACATTAAGCCCTCACTTAGTCTTGTGTAGTCGTAATGACAGTCACTTAGACTATGTAACCAACCGCTTGAACACATGGCATTGTATGATGAAAGATATAACTTCCTTTATGCAAAGATTCAGGTGGGTCTATCCCTAGACTACCATGAAATTGACATAGACTGTAGCTTTGAAATCATTCATTAGAATGGGAAGGATTTCCTTCCTATACCTAACACATTCATCCCACTCACTAACATGTTCATGTGGCTACTAGACCAACTCGTTAGAGTAAGTGGGCTAATAGAACATGATGCAGCCTCAAACTACAATGAGCCCTTATAGGGATGGACAAGAGGAATTCAAGGCTTATTTAGAGAGTGTTATTCCATTCTACAATGTTTCCCAACAACCTTTTTTAGGTATTGTTCTACACCAGTCACAGTTGTCTACCTTCTTTGAGGTAGCAGCATCATTTTTGCCACTGAAGTCAATGCCTATGGTAGCTAGCCACTAAGTACTACACACATAAAGTGTAAGACCCTCTACCACTTTTTCCTTTAGCATCTCCTCATAGTCTATGAAACCTTCCCTACCTACATCCATGATGCTGACACTGTCGTATGTACACACAATGCCTTTATCTTAGCCATAAGTAAGTTAGGTGTCCTTCATTCCAACCATCTTAGTAGCACCTCCAACAATAGCCCAACCCACAACAACATGGTGGGCTATGGCCTCTGTGCCTATGGCACAATGGTCACACATTTCATAGTACACACAACAACAAACTTAATAGGCATCCCATGTGGTGGCATAACCCATGACAGGGCTATGGGTTGCTCAGACAGCATTACAGGTAGTGCAACCTGCTACATCATCCCTGAGTTTGGACCAAGTGTTTCAACTCATTCAAACCCTCACAGAGGAAGTTAGATGACTCAAAGTTGCTAACTCAAAAATAGTCCATGTGATGGAATTCTACCAAGATGACCTTATCAACCCTATGGTCCCACTGCTAACTTTGCCTCTTAACTTCCTTAGTTCATGAAATACAATGGTGAGGGGGATTCCAATGCCCACCTCGTAACTTTCCATTTTGAATGCCTACTTCTACAAGCATGGCCCCACATGATCATCCATGTATTTGCCATGTCCTTGACTGGAAAAGCTCTTGATTGGTACTGTGTGCTTTCTAGAGCTTCCATATCAACTTTGGAGGAGCTTCTCATCCAATTTGTAACTCACTTCAAGTATAACTTGAAGCCCAAGGCCATCCTAGACTAATTAATGAACATCAAGCAAGGGGCACTAGAACTAGTACAAAAATTCATACAACGTTGGAGTAGTTTCCTCAAAGAAATCCATGAGAAAATAGCAAAAACTCACCTTTTGGCTATCTTCAAAGGTGTAGTAAATAATTTTATTATGTCAAAACTGTATTATTTAGCCTTGTGCTCCTTGAGCCAAGCCTTTGCTCAAATAAAGAGAATACAAGAAATGGTAGAGGCTAGTAAGCACTTGGCCTATGTGGCCTATAAAAATGCACATATGAAAAAGGACAAGGAAAAGGAAAAGGCAACAACAATCATTACATCTGTGGCTGATGAAGCCAAACTGAACAACACTAAACCAATAGCCAAGGTGCCTAAAGCCATGACCAACAACAAAAAGGCATCAAGTTCTAGCACTAGGGGAGCCAACTATCCTACATCATTGGTGGCCATAGGGCAAGCTCCCCAAAGGCCAAACTTTGAGCGCAAGGATCGCTTAAACTATACCCCCTTGCCCATCAAGCGATCTAAGATGTTGGACTAATTTCTTTATGCTAGGTGCATCCAGCACAAGAAAATTTATGAGGATGCACATAAGTATCATGAAAGGTACTGTGAGGTCCTCAAAATTCCCTCAGTAGCTATGCCAAATGAGCCCCTAGTCCCTAAAAAATTTAGATTGGACCGATTTTGCAACTATCACCAGTTGCATGGCCATGATATAGACATCTACTTGGCATTAAAGGATGTCATTTAATGCATGATTGATCAAGGAAAAATAGTCTTTGATGAAAGTATTCTTGTATGACTAGAAAACCAATCAATGAAAGTCTATAAGGACCTCCTCAATGCTAGTGGTGTAGGATACATCATCAATGCTATCAGTGTTGATGACAACGTAGAACTAGCACATGAACCATTTGTGGTTTGTGTGCCCTTTGGTGACATTGGGGCCTTAACATCAACTAGACCACAACATCCTTTTATCATCAAAGCACTAGCTTGGGCACCCATAACACCCTTTGTGGTTAGGGCCCTACAACACATTGTGGTGATGACAACCCAGCCACCTTTTGTCATTAGGGTGCCAAGATGTGCAAATCCCCCACCTACCCAAGGTTTGGTGATGGGAATTTCATCATATCCTACCTACCCAAATTCATATCCTAAGAGACTCGATGAGTGTCTAGCTAAAAAAATGATCAGGGAATGCATGGAGTTAGGTCCTCCTATGCCTATTCCCTTGTTATCCATCCTAATGGCTTTATCATCTCAAACTTGCAACCTGAATGCAAACAACCAATCAACAAGCACTGAGGCTCAAAAGCCTGCTGCAAAAAAAAATTCTAAATCCTCTTCCCAAGAGATTCATCTCTTAGGTCACATGAAGGAGGTAAAGGCTACCAAAACAATGAAAAGTGAAAAATAATTCTTGGGTGCATTGGCACAAGTTAAATAGGCCCTCAAACAAAAGAACACAACTTTGACCCTGTATGACCTAATAATGACTTCTTTTACTCATCACGAGGCATTAGTTTACATGTTGAGATCTATTTCTATTAAGGAAAATATTCTAGTAGATAAAAATGACATTTATGCTATAATGCTTCCCCCCACAACCCAAGAGTCAAGGTTAACACCTTTGCGTTTTGTGATGAGGCAGTCAAGATTAATCTTGAAAAGGGTCAAGTGACCAATGCATCCATATTTATAACAATTTGCATAGGTTAGTATAAAATTCATAGAGTGCACATTGACAACAAGGTGGCAACCAATGTCATCCCATTCCCCATTGTTAACAAACTTGGCTTGGTTGATTAGATCAAGTTGACAAAAATAACATGTCTAAAATCTTTCAATGGAGCACGTGTTGTTGTAAAGGAAATGATCATGATTGATTTTGTGATAGGGAAATAAATTTCCACTATTGCTGAGTTCATTTTTTTTGAGAAAATGCCTCAATTCAATCTGATCCTAGGAGGTCTTGGCTAGCCTAGTTATGGGCTGTGTCTTTACTTATTCATCAAGAGATCCACTTGCCCTATGAGGGTGGGGAGGTGATGATCTATGGTGACAATGTAGCTCCCCCAATCATCAAAAATGTTGATATAGAAAAGGAATCAAAAGTAGAGTTCTCTAAAGACATGCCACCCATTCAAGGTGAAAGCCAATGTTGTCCAGCTAATCCACCTAAACAACTAAGAGAAATGAGCAACATTCCTAAGGGAGCTCTTTGGGTAGAATTGCTCTTTTGTGCAATAGATGAGGGTCTAGGCAAATACCGTCTTATGCCTCCTAGGCCTTACACACTTCTTAACCCACATCGAGTTAGAAAACACTTACATGACTAAGGTGTCCCCTTAGTTTATCTGCATGTTTGCTTACTTTTTGTTCTTTTCTTATACAACTACATTTGTGTTGTTATTTGCATATTGAATTAGTTATTTCATTTCTTTAGTTTATGCAGTCTTGTTTAGCTTTTTCGTTCTTAAAAAAAAAAGAAATAAAAAAATAAAAAAATAAAAAAAATAAAATAAAATGGCCCACTAAGGCTTAAAACTAGGAGCTTCCTCCTTGTTACGCTGTAGCCCAAAAAGGCCTTAAACTATCACACAGCCTGCTAAGGTCTAAAATTGGTAACTTACATCCTTCCTACGCTATGGACCAAAATGGCCTTAAACTAGTGATGGCTTGAAAGGCCCTTAAGCTAGAGATGGCCCTTCCACCATGGCCATAAACTGGCATGGGATCCACAAGGGTCCTAATTACATCAATCAAATTGCACATTAAATTACATGAAATACAACAAAGTGACATGAAAATAATCATCAAATTTTCATTAAATTATCAATAAAATAAATATTTCAAGTTTACATTCAAAATAAAATTTTATAATAATAGGGCTACATTCTGGGCATCTTAGCTTGTAGTGTTTAGTGGGGGCTAGGGTTCTTCCTCTTCCTCTTCGTCCACTATTCCACTGGGGTATACACCATCACCTAGAACCTATGTTCAATAAAAATAAAACAATAAATTAGCTAACAAATAAAGTGTCATTTAGCATTACAATAAAGTAAATAAAAATAATTCAAACTAGACCAACCTAAGAAGGAATTGCATCCATGTCTAGGGGCATCCTATCGAGGCCTACCTCTAAGCATCGAAGGATTTCATCCTTTAATAGTCATGTCTAATCCTCCTCACCCAAATGAATACCTACAATGGTCTTCCCTTTCTCCATGGCTATCCATGAGGGCGGCCTCCATGAAAACCTAGAAAAATTCACCTCTCTTGAAGGTATAGCGACATGTCTCTCTGGGGTTCCACTCACCACTACATTATTGGCAAATATTTCATAAACTTATGTCATGCCAATTGCATTAGTAGGCTGTGTGATTTATTATCATGCAGACAAAATGTGCTATTTATTATCATGTGTGTGATAAGATTGTCCCACATTGCATGTAGTTGTTACAGAAAAAAACTCATCGATTACCTTTGGAGGATCTTGTGACTATGTGGTATTGAACAAGTGATAGATCCATGGCCTAGAGATTTACTTGTGGTCTTGTACTACCCATCACCCTTCCTCAAAAACCACCAAAAACTCCACAAACCTTCACAAGCATGTTGCAAAGAATGCACAGTGCACATGCGATCTCACCTAAAGGTTGTGGTGTAACCTAATAATTTTAACACATAGGCCATTGGCAAGGTAAGAGGCCCAATGGTATTGCGTTTCCTACTCTATTACATTACTCATCATCCAAGCTTGTTCCACCCCAAGAGTTTTTCCTTGGAAGAGCAGCTTTAGAAATGCACGAGCGTGAAAGAATGGTGGACCACAGGTACATTCACCTCCTTGACTTGTATGCCTTTGTAGACCTTAAAAGTGCCCAAACACTCCTCCACATCCCCTATTTGGTATATGTCTTTGTTAGTTGTTTTTGCAACTAGTGGGCCTTCAGAGGGGATGCCAAAGGGGTCCGCAAACAATTCATTTGTGATGTCAAAGGTCACCCACACACCACTGGCCTGGAACATGAAGTGATTAGCACTCTCATTGAAGGAGTCAATGATGGAAATCATCTTGGCCACTGGGATACTTGGGTTAACAGCTAAGAAAAGGTCCATTAACCCAGCTCATGGATGCTTCTTGGTTTTCTCCACTAGGGACTCATAGTACAACCAACATTGTAAACTCTTAGCCTCACCATATTTCATGATGAGTGTGGCCTCAGTGTAGGCTATTGCAACCACCATGACTTCTCCTAACTTAACTGCAGCTACAATAGATGAAAGTAAAATTAGAAACATGAAAAGGAAAAAGCTAGGAAAAAAATTCATATAAAGTAAATGATACATGACTCACATGACACAAATGGTGTGTGAGATGGTGGTGGTGGGGGTTGAAACCTCCTTCATACTCAATATGCCGATCATCCACTCAAGATCCAACCAGCTGAGAGCTCAACACATCTCATAAGATTTAGAATATTGATGAGGGGGTTTTTCTAGGTCTACCCCAATCTATCCAATCATTGCTATATGAACATTCTCAAAAGATGAGAATTCTTGTAGGACAGTGAGAGTCAAGTTTAATGCCTCCTCCTCATCATGGAGGCCATTTGTGTCAATAGTGAATTTGGCAATAAACATAAGTAGTTAACATCTTAATATGAGTCATAATCAAATGGATAGTATACGCAATTGTAAGGGAACTCACCCTCCAGAATAATATACTATCCTAGGTGGGTTCTGAAAAAAAGTATGTATGCATTGGGTAACGAAAAACATGTTATTCTTGTTGTAGCACTAGAATTCTAACATCTACAAGATCTTGGACAAAGGCCTAAGGCCCTTGTGGCCTAGACCTAAGCTCCCTACTCCTTCATCACCAATAGGCTCATTATATATGAACCTTAGGATGCCTCAATTCACTATAGGCAATAATGTTTCTGTTATGATATTGGCTGCTTCTACCACCAAGTGTGACCATATCATCACACTAAAGTGGTGGAACAAAAATTCTAGGAACTCTTATGCTCTTAACTTGAAGCATACTACTTGGTTACCCCCATGTGTGTCTGGTGCTAGTACATTTGGCATAGGCTCACTCATACAACATAAGATACCCACTAGCTCAACCATGATGAGGATGGGCTTTAATAGTACCCTGCATTGGATACATAAAAATTAGACTTAACATATTAGTAAAACTCTTAACTTTCCCACCAAGTCCCATGGGAAAGGGATGTTAGCATACCCATCTAATGTGCCTAATCCCCAATGGGGCATAACACTAACATCTACATTTCACATTTACAAATATTATAACTTTGAAAATATCAAAAATAAATTCACCAAGTATTTGTTACGCTGCCCATAGAATATAACCTTCAAAATTACAAATTTTTTTGTAATTGTCAGCTATGCTCCTCATAGAGCATAACCCTCAAAATTTCAAAAAAAAATTAAAGTCTTGGCTATGCTTCCCACCAAGTGTAACAACTTCAAAAAAATTCAAAGTGTTTTCTACGCTCCTTGTAGAGCATAACAATTGCAAAAAGATTTCAAAGTGTTGGCTACACTCCCCACGAAGAGTAACAATGTCAAAAATTTTGGAAGTGTTGGCTATGGCCTTTGTAGAGTGTAATCTGTTGACTACATTGCCTATACAGTGTGACACTGGAAGATCAAAATTTTTTCTACATTTTTTATTATGCTCTTAGGAATGTACCCTAGCATGATAGCTATGACCCTTGTAGTCACCTTGCCTAGATTGTTATGCTCTATATTTTCCTTTAAGTTATCTTAGTTAGAGCTAAAAATAAACAAAAGAAAAATTTATGTACATGCAAAACATTCTAGGCCTATCCTATGTCATGCATAGGACATTGAAAAACCCCTATCTACATGCTACATGTGGGACACTAAAAAACCCTTGTCCTGTGTTGCACTTGAGATGCCGAAAAACCCTTATCCCATACTGCATGCAACACACACAAAAACAAGTAAACACCCTGACAACAAAAAAAACCCAAAAATCCATAAAATCCACCACATGCACTCCCTCCCCTAGCATGTCTCATGGTAGCTACAATGGCGGTGGTAGTCCTTTCCCAAGGTAAGCTACCCTCAAACCTCCAAAATCCCAAGGTGAATAAGAAGAAAGGGAAGAGCATAGTACCTTACCTTGCTGATGACATCTCCCTTCGGTTCTCTATGCATGCCCTAGGAAGGCACCTTAGTATGTATCTTCCTTCATCCACCTTGTTGAGGCTAGGGGGTTGGTGTTCACTATGGTGCATCATGGTTGAATGGTTACACTCTTGTTTTTCTCTTCTCCTTTGCTACGCTCTAGCTTCCTTTCTTTTGTCACTACACTTTGCCTCCTCTTGCCTTGGTCATGCTATGCTTGGAGACTATTTGTTTCAACTTTAAAAATGATAGGTTAACTATGGTAAAACTCCTATTTATACTCTTTCAGGGTGAAGGACATGTCACCCTCTTGAGTACTATCCCATGTCCCACACATAACGTGGGACTGTCACATGTTCTGCACGTAACGCAAGATGAGCGTAGCACCTAGAGTTAGAAAATTCTTTCAACTTTTCTAGGATCTCCAAACTTAGAAAATTTTTTGTATTTTTTCTGATTGCCCAATAAACGCCTACCTAGTCCCACATTTAAAACCTTCTAAGCCTTTCCTAAACCAATGCATCTTCCAAGCCTAGTCTGCTACAACCTTAAATTGGCAATCCTAGGGCTAATAAAGGCCCAAAAATTAATTTACATACTTGCTTATCTAATTCCATAATTGCATAGTTAAGTGAATTTTCATAACATTGTATTTCTTATTTTATGCATTTTACCTTATTAAGATAAGTGCAGCTTGACATTTTTCTAGTTGTTTTGCAAGATTATTCGTAGGATTACAGAATGAATGCATACAAGTGTCTTCATTTGCCATTGGTCTTGACTAGACCTTACAACGATTCGATGAGATGCGTAAACACTAAACTCCTAGACTTTGGGCCTGTGACTTATGACATAAATGTAGCATTCTTAGAGACATATCTGGATTGGCCAGATCATCTAGTTAAAGCTCTAGACCTAAAGGTAGGTGACGTAACTGAGGATTCTCTTATAGAAGTCCCTATAGTAACATGTAATGGGGAGATGAATACATTGAAACTTAGTTCCTTGTTGTAGCCTCAAAGTAAACAAAGAATCTCAAAAGTTCTCAATGATAACATTATGACATTCACATGGTCCTACAAGGACATGCTAGGCTTGGACCTTGGCATAATATAATACAACATTATCCTTGATCCTCACATAAAACTAGTGAAAAAAAAGGTTCACAAGGTCAAACCTAAGGTTGCGTTGGCAGTTTGTGATGAAATCACTAAGCTTTACAAAGCTAGTTTCATCTAGGTAGTCGATATATAGAGTGGGTTTCAAACAACATAGTTGTCCCTAAGAAAAATGGAAGCATATGGATTTTCATAGACTTTTGGGATCTAAACAAGGTGACCATCAAAGATGATTTCCGATTACCTAGTATTAACCAACTCATTGATACTACGACTAGTCATTCCTGGTTGTCTTTTATGGATAGGTTCTTAGGGTATAACCAAATTTGAATCAACCTAGAGCACTAGCCCAGCACCATCTTCATGACCCCTTAGGGTACATTTTGCATTACAATGATGCCCTTCAGACTAAAAAATGCAAGAGAAATGTACCAATGTGCAATGACATATATCTTTAGCAATTATCTACTAGATTTGCTTAATGGCTATGTTGATGACATAGTAGTTAAGTCCAAGGTATTACACAACCACATAGATGACTTGGACCACATCATCAAATTTTTCCTTAGACATGGCTTGAGGTTGAACCACAAGAAGTGTGTCTTGAGCATCAAGACCAGTTGCATGTTAGGCTTTGAAGTATCAAAAGTAGGTATACATGTACACCCTAATAAGGTTAAAGCTATCACCAACTTAGCACCATTAGTAAACCTTAAGGAGCTACATGGGTTACAAGGTAGATTACAATTCATACACAAGTTTATCACAAGGTTGATTGATAAGTTGCAGTCGATGTAACATTTGCTCACATTGAGTGGATAGTGCAATGCCAAGAAGCATTTGAAAACCTCAAAAAAGAGCTAGCTCATCTTCTGACAATCTACCCTCCACAAGAAGATAAGTCATTCTATATTTTCCTTGCAACCTCAGACATGTCCATTGCCTGTCTACTTGCCAAATGAGATGATGGCTCAAAGGTCCCTGTTTACTACTTAAGCCATGTGCTAGTGGCCCACGAGGTGAAATACAATGATGTAGAGAAGAACTATCTTGCCTTAGTCTTTGCACTCAAAAAATTAAGACATTATCTCTTCTATATTCAAGTTAACATTATCTACAAAAGCAACGTACTCCAGGTGATTACTACAAACATATATGATAGTAGTTGCATTTCATGGTGGAAGGTAATAACCATGGAGTTTGACCTACACTACATAGCACAAGCATCCACAAAGGATCAAGAAATAGCTACACAACTTACGGATTCACCTATAGACGATCAAGCAATAGTTGATCTAGAATTTCTAGATAAGCATGTCAATAGTGTAACCCAAGTGCCTACAAAATTTGAGGTAGTTTTACATGTTGATGGTTCTTTAATCACATAAGGTGGTAGTGCCATTACCATTATCACATTTCCCTCTGGGAAGATGTGACCCTTTGCATATAATTTTTCATTTCCTTACACAAATAATGTGGTGGAGTATGAAGATCTCCTTAGAGGTGTCATAATAGCTTGTGATTTAGGAATCCAAAACATAGAAATTCAAGGCAATTTGCAGCTTATTGTCAATCAAGTCATAGAGGTTTATGCTTGCAAGGCACAAAATTTACAACGTTAGTGTGATTTGACAAAATACTTTCTCAAACAATTTGCAACTGTAGATGTCCAACACATTCCTCATAATGAAAATTCCATTGCTGATGCATTAGCTACTTTATCCTTAAGCATAGTGCCCAACATGTTTTCTACCTTGCCCACTTTGATAATGGATTGTATTGAATCTATCAGTCAAAAAACAAGCATTGCATCCATAGCCATGACAAGAATAGCTCATGCCTAAGAGTGGTATGATGATATTAAGATGTACCTCCAAAAGGATGAGCCTCCACAAAATCTAACCTCTACCAAAAAAGATGTAGAGTGAAAACAATCACACTAGTATATCCTTGTAGGTGATAGAACCTTGTGTCATAGATCCTATGATGGAATATTGTTAACCTACATGAGTAGTAGTGGAGTCCAAATAATTGTTAATTAATTCCATGAGGGACTATGTGGAGGCCACATAGTACCCAAGGCAATGGTAGAAAAAATTAGATGCTTAGGCTACTATTGGTCTTACATGGAGTGTAATTGCATTTTGAAGGTTAGAGCATGTGATGTGTGTTAGCGACATGGTAACCTAATGCATGGGCCACTCACTGAACTACATACTACGTAGATCACATGGCTGTTCTAACGCTGGGGATTGGATATCATAGGACCTATAATGCCTAAGTCTTCTACAGGATATAGCTTCATCATAAGTAGTATTGAATATTTTACCAAGTGGGTTGAAGCCATTCCCCTTTGGAAGACAACCTTACAACAAGTTTGCAAATTTATTTTAGACAACATAGTGAACTAATTTGGTTCACCCATGACCATAGTCATTGACAATGGATCATAATTTAGCAGTGTAGAATCTAAAGCCTTTTGTGAACACCTTGGCATTAAACATTTCTTTTCATCACTATACCATCCATAAGAAAATGGCCAAGTGGAGGCTATGAACAAAGTCATCATCAACCTTCTAAAGGGGATGCTTAGCAATAGAAAATAATGATGGCATGAATAATTGGTCTACGCACTATGGGCCTATAGCATGACATGCAGAACAACAATAGGTAAGACGCCATATTATCTTGTGTATGGATCTAAAGCAATGTTGCCACTTGAATTACTGGTCCCATTACTCTGTATGATTCTCTTGAGCTTTATTGATGAGGTTTAGAACAATGAGTTGAGAACCATTGACCTCAACTCTATAGAGAAGGAGCACATGGAAACACTTGATCACATTGAGTGGTACCAGGAAAAGGAACAACAAAAGCACTATCACACTCACCATTAACACCTAATCAAAAAGGGGGACTTGATCCTCAAGATCATTTGTAAGCTTGTGAAAAAATTCTCAGCTAAATAGGAAGGGGCATTCTTGGTCATAAGGGCCGATGACAATGGGGCATTCAAGCTTGTTGATCTAGATGGTAATGAGTATGCCAATCCAATTAATCACTTGTACTTGAAGCCATGTGAAACACCACAAAATTCTGAGCTCAGTACCTCTTCAACTAGAATCAAGCTAAAATCGTGATGCTCCCCACCATGACTAAAGCTTGACGGCCTCATGACCAACTTCAAACGGAGCCAAACTAAGCAAGAGATGGTTCCCTAGGACCTACAGAAGACTACGACAACATCTGGCATCATACCTGGCAAATTACGAGCCTAAAATACTTGGTTTTCACTAGGTATACATCCTGTATGCCCAGCCTGTACGCCCAATGTATATGCCTAGCGTGTAGCATAGCGTACATCAGTGAAAGAAATTAGTAGAACCATGTCAGATCAAGTCCAAGAATATCTGCAAGTAGCACTCTCATGACATCTGAGCCCAAATCTGAGGGCCGAATTGGATACTTCCTGTTGTAATTGTAGTTTGTAAAAATGAATTCTTTTATTTTAGTCAAGTCTGTACGCTGAGTTCACACACCAGCATGTACACATCGGCATGCAATAGCACACGTTGGCATGCAGAACGCTACACACTCGTAAAATTTCATTTGGTTACACCCGATCAATGCTCCACATGTCATCCGATCTAAAATTCCAACATCCCACAACCAATCACCCCATCTTAGATCCGAATTTAGCACCCAAACTTGTACAAAACCCCGATTTTTGACTAGATCAAGGGAGAAAAAATAGGAGAATTGGAAAAAAATTGGGACATAGAGAACATCCGGAACATAGACCCCGTACGCTGGACCTGAACCCTACACACTGAGCATACACCATCAACGCTGTGCCTGCGGTTTGAACCAGCATACCATCACCCCTCCACACACACTGGGGCTTTTCATCCCACTTGTGCCAGATCCACAACTACGTTTAGACTGGTGCATTGTAATTTTCATCAGTCAATAATTTTGCTGCATTTTTGGCTAAAATTTGCTACAGTTTTTCATTCATTCTCGTTTACTTCTTGTTTACATCCATGCGCGTTTACACTCTGGTTTACATTTATTACACCATTTACATATAGCCTAGCGCATCGCATATTAGCATACGTTTGGGAAAATCCTTGTTTGATCCGCATGCGGACCACCCAAGGTACTCTACCTTCGTCAATACCAGCTCACCCTCAGGTGAAGGCAGGGTCTTCTATGTCTGTCTGTTGATCTTCGAGTGCCTTTTTTTTCATTCCAGCCAGGCACTGACGATTTCAGACAGTACATAAAATGACGCTAGAAGGAGGGACTGAAACTTTTTAAAACTACTTTGATCTCATACACATGCCCCCTGTGCTTCTGATTTATTCCCTTGTTTTCTCAGATCTACGTTGCGTCAACATTAAATCTGATTTTGCAAACTCTCTAAATCTGCGTCCTATTCCGTGGCAACCTCAGCGTCTACACGCTGACTGTTCCTGTAGGTTGTGGACTCTATCTACACACTGAGTGTTCCTACACACTGTGGACTCTATCTACACGTTGACTGTTCCTACACACAGTGGACTCTGTCTACATGCTGACTATTCCAACACGCTATGGACTTTGTCTACACGCTATGGACTCTGTCTAGACACTGACTATTCCTGCACACTATGGACTCTATCTACACATTGACTGTTGTAGTCTACACGCTGTGAGCTTAGCTCACATGCTATGATCAGCCCCTTCACACTCACAACAGTGCCTGTATGCTGTACACCGAACACTCTTCTCATACTTTCATACTGAACCACATTTTCTTCTACATACACTTCTTACGTTTAGAACCTTTTACCATGAATACTGCCAATACCAACGTTTCAACCAAGTCCATTCCGGAAACCATGGACCCCACGATGACACCGATGCCCGTTATGCAACCAATAGGGGTCCATGGTGAGGTTAATCCTCGAGGAGGACCCCGTCAATCTCTCAGAATGCAAGGGAAGAATTCATCATTCAACGTTATCACACAGGAACAATATAATTTTATATGTGTAAAAATCCAAGCTAGCCTAGGAGTGGACCAAACTGAAATGGAGGCTAAGAGACAATATGAAATTTTTCATAGGGGAGGACATGAGTTCATACCTTCCCCATATCACATCATCCCTCTTCCAGAGCACTACTCTGAACTTATCTCACAGCTCCTCTTAGCTAGGAATCAATCTTTAGACCAGTCTATGGCAAATCCTCAACTAGAAGAGGAGGATGACTTTGTAGCATAGTCTGAACACGAAGATTCATACCATACCCTCAACCCACAAACTTACGTGAACCTGTTGTTTCACCCATTCGCGGGGGAAACTACATCCCTCCAGGCGTTTAAAATCACCCAAGGAAATGTGCCTCAACCAAAGGCATCCATGCTCATTCCTACTCTCCAAGTGAACGATACCCAACTCAATATACCCCTCACTACTATTCCTTCCATTCCCACATTATCCCCTCTCTTGCAAATACAACCCCAACAACAACCCCCATAAACCAATGTAGGAGCAACCTTCCCACCTCGAGTGATTGGGATGCCATATGTGATACCCACTTCTACATCCACGCACTATATACCGCAGATCCAAACCCAAAGAATGTCCTTCATCCTGTCCACTCAACAAGTCTAGGGCATCCCTTCACAAATCATGACTAGACAGTGGGCCGGGACTGGTACACAAGTGCATCAATCCCCTAACTACAACATACCACCTCCTACAATTCCACCCATGAATATCCCTCAAGTGCTGCAACAACAACAACAACAACCCTTTCCTTATAGTATGCCACCCTTAGTAGCACCTACCATGAATGTTCCACAAGCCTAACCTCCAACCACTCAAACCTCCTCTTTCTTGCCCACCATACAACAATCTAATTTGTATACTACACAACATAATCAATCTGCCATCTCACCTAGTGCCCAAGACTGGGCTGAAGCCAAGAAACTGATGCAAGAGTTAATTGAACAAGTCAAGTGCCTCAAAACAGCCACCGACGAAGAGCTTAAGATAGTCGATTTATATCAAGATGATCCTATCAGCTCTTCGGTTCCACCTCTAACGTTACCTAAGGGTGTTTCCTTACCCACGTTGACTAAATACAATGGGGAGATAGATCCCAATGCCCATCTTATAATGTTTAGATTAGAATGCATGTTACTTTATGCATGGCCACATGCTATTTTGTGGGTGTTCCCCATGTCCCTCACAGGGAGAGCACTTGACTGGTATTGGGCTTTGCCCTGAAACTCCATATCTTCTTTGGAAGATCTACTACACCAGTTTTTCATNTTGACTGGTATTGGGCTTTGCCCTGAAACTCCATATCTTCTTTGGAAGATCTACTACATCAGTTTTTCAGCAGGTTCAAGTATAACTTGAAACCTGAAGCAACACTTGATAGCTTGATACAGGTCAAGCAAGCACCGCTTGAACCTATTCAAAAATTTATTCAACGATGGAGTGCTACCCTCAATGAGCTACATGAACCGATCTCGGAGACTTATCTCCTCACTATTTTAAAGGGGGTCGTTAATGATTTTGTGAAGTCCAAGCTATACTATCTTAATGCATGCACTCTTAGCCAAGCATTTGTACAAATAAAGAACATAGAAGAGGCATCCCAAAACAGCCATGACCCTGCCTATTTAGCCTTTAAAAACCAACATAATAAGAAAGACAAAGAAAAGGCTAAGGCAACAATAGCAGCAGTAGCAGAAACAAGACAAACGAGCATGGGATAATAAGGTAAACTGCCTACTGCCTCTACTAACTATGCTAGACCTCCTCCCGCTACTTTTCCCAAACCATCCACATCACAAAATCCTACACCAGGTCGTGTGAGAAACTTTGAGAGGAGAGACCCCTCTCAATACACACCGTTGCCCATGAAACCCTCACAATTATTTGACCAACTCTTGAAGGCCGGGCTAATGAAACATAAACAATTGTCCCTACTGACAATCCAAAGACATGATCGATTCTATCAGTTGGTTGAGAACCTAAGCTTGGCAATGCCTGATGAGCCTCTAGTTCCAAGAGGCTTTAGAATAGACCGCTTTTGTGATTATCATCAATGCAATGGGAATGGCACTGATTATTGTTTCACCCTAAAACAAGATATTCAACGGATGATTGACAGAGGTGAGATCACTTTCGATTAGGCCAACCTAGTCAAACCACAAAACCAGGCCATGGGCATATATAAAGATCCTCTAAATACTAAGGAGGTTTCATACATAATTAACATCATCTACTTAGATAATGAACAAAAATTGCCTAGAATTAACACTGTTTACTTAGATAATGAACAACAAATACCTACGAGACCCTTTGTAGTTCGTATTCCTCCTACTGCACAAACACTCACACCTCAATCGTCATACTCTCCATGTAACCCGCCCACCCCGCAAAGACCCTATGTCATTTGGATACACCCCACGGTGGTAGCCACTACCATACCATCAAAACCATACGTGGTGCACGTACCTCCCACCGCTACTATCGCAAACACACAACCTCCTACCTGGCCCACTCCCTATGTGGTCTAAATGCCACCTATGGTGGCAACTATGGAGGCACAGCCCCCAACGAGGCCTACTCCATATGTTGTCAGGATACCCGAACACCCTGATAACCACCAACCTTCCATTCCGCAAACACAGAATAAACCAACCTTCAACTACCTTCAACCATCCAATCGCAACCTCGGCCTACTCCATATGTCATACGGGTTCCAAAGCAACCAGATATTTAGAAACCAAATGTTCCCCCATGCCACACGTGGGAACACTTGGCAAACAGGCTCACACAGGAACGATTGGAGAAAGAACGTCAATAGCTTACCTTAGGACCCCCCAAGCTAACTCCATTACATGCAGTACCCATGGCATCACCTACTAACGAACTGAATACGAGCTATAAAGGAGAATCATTTGGAATACATGATGCATCTAAATCAACAGTCATGGAAGAAAACGTCAAACCAGCTGCACATGAAATAAAACTGTTGGGCCCGATGGACCAAGTAACCATTAACAAACATACACCTAATAGTAAAGACTTAGCAACAGCCCTAACATAGGTCACATAGGCACTTAAACAGAAAAATACTTCACTAAGCCTATATGACTTGATGTTAACTTCTCAAACTCATCATGAAGCCCTAGTACACATGTTAACATCAATCCTAGTAAGTGAAAACTTACCCGCAGATGAGCCTTCCATACATGGGATAATGTCTAAATGACAAGGATTTAAGCCCAAATTGTTAAGCTTTCACCCCAAAAACATTAAGATCGACGAGCAAACTGAAGACATCACCCATGCACCTATGTTCATAACGATACAAGTAAATCAATTCAAAATACATCGGGTGCACGTAGATGACGGAGTCGCAACAAACATAATACCCAACCTCATCATTGAACAATTAGGGTTCATAGAATCAATTAAGCCAACCTCCACCACATGTTTAAAATTGTTTAGTGGATCATGCCTAGTAGTAAAAGGCACCATAGCCTTAGACTTTATAGCAGGGGATGGATTCCCCACATTTGCTAACTTTGTTATCATCGATGAAATTCCAAGGCTCAATTTAATATTGGGAAGACCCTGGCTGGCCCAAATCAAAGCAGTCTCTTTCCCCATACACCAAGAGATTCACCTACTTTACAAAGGTGGTGAAATCATTATACACAGAGATCTTGCTACGTCCACCATCTCGTCACATATAGGTGTAGACCAAGGTTCAGTGGTTAAGTTGGAAGAGCCTAAACAAAGTCACACGCCACCAGTAAACAATGATCCATTATACATAAATAAAACTCTACCCAACATAGAAACACCCACACTTGAAACTGTACATGCACCACCTAATCTAAAAACTACAACAAACATCGAAATTGATGGACACACAGAAACACTAGAAGACGCAAACATAGAGCTTGTTCCATTAGACATCCCTTAGGCTGAATTACCATTCAACGTGATCAACAAAGGGGACGCCGAGTATAGAATCACACCTATCGGCATCACTCCTAACGTTAAACTAAGAAAAATCAAAAAATTGCTAAACCACTAAACTACATTCATCGTCTGAAATGACGTTAAACTACATTCATCGTCCGAAATGACATTAAACTATCACATGTCTACAATGACATAAAACTAGCCACGGTCAGAAATGGACAATTTAGCAAGGAACTCACGAGTATCACTTGAAACTTCTCTTGTTTATATGGGGCCTGAAATGGCCTTAAACTAGTGCATGTGGCCCGGAATGGCTTTAAACTAGAACATCAAAGCTACTGCCCGTCACGACTTTAAACTTAAATACATGCCCCCATGGCCCGAAGTTAAACTAGAGCATTTTTCTTATATTTATTTGCTCTAAATTCACTCAATTCAATTTTACAGTTTGAATTTATGCTTACCCTTTCGTGTTGCTACGTTATCAGCCATAGTTGTTCTTCATATTCCCCTACTTCCGTTCCTACTTCATATTCCCCTACTTGCATTGTTACGTTATTAGCAACAAAGTGGACAAAAAAAATTTTACATTGCTGCATCATGTTTACATTCAAGCCCAAAATATTTTCATTTTAAACTTGCAATTACCAGTATTCAAGTAAACTTAAAATTCAAACAAAAAAATGAATAAATAGAAAACTCCATTAGAAAAAATAAGAAATAGTATAAATGTATGAACATAAAAATACAACTTAGTGCAATGTCCTCACATGATACATAGATCACATACATGATCATTTTAGCAACAAACAAAAAAATATATTCATATACAAATAGACAATCACAGTGGTTAACCGATTCCATCCATCAGTTCATATACAATTCAAACCAAAATATTCTGCTTGCGGCTTGTATAAAAACATGAGCAATCACAAAACCAAACTTAAAGCTAAGCATCAGGGTCGAGAGGGGTATCCCCCTCAGACTCCCTACCATCATGGGTCCCTGCTCCACTAGGGCCACCCTCTTGACCATCGTCACTGCCCTGACCCTATAAAAAGGTAAAAGAAAATAATCAACCCAAAAAGAAAAGAGAAGAATTCCAAAAGTTATTGAATAAACAAAATTCACGACTTTAAATAACTTACTGGAGAAGATCCTCCTAGACCGAATTCCAACTGATGAAGGATTTCTTCTTCAGAGACACTAGCCCAGTCAGTCCCATCAAGGCCCAAATCAATGTTGGTCAAAGCCTTCCCTTTGTCCACCGCAGACCAAGTGGGACATTTTAGAGGAAACTCCCCCACAGAAGCCTCCCCAGAAGTCGTGGTGATTACCCTCTTGGACGATTCCATCTCCACCACAGTATGCTTAGCAAATGCTTCAAATGAAGAGCGTAGGCCTAAACCCTCAACAAACATCTTGAGCTGACGTTTTTCTATAGACACCTCCTTTAATGACTTTTTATAATGATACTTATGGGTCTTCTCATCCATTTCCGTACCTTAGAAGCGAAAGCCTTCCAATCCTGACATTTGAGGTTCAATAAATCTATTTGTGCTTTACGCTTTGCCAGCTCCCGAGTCAACGATACTTGGTGATTCAATAGATTCCAATATTTGTCATAAGTAATTTTGAAAGTTCACCAAGAGCGATCACCTGTTAACCTTACTAAGGCAAACTCATAGCGCGATTTGAGATAGTCCCACTCTGCTGATAGCTTGGAAATATCTTTTTCTCCCGCCTGAATCTACAACCATAGCCTCTCGATGGAATGCCTACAGGTCCAAAGAGACTTGACGTTTTGCACAACGTACTCTGCCACTTCATCATAAATTTTTCAGGGCACTTGCTCAATCTCTAGGGGCAGCATGGGTAAACTATCAATACCAGTGGCCTCAGATGAATCCCATTTTAGTTTAGCCCCTGCTCATATGAGGAGAACATACATTAGACATTGGACAATAGCAATAGTTGAAGAAAAACCAAAGGATACAAAATACTTAAGATATATGTACCTATTCCAGGGTGAGCCTGCTCGATGCGATCAACCACCTCATTAATGACACCGGTTATAAAGTCCATTTTACTTGGCATTTCGATCCAAGTGGACGGTTCATGTATAGGAGATGGGTTAACTTCGGTGGTCATTTCTGTGGAAGCCTTCATCATAGGGACTTCTAAACGGATGTTATGAAGCATCCTAGTCTCAAAATTTTCTCCTAGTAGCAGTACAAGCATGAAATCAAAATTTAGAATAATGGAAAGCACAATTCAAAAAGCAAATAACATAATAAGGAGAACATAATGGAATCTTTGTTCTCTTCCAAATTCGGAGGATTGCCAAGGTCTAGTCTCCCTCTGAAGAACCCATCGAACATCTCATCAACTACATCCTGATCATCAATGTTAACCTTTTCTATTGTATCCTCCTCCCAATCTTCCATTCCTCCCATCTCGTCCCTGCCCACCTCATCCTCCTCATTTAAGTTCATTGAGACCTCTTCCTCCTCAATGATTGGTGCTAATCTCTCTCTTCTCACTCCAGAAGTCAACTCTAATGACATTCATAGGTTCAACATCAGGCGTAGTATAAACCATTGGAGAATAAAGTAAAAATAATGACGATGATAAAAAAACAAAAGCAAATTAAAGAACCAAGCTTACCCCGTACGGGCATCTTAAACTGTATACGTTTCACCCATGGTTCATCTGCAGTTAGAGCAATCTCTTTAGGACGTTCACGCTTCTGAACTTTCGATTTTGCTTTCCCGATCGTTTCCTGGATAACCCGATCGGCTCTCCTAGCAGTGTAGGGCACATTATCTAGTTCCAACCCTAAGATGTCATGCATATCAATTGACTAACCAGATGACCCCTCAGTCATGATAGAAACCAACTCGTCAATCCCCTCTGGAGCATCTTGAGATTTAGCCACCTCAAATAAGTGGTGAATCCACAGGTGAGATAGTTGATGGCGATCCCTTAACATGTACTTGTTATAAGCATGAACAACCAAAAATTTAGGCAGCTGACGCAAGTAGCTAGCAAAGAACGCAAAGGTGAAATGGGATTGTGCCTCAATATTTGAACGTAACCTTACTATCTCCCTATGGAAACATGAAAGCAAAAACAGGGCCCAGTTATAATGTACTCTAGTCTCTAAAATGGTTCACATGATAAGCACAGGTTCTACCCCAAGAGTTTTCACTTGAGACAGAGAATTGGGAAACACCCGTGCCCTGAACAAGGGATACAACTCATTAACTTCTGCCACTTTTGATTTCCCCTATATTGGAAACCCCTTAGAGCCCTTAAGGACACCCAACTAGTTCTCCAATTCACGAACCACATGGATTTTCCTTTGCATCCTATACAAAATCACTTTAGTTCTAGCTGCTGGTACACCAAAGAAGTCTGAAAAGAACTCCTCTGATAGATGGAAAACCACTTTGACACCCTTGATGCAAGTGCTATAGTAGGTGATAGACTCGTCAAAAGAATCAATAATTTCAATCATCTTTGTCACAGAAACATCAAGGCTTAGAGTAGTAAAAAAATCCATGAGGCCTGCATCACTCAAAAGACTAATGATATGTGATGGTGCCTTCGTATGTAACCATCGCTGTGCATCACTAACTTTCCTGAATTTCATAGACAAAGTGCTCTCAGTTCGCCCGGTTGTGATAGTAGCTCCACTAGATGGGGCATCCACTGTATGCACAAGATAACCCTAGGGAATTAACATAACCAATGATGTGGCAAAACAAGCAAACTGAGGGATCCAAAATACCATTACTTACCGTTACTCGATGGATTCAGATCGCTAGGAACCAAATCAGAATCACGTGGGAAAACTGGCCCATTATGAGACCAATCCACATGCAACCAGCCCCTAGCCTCACATTGTGCAAGTGCCCTCGAGTACCATTTGTGAAAATGGACAATGTCACCCTTGGTTTGGGCCAACACAACACCATGGAGAGTGGGGCCTTCCATGAAGGCCACCAAGGTGGTACGAGCCAAAGCGAGCCCATCATCACCTACGCACACTCCTTCTTTATCGAACTGAGGCCTACAAAGAGACGACAATCAAAATATAAACCACTGCTAAGCAGCATGCTAAAAAATGGAAAATTGAACAACCTCACCTTCCTGCTTGGTACACCGTTCCAGGAGGGTTTTGGAACAAAGTATGCACACGAGCAGCTAGGAACAAGGTGTTATTGATGTGGGGAGACCCATGTGACAATAGGTCCCACACACGTGATAATGGACGGCTAGATCTGGGTCCTTCAGAGGGACCATCCTCAATCGTAACTGGTCCCTCATCAATGTCCATCACGAAAGCCACAATGCCATTTGAAGACCCTAGTAACATGGTCTCGAGCATGCTCAACACTAATTGTTCACTTAGATGTGACTATATTTCCATGTTGAATTTGTCCAAGATGAAGGAAAGGAATTCACAAGCCCCTTCTCTGAACCATACCCCATTGTGATCAATTGTCATATCAGGAACTGGCTTGTCGGAATCAATCGAACCAAACCATGTCAGAACTCCAATAATTTCAACCACCAAGAGGAAAGGTTTGGGATCCCTGCATGTATCCAAGAAATAGGGTAAATAAGCCATGTAAAGTTCTACACTAGGGGGTCAACACTTAGAAGAATTCCCAGCATTACGCTCAGCGTGCATGCTGCACGCTAGAAACCTCAATGTGCATGCTACATGCTAGAAAACTTACCACACAAACCCTACACGCTAGAAAACGTAGCGTGCAGACCCTGCATGCTGCACGCTGGAGCACGACCACACTAACCCTACACGCTAAGTACAAAAACCTTACACTATGGAAACATTTATGCTACGCAACAGGAAAATCAATAGGAACAGTAGGCAAAAATGTAAATTTTGACGAAGGGTTAGAGCCTACCTGCACGTCGACCCTGACCATGAGGAGATCTTAGGTCTAGGTAGACACTGGAGCATTGCTTCGCTCTCTTCGGCGAAGGTCAAGCTAGGATCCTTCCTCCCCTAGCCTTCTTCTTGCTTGCCATTGCTCATCATGGTGTTCATGCTAAACCCTGCACGTTGTGAACCCTGTACGCTGGGGTTTCGTTCTTGCATGAAGTGTTCATGCCAAATATCACATGCTGGGGCCTAAACCCTTACGATTCACACCACGCATCCATGCCGCATGTCCACACTTAAGGGACTTGCCGAATCCTTCCTATTTCACCCTAGTCGCAACCACTATACAACATCTGCCCCTACCTATACTGCCTGATATTCACCCTAGTATACACTACGCTCGGTTTACGCTGGTTTCAGGTTGACACTAGGATTTCGCTACCTTCATGCTTACCCATCATTTATATACCTCCATGTGGCATACGCCACCCCACAGAAATCAGCGCATGGGTAGTTTATTTAGAAAAATATATATAAATGAAATAAACACAATAAACTCAATAAAAATAAAAATTAATGAAAGTACAAATGCATATAAATACATATGGGTAAAACCAAAAGTAAGGAGACTTATATGCTAGGCTAAATACTACACGCATGCAATGTCCCCTTGCACAGCAAACTCTGGTTGCCCAAGCTAAACACCTCGACACATGTTCCTAGTCTGGTAGTCTCACATTCAATAGCGATTACAAATCATACAATCAACTAGACATCAGCGATAAACGGCCCGGTAAGGCCTTAAACTACCATAATTAGCCCAGTGAGGCCTTAAACTGCCATGCGTCCAGACATAGTGATAAATTACCATCACATACCTTAGCCTAGTTTAGATGCATAAACACATAAATTACTTACATTCAAAAATAACCAACCTCTTGATTGACGTTGCTCCCTATTTATTGGCTGGAGCAAACATCATGGATAGCAAGCAATTATTCTTACCATTGTCTATCAATGGACTGCATGGAACGATCACATGAGGAATCAACATGGAGACTATTGATTTAGGCTCAACAACAGACACTTTTGTGGCATCAACTCAACAAATGCTAGATTGTTTCGAAACAATGATCAAGACTCTAGACCTAGAAGCTGATAGCATCACCAAAGACCCCTTGGTTGAAGTCCCCATTACCATGCCAGATGGTGAAGTCAAAATCCTGAAACTAAGTACATTGTTAAGCCCGCAATTGGCCAATGACATAGCA
Organism: Gnetum montanum; assembly: GCA_015680685.1. Classification (NCBI taxonomy): domain Eukaryota; kingdom Viridiplantae; phylum Streptophyta; class Gnetopsida; order Gnetales; family Gnetaceae; genus Gnetum; species Gnetum montanum. The sequence continues at coordinate 230,822 of MNCI01007715.1, read as the reverse complement.
CAAGTGCTTAAAGATAACATAAAAGCATTCACTTGGTCCTACACTAACATGCCCAGGTTAGACCTTCAAATAGTCTAGCACAACATTATACTCGACCCAAAATTAAGACTAGTGAAGCAAAAGGCACGTAAGGTTAAGCCTGAGGTAGCACTGGCAGTCTGCAATGAAATCACCAAACTTTATCAGGCTAGGTTCATTCAAGCTATTGAGTATGCTGACTGGGTATCCAACATGGTCATTGTCCCAAAGAAGAACAGAAGTATTTGCCTATGCATTGACTTCTGGGACCTCAACGTTGCGACCATGAAAGATGATTTCCCCCTACCTAGCATTGATCAACTAATTGACTCAACTGCTGGGCATGCCTTGTTATCTTTCATGGATGGCTTTTCAGGATATAACAAGATTTGCATTAACCATGAACACCAACTTAGGATGACTTTCATGACACCATGGGGGACTTTCTGCTACACGATGATGCCATTCGGTCTTAAGAATGTCGGTGCTAGTTACCAAAGAGTGATGACGTTTATCTTTAGTGATTATATCTTCAACTCGCTCAATGACTATGTGGATGATATCGCGGTTAAATCAAAGACATTAGAACAACAGTTATTATATGCACTATGGGCTTATTGCACTACACATCGGACTTTCACAAGTAAAACACCATATAATCTTGTTTATAGTTTAGAAGCAGTTTTACCTTTGGAGCTCCAGGTACCATCCTTAAGGATTACGCTCTCTGGAATCCTCGATGAAGATCAAAACAATGACTTGCACATTGTTGACTTGGACTCGGTGGAGGAGGAATGCACATCTGTGATTGATCAGATCGAATGGTACCAAAAGTAGCAATGACAGCACCATCGGCATGATATCCATATATGCCTGATCAAGGAAGGTGACCTTGTACTCAAAGCCATTTGGGAACTCCCGGATAAATTCTCAGCCAATTGGGAAGGACCCTACTTGGTCACCAAAGCATTCGACAATGGAGCATTTAAACTAGTCGATATGAATGGAAATGAACTCACACATCCGATGAACCACTTGTACTTGAAACTATTCTACGTTTGAACATGAACTCAGGTATGCGCTCGTCCTGGAATCATGACGGTAAACTGATACCATAGCTCGTCCTGGAATCATGACGGTAAACTGATATCACAGCTTGTCCTAGAATCATGATGGTAAATTGATACCACACAACGTCCTGGTGTTATGACAATAAACTGATACCATAGTATGTCTATAATGACAATAAACTAGAATCCTTCTAGTATGACTTTAAACTACCATAGTTTCATTCGCCAGAGTCCGCTAAGACTATAAACTGGTTTGCCTCTTCACAGTCCGTCAAGACTATAAACTAGTAGTATACCATCCGCTATGACGCTAAACTGGCACCATCCAATAGGTTATGATGTAAAACTAACCCATGATAGTCCACCACGACTATAAACTAGCATCTTCATCTCTCGCCTCTTGGTCTTTGAGCCGCTGCTTCGCTCATCATCTCATCTAGTGCCTTTGTTTCATCAATTGCTACCATGCATATTCAATGCTTCAAATCTCATCTAGTGCCTTTGTTTCATCAATTGCTGTCCAAGTCCAAGCTTGCTCACTCACTCGTGGTTTTCTTATCTTCTTGGAGTTGTGTTTGCAGGATGATGCTCAGAGGTGTTTGTATGAGAATGCACTTCGTCACAGCGGCAAGGTACCATATTGTTCCTAAAGCATGCAACCAGATTATTCGATCTATTCAAATGTACTGTTCTAGTCCCCAAGACATCCCTTATTTCTCTAAAACTCTCGCTTCCCCCTTCTATTCGGTTACAGTTTCCAAATACGTATCCCAAAACCTTGAGTACACTATTGCATGCTATGACATCCTCAAGTAGTTGCGGCACACAACATGACACTCGAGCATGAGTACAAGGTCAAGACAAAGCTCTGTCCAAAAATAATAATAAAAAATACATACAAAGGAACACCAAAAAAAACCCCACAAGACCCTTGGCACTTCCCATACAAGCCCCTGGCGGGAAGGCAATCGTCTTGGAAGCAAGCACTCATGCTTTAAGCGCTTAAGTAACATCTCATTGCATGACTCTAGCTCTCCACCAACAGGTTCCCTTTAACGCTAAACAGAGGCCCTGTTCCTCCAAAGAACATAACACATCATCACGTGGCTGTGGTTGTGCCAACAAGTCCTCTTAAACACTAAACAAGAGTCTTGTTTCACCAAAGGATGTACACCTCATGTCTTGGTCCCAAGTTTGCTAGACAATGGCTATTGACAAGGATCAACATGACCCGTACACACACCAGAGCATCCCCTTCACCACGTACAATTCCTTGAATCAGTTCCCAATCTTCACAATTTCCATCCCCCTATCCAGCTACAAATTTCATTTCCTCAATTCCATGCACTACTGAACACGGTACGATGACGCCTTGTTAAGTGCAAAAGGACAATATTTCTACCAAGTTGCTTGTGGTGTTTTGTACTTCTTTGTCGATACTTCTCGAGTTGATTCCTCCAAGCATCAACAAAGAGGGGCCAATGAAACACCACAAAATTGTAAGCTTAGTACTTCTTCAACTAGAATCGAGCTAAAATCGTGATGCTCCCCACCATGACTAAAGCTTGACAGCCTCACGAATAGCTTCAAACGGAGTCAAACTAAGTAAGAAATGGTTCCCTAGGACCTGCAGAAGACTACGGCGACATATGGTATCATACCTGGCAAATTGTGAGCCCGAAATACTTAGTTTTCACTAGGTATGCATCCTATACACCTAGCATGTACGCCCAACGTGTAGCACAGTGTACATCAGTAGAAGATATCAGCAGAACCATGTTAGATCAAGTCCAAGAATATCTGCAAGCAGAACTCTCATGACATCCAAGCCCAAATTCGAGGGCCGAATTGGATACTTCCTATTGTAACAGTAATTTGTAAAAATGAATTCTTTTGTCTTAGTCAAGTCTGTACACTGAGTTCACATGCCAGTGTGTACATGCTGGCGTGCAGTAGCAGACGTTGTCATGCAGCACACTGCACACTTGTAAAATTTCATTCGGTTGCACCCAGTCGATGCTCCACATGTCATCAGATTTGAAATTCCAGCATCCCACAGCCAATCACCCCATCTCAGATCTGAATTTAGTTCCCAAAATTGTACAAAAATCCTGATTTTTGACCAGATCAAGGGAGAAAAAAATAGGAGAATTGGGAAAAAATTGGGACACAGAGAACATCCAGAACATAGACCCCGTATGATGGACCTGTACCCTGCACGCTGAGCATACAGCATCCACGCTGTGCCTGTAGTCTGAACCAGCATACCATCATCCCTCCGCATACACCGGGGCTTTTTGTCCATCTTGTGCCAGATCCACAACTATGTTTAGACCGGTGCATTGTAATTTTCATTAGTCAATAATCTTGCTACATTTTTGGCTAAAATTTGCTACAGTTTTTCGTTCATTCTCATTTACTTCTTATTTGCATCCATGTGCGTTTACGCTCTGGTTTACATTTATTACACCATTTACATATAGCCCAGCACATCGCATATTAGCATACGTTTGGGAAAATCCTTGTTTGATCTACGTGTGGACCACCCAAGGTACTCTACCTTTGTCAATTCCAGCTTTCCCTCAAGTGAAGGTAGGGTCTTCTGTGTCTGTCTGTTGATCTCCGAGTGCCTTTTTTTCATTCCAGCTAGGCACTGACAATTTCAGACAGTACACCATGCTACACCTAGTATGCAATGCTACATCAAAAAAAAAGTAAGATAAGTGAATGTCTACTGTGATGTTAAAACATCTACTATGACATTAAACTAGCATAGAATGTTTTTGGGCTATGATGTTAAACTAGCACCCACAACATGGTTCGCTATGATCTTAAACTAGTGATCCACTATTTGTTACAATAATAAACTAGCACAGTGGTCTACTAGGACCTTAAACTAGCACATCACAATTTACCAAGACCTTAAATTGGGTTCACAGTCTGCTAGGACCTTAAACTAGTAGAACATGCAGTCTACCAAGACTTAAAACTTGGTTTGCAATTTAGTATCCACAGTCCAAAAAACATAGTTCTGTAGACAAGCGAGTGTGAATACTTCCAACCATTTGTTTCCTACTCACACCTTTTGGGTGGGATGGGGTGGGGGATTGCAGTTCTAGAATAAAGTTCAGTCATCAAGGAAAAACCTGCTAGAACATTTTTAGCATCATCATCCTTGACATCTTGTTGATATTTCGAAGATGCCTTTAGGCATCTTACCAACCTTCTAGAGCTATTGCCATCATCATCAATCATTTTGGTCAAAGCTCTCATTGTCAACATCACTTACTAGAAAACCAAAGGTACTATGGCCCAACCACAACACTACCATACTTTAGCCCTCACCATTGGTTGGGCTTGGAAGAGCATATAGCAATGCGACTCTTCACCATGTTGCTAGGTTTCCTAGCTCCTATCCTTGGTGATGACTCTTGAGCACCTACATCGCCAACACCTCAAACCACTTAGGTGCTCACTTCTGGTATGGCTGCTAAAGGTTTTTTAGCCTATCATCAGCGGTGCCCACACTAGGCTTTGTACTTTGGACACTACATGCACCTACAACTGACACAACACTAGGCTTCCTACTTTGGACTTTGCCTTCATCTCACATGATGTGATTATTTTTCTTTTTTTCTTTATGTTGCATTTGCAAGATGAAGCCTATGTGACATTGCTCAAGGATACATTTCATTGTGGTGGCAAGTCACCGAACTGCTGCAATGTGTCTACCTTGACTCGATAAGCTACTTAAGAGTGCAAATCCCTACTACCTTACTATAGCCAATTCACCTCTACCTCTTGACCTTACATTTTCCTGCATTCTCTACACTCTTCTTTGATGCACATGGCATCTTTCTTTCAGTCAATTGTAGAACCCGTGATGGATGCAATGCAACTCATCCCATGGGGAGCCTTTGTGGGCTGGTCAAAGTCCTAAGTAGATATAATGCAACTCATCCTGAAGAGGAAACACCTATTCTACAGATGCAATGCGATTGCTTCTAAGAAAATTTTGTTCAGTGGTGCATAGTCTACCTACCAATAAAACATTTTTAGAAAAAAAAAACTACAAAAGAGAATGAAGAAGAAGCAAGAAAGTAAAAACAAAAAGAAAAGAGCAAGAAAAAAGTGAAACAAAACTAAAAGAAAAAGAAAAATGGGACGAAACAAGTGTCCAAGGAAAAATAGGAAAGCTACCATTTCACAACTAGTCCTACCCTAGATTGATCATCTCACAAGCACTTCGAGAAGAGGTCAAAATCCTAGGGGTAGGCCATCTCGCCATGCTGACTCCCTCACAAGCACTCCGATGAGGGATCACAAGCCATCATGGTGCTACATCCTACAGCTACATGCACAATGAGCATCCTTCCCACTGGTTATTCCTTGACCCATCTCCCTAACCTATTCACTATCATACCTTATTCCCTTAGCACTCTCAAGCATAGTAAAGCATTGTCTAATCAGGCACTAACAAGCAGTGTTGGTGTTGCGTTTGTCATGGTTTTTTGTATTCTTTGTTGATGTCTCTTGGGCCACTCCTCTAGATGTCAAAAAAGTGAGGCTAATGAAACACCACCAACTTTAGGCTTCTACACTTTAACAAAAAATTTTTCTAAGTGACAAAACTTGAAAAATTTTTCTAAGCATTGGTGCTATGCTCCCTAGCGTAGCCAGGGTCACACACATCAGGGCTTGTTTTGCAAAATTTTCAAGTGTTAATAGTAGTTGCATGAAAATTTTTTAAGTGTCTTTCTACACTCTCAATATGCCTGCTACACTCCCCAGTGTAGCTAGCATAGCATACACTTCCACCATGGCTAGTTTTCCCAAATGCTAAGCCAAAAGTGATTAAGGGTCACTTGGGATGGATAAAACAGTTTGGTAAATTTTCTATCTCTTGGGTTTGTCATGCTTGCTATGATCCCTAGTGTAGCTAGTGTAGCACAAGTTATAGTGCCTAGTTTTTCCTAAGTGTTGGACAAGAATCTATTAAGCTAGCTTGACATGGAAGACACATTTGGCACATTTTCAAACTTCTAATGCTACCTCTCCTACTATGCTCTAGAGCATTGCTAGCGTACCATGAAGGAAGATTGCAGATTTTGTTAAAATTTGGCTAACTATTCCTGCTATTATCTACTATGCTTCCCAGTGTAGCTAGCATAACCAATGTGAAACATCAAAATTTTGCAAATTTTCACTAAGTATTGTGTCACACTCTAGAGTGTAGCCAGCTTGATACTAGAGAAAAGCCTTCGATAGCCTTCAAAAGCCTCTAGAACTCAGCATCAGTCTTTGTCTTAACTCTAACATTCCTCTGACAATCAACATCATCAATTTGCATCCCCTTTTGCACCCCCATTGGTTCCCAAAATTGTTCCTACCCTTAACCCTACTCAAAAGAGGGGAAGACATAGTCCCAAAATATAGTCATCAAGTTGCATTTTTTTCTATATTTTTTGTAGGGACATTGCGATCTTTTAAACTTTGGCACATGTAGTCCAAGTAGTGTAGTCATAGTTCAGTAGTCTTTCGAAACTCGTTGCTATTCTTTAAAGCATAACACTTTGCTACTCTCATGGGAGTGTAGCATGTTAGCATAACCCCATCTACACTCATGCCATGCGGCACCTAATTTGCATCTCACACTAACCATACCCTATAAATACCCCTATGTTCAACATCTTAAGGATTAGCAAATCAAAAGAGCATTGGGTATTTTAACTTTCTGATCATCCCTAGCATTCTTGCACCTAAGCATTTGAGCTTCGCACCTTGACGCCTTCAAAAATGTAGTCCACCATTATATTCATAGAACAGCTAACCTAGTAGGTTCAGTTCCCATGATAGCCATTAGCTCCACATACCAAGAATCCCAGAGACAATGATTGCACTACTACACTACCACTGTGCATACTTGTACACCACGTATCATTCTCACCACTTTTCATACAATAACTACGCTTCCCTTCTTTGGGGAGGTGCATTTTTTGTTCTGAATATGTATTCATTTTTCCAAGCACTTTTCCTTGATATTACGAATAAATCTTGGAATTTTCTATTGTTTGATACATATTTTCATGTTCACATCATTGTTCTTAGGTCGGGACAACTCACTATACTCTATCTTAACTAGTCCTAGTGTTTGCACGTAATGCAGTATAAAGCCCTCTTGCACATAGTCATTTTAACACCACATAAGTCCTTGTTTGATTGACAAGATCATTCAAGGCACCTCATTTCTATTTCCTACAATGACCCTCACATAGATTTGGGGTTAGGTTGTATCCTCACTAGCCTCTCGGTGTTCCAGTCATCAAATGCACCTATGTAACTATGTAACTATCTCACCCATGTATCCCATCATCATTGAAATTTTAGTTAAGATCATTAATATGTTTTCCTACTCTATTTCATCCAAATCATAATGTGAAACTTAAACTAAAGTTTTTTTTACATCCATAGACCTATGGGATATATTTTATAGTAAAAATGCACCATTTGAAATCTTCAAAATCATCCTTAAGAAAATTATATAATAGTTTTTGGAGGATTTTTAAGCCTAGTTTTCCTAACATAAGAAACTCTAGGCATTATTATTTTATAAAATCCATTGACCTGCATCTTTCTAAATTAGTTAATGATATTATCACTTGTTCTTTGTCATTGGATTTATGAATAGGTTGATTTTCATGGATTTATGGATACAATGACATGTTTTCTCAATGTATTTAACAAATTAACAATCTAATTAAAGGGCAAGTAAGTTTGCCTTCAAAACTAAATAGGAATTAAAAAAACCTAGTTGATTATAGCTAGGTTGAATATACAAGGATATTTTAAAATAACAACCATAAAATATAAAACTCTATATTCATACAAATTGAAGATTCTTTAAAGTGTAATTATAGTTCAATATATATTCCTAAGAAAGCATTTTATTTTTGGAAATTTTTTTGACTATTAAGAATTTACAAGGATAGTATGTAAAAATTATACTAAATTACAAACCTTTGTAGCTATAATATATTTTAATTGGCCATGTATATGTTCATATATCTATTTTTAAATTGATTGTTAACATTGTAGGTTCCTAAGCTTTCTTGGATCATTTCTAATGAGCTTTTTTTCTCATAAAACCATTGCATATGTTATTGTAAGTCAATTATAGCCAAATTATGACTTGAAATTGATACTTTTAACTAATTGAAATGTTAAGATGCATCATTTAGAATGATGGCATCATGTTTCTTTTTAAGGTTGAAAAGGATCATTTTTGCATTTGGGTGTAGGAATTGAAGAAATTATTTTTTGATATTTCTAAAGTTATGTTCTTATTTAGTATTTGATAGTTAATAACTTATATATATCAATGATAAGATGATTATTATTTTAATATTTGATCACTGATAGTGGTTTGATGAAATTTCAATATGTCTATAATGTGCATGACATGCAAATGTTTAGGTGTGCCACAACATATTAGCAATTTCTATAATGTGTGCTAATAATGTTATTTTAATTATAGCATAGCTAAAGTTTGCTATTTTTTTTTGTGAAAATTTGCTTTCATAGTGGTTGCTATTATCAAAGTTCTATACAATTATGAGTGTGGTAAAAGCTATAAGCAATAGCAAAAGGAACCTTGCATGTGAGTACATATAGTTTTTTGAATTGTAGTTATTTCAAAAATATAGTAATACACTTGTTAATAAATTCTTTTGCTTTATGTTATTCTAAATGTTATTTAATTTTTGAAATTGTAGCTATTGCCTTAGTTTGTGAACGCATTGTTGAAAGTCTCTTGGAGTTACCAGAAATGTCTTTATTTTTTGAGAAATTAAAGAGATTAGAATCTATAATTGGATGATAATGGAAGGATCTTTTAATAAAAATGTTATTGAAAATTTTTATGAATGGTTAACTAATGGTGTGTTAGTTGGGTTAAATACTTTGCAAGCCACTGTACAAGGTCAAAATTTCACCTTCAATGTAAATGATATTTCAAAAATCATACATTTTTCATGGAGTAATGAGTTAGCTATAAATGAATGAAGGTGAAGGAAAAGTGAAAACCAACTAATTCAATATGCCAAAAAATTTGATAAGAAACAAAGCAATCCAAATTGCTATCTAGAGTTATTGTTTCTCTTCAAATTTATGTAATGGGATTTATTTCCAATAAAAGTAATCAAAGAAAATATTTTTAATGATGCAACTTTACTCATGTGGGCATTGGATAACAATGAAGGTCTTCTTTTTGATATCCCATTGACCATACTTTCTAAGATGAAGAGGCATGTAATGGCATGGCAACTACATGATACTAGAGAGTCTCTTAGATTTCTAGTTATTGTTAGCAAATTATTACAGAAATAGAATATATAGGTTATCATAATTCAACTTCAAGATACAATGAAGTTGGATTAAGAAATAATTTTCAAGAATCCATTTTTGTCTAAAGACTTGAAACCTTATGTTATTTAAAAGAAAATTATAAACTGTTTGATGAGTGGAGAGGTACCCCTACACTCAACCATGCAAAATGAGCGTAGCACGCATGATCCGGTCGAACTCCATAGAGTAAATGCCTAAACGCCCCATGGAACACTTGGGGTTAATCATTCGTTGTCTTCCCAGACTTACTTGTTGTTGTCACGGTGTATGGTTAAGTAAGTTCGAGGTATATGATTTTTTTGGTCTTTTCTGGTTTATCTCCTATGCTAAGGGGTGAAGGGTTGAGAGAACTAACTACTCTAACTAATGTCCTAATTCTAAATTAAAGCATCTATTCCCACTTACCGTACACACCCTGAACCGATGCAACTATGGCTACCAAACACTAATCGTTACTGGGATCACCACATGTAATGCACGTGCTGGAAGTGGTCCTACTGAGGTAGTTAACTAGCCTAAGTGTGATGAGCAGCCGTTTCCTTGACTAGCCATACACACTGGGACTACCACTGGTATTACCAAGTNGTAGCCAAGTCGTACTTACCCCACGTTCTAGGAGTGAAGGGTGAGAGAACCTAACTAGCCTAAGTGTGATGAGCAGCCATTTCCTTGACTAGCCATACACACTGGGACTACCATTGGTATTACCAAGTGTAGATCCTAGAATATGCTACTGGGTTACCAAGTAGTCACAATGCTCGTAATCAAGTCGTACTCATACCGCATGCGACGAGCAGCCGATTCCTTGACTAGCTGTACACATCCTTAGATGCTCATAATCAAGTCGTACTCATACCACATTTTAGGAAAGCAATAAATAACAATAAATAAAATCCTATCCATGCACTGCAAGGTTTATCCAATCAAGTTCGTCTTTATTGCCGTACACAACTTGTGTTCAGGTACAATGTTGCTCGAATAAAGACCTATTCACTCTAGGACTCCTACTGCGAGCACATGGGAAATTAATTTATCTCTGGAGTGATCAAACTGCCAGAGCTTCGCTACTTCTAGCCAGGATGGGAAATGAGGGGAGTCCTGCCTCTTATTTATAGATTTGGCGGCGGACCGCGATATTGCATACGTGATATCATAGGGGACGACGTGATATCGTGTACGCGATATCACAGGGGATGTGATATTGCAGCTTGTGCATATCACATCTCATCATACCCCCATGACTGAATGAAAAATCGTCCTCGAGTTCCTTACAATAATATTAGGAAGGTATGGAATTATTGAGGGGAATGAAACTAATGGGATGACATGTGAACAGATCATTATTACAAGACTTGACAAAACTGGTGTTCATGAAAACAAGGGTGAACACCTTATTACAATGACATCAGGCCTTTGTTGGTAACTGAGAGAGAAAGAGAGAGATAGAAAGAAGTTTTGCTATTGCCAACGCCAAGATTGCGCTTTTCATTGTCCATCCATAAGCGCGCCATTGATCTTGCTTCTTGCATAGCTGCTTCAGCGCTGCTCCATTCCAAGTGTTTGCTCCAGATCCATTCTATTGTTGTATGATTGCCATCTGCACACAAAACACAATCATATATTAGCAAGGGTAATTGAATCATTAAGGAATTAATACCTTGCTTCAGTGTAGGTCCATTGGCTAGGTTGTGGTATGGCTAATATGGATCGGGAGGTGTAGTAATGATGACTACCGAAGGTGTAGGGGTTAGGAAGAAAATCAAAAATTTCAGAGCTAGAAGAAAATCGAAAAAAGCGGGCCCCGTACCCCCATGACTAATTGCGAACCTCCGGTAGCATTAGAATGAAGAAGGGAAAGGAGTAAGAAAGATAGATAAAAAAGGCAACTGAAAACATCAATGAAATAGATGTCATGATGGTAATGAACAAAATAATAATCAATTGCAAAATGTTAAGGAAAAGAAGTTAATGAATGCACCAAATAGGAATGTCAGTGGGTCCTCCCCAAAGCAGCCACATGTCGTTAATGCCCTGATAGACCCACATTCAAAGAGTTCGTAGGCTCTGGGAATGTCTTTTGGAACAAGAGTTAAAGTCTTAACCACAAGAATTTACCAAAAAGAAAACAATGTATCAACCAAAATATATACACTAATGATACAACCGGCAATGAGGTGAACAATGGAGAGAAGGATGGGGAGAAGAGAAATGGAATGGAATATCAAGAACAAGGTGGTGTATAGCCCCTTGTGTGTTTAATGATTAACGTAACTTGGCAAGTCTCATTCCAACTTTGGCCTCAAATCAACCACTTCCAGTGACGTCGCATCAATGCATTCGGTTAAACCATCCATTGGGATAATGAGTATGCATATCCAAAGAGCCACTACCATTTTGATGAAACAAAGGAGGCAATGGAAAGTGAGAAGGGCCTTAGTTAGAGGGAACACTTTTGGTTCCATAACCAGTGCTTGTAGCCAAAATTTTATTTTGTCTAAGGGGTGTGCTTTGAATTCTCACTTTCTTCATTTTTTTTCGCGTTTTGTGTTTTTATGCGTGAGAACCACACCATGCAAAGACTTTTTATTTTTATTGTCTTAGCTTCCTATAATTGGGTAACATCGGAATAGTAAGAAAACTCAAGAAGAAACATCTAAGCACCCAACTAAATGACCAACACAAAAGCATCAAGTTCCCTTGAAGTCACACCCTTTGCAATCCTTGAGTCCTTCCTTAGTTTGAGAAATACCTAGTCACCGATTCGTTAAAGTTCTTATTAGAAGGGAACTATACATTTCCAAGCCAAGAGAAACCATAGAAATTGGTGGATGGATGAATGAAGTGATCTCATTGCCTTCCATATCAAAAGAAACATACCTTAGTATCAACATTGTCACTTAAAGGTAAAGACCAAAAATTAGCAATCAATATGAAAATAATTCATACCATCGGTTTGAACACTTATTGGGTGATGAAATTACATGGTGGGTGGCATACACACATGCACACAAAAAATAGAAAAGTATAACGATGGTGTAAAACAAAAATAGAGAAAGTTAAAGAAATTTGTAAAACAAAAATGTGTAAAACAAAAATTGAAAAAGAATCGAGGGTCCCATATAGTTAGCATAGGTGGCCATGTCCCTCATGACTGAGTTGTAATGGAGAGATCCAAAATAATGAGTGTCTATTTGAATTTCTAATAAGTACCCAACTTCTCCCAATTGATGATCTTAAGTTGAGGGGTGGAAGTTGGCGACGCTCACGTTCTAATGTGTCTATGCCACGGTTGTTGGCATGAGTTGTCTCCTCAGTTCATTCCATGCATATTTGTTTGCTCCTTAAAGTGGCTATCAACCATGGGGTGTCTACTACTAGTTACGTGGTTGCTACATACAGGCATTCTTTTTTCTCACTTTCATAGGCACACCTCTCACATGGAGACATATCCTCCATGTCATCACCCGATGAATCACTGTATGCGATGCATGGAATCTTCTTCTTCTTGATCTTTCTGTAAATATTCATCTTAGAAATTTGCAAGGAAAGATCACGGATTCCTAGGTACGCATCTATGATACTTAGCCATAGCTTTCCCATTATAATGGGGAAGCCCCCTTCGTTGTTAACCTTAATCACCAGGAAATCGACTGGGTATGACCACCCACACACAATGGTGATAATTTCCTCTACCAATCCTAAGGGAATGGTGATGGACTCGTCAGCTAGCTCCAATTGTATGTTACTCTTCTGAAGTTGGGACAGGTTCCAGGCTTGATACATCTTATGTGAAATTTGGTTGACTCCAGAACCTGAGTCAAGAAGAGCTCGATGTGATGCATTTGTGGTGATTTGTAAATGAATTAAGGGGTTTCCAGGATCAGATAGTTTCCTGGGAAGGTGGCCCACCTTTATCCAGTCAATTACGGTATGTGTCAAAATAACTGTTTGCGTACTTAGTTGTTGGACTGAAGGGTTCTCAAAAGTGTTAGTGGTTAGAGGCTTATACATGTGTCCAACTGCTTGTTGTTGTGAGAGTTTGTCTGGGCTCTTAGTTCTGAAGAAGGGTCTCCTCTTTGTATAGTTGTTAGAACTAGCACCTGGTTGGATATTTACATGCTAAATATTTACAACTCTCGTGGCATTACGTTGCTGTGGTTGGGTAGGTAATTCCCCCTACATTGTTGGAATAGGTTGTATGGGAACTACAGGTGGAAGAGTTGCGGGAGGAGTTAGAGGATGGGTTGAATGTGAGATATCTCCCGAAGGAGAAGGAGTCCTCCTAAAGTACTCTCAAACTTGGTAGTGACGTTGGGGAGTAGTGTGATCCATAGAGTCACCTAGAGAAACTGGTTGTTGCACATAATAACCATAAGGATCAGGCTGCCGGTAAGGGTAGTAATGTGTTGGCGATGGCATCCCCCATGACTGTGGGTATTGCCACTACTGATGTTGTCCAATAGGCTATGGAGGCATTCCACTTGGGTAATATGTTAAGGATTGGTGAAACTACCTTGGGTTACCTTGTGGATAGGGTAACCTTCGGGGTGTTTGCCGTTGATTAAGTCTTAGATTTAACGCATACACCCCAGACTCTTGCAGATGTGAGATAATTGGGCAACATCCCTTAGGATGGTCATAGTAGTAGACTTCGCATCCACTATCATCATCTGTATCAGAATTCACAGCCTCATCAGAGATAGGAATTTTCCCCTTACCCTTGTTATGTGCAGGGCTTAATTTTCTCCACTTGGTTTTGCCTTTGTCACTACTTTGTTCTACCTTAGAATCTTCTACAATTTTTAAGACTATTTCTATTCTTGAGTCTAAGGAATTCCACATTTGGTCTACCTTAGTCGATACCTCGGTTGTTAACTTTTGGATCAGCATGGTTTTCTGATTCACCAACTCTTCGAGTGGTGACTCATCCTCCTCATCACAGAATTTCACTCCCTTCTTGCGAAGGGAGGGGTCGTGGTTGTACTCCTCTGGATTTTCCCTCTTACGTAGCTCACCCTCTTCTTGTGCTACTTGTTCCAACAAACTTTCAACTTCATGAGCTCTAAGCTGGGAAAGTTTCCCTTGGGCATAAGTCCCAAGAGTTCTTCTCATTTCATTCCTTAGCCCATCCACGATGTGGCATAGTTGATCCCGCTTAGCGTACCCATGGCCTGGGCAATGATGTAGCAATGTATAGTAGCGGGCCATGGCAGCATCCAAGGGTTCATAAGTACATTGTTCCCAACCTTGGATCTACTTACGCAAATTGGACACTCTGGAGTATGTTTGATATTTGTTGTTGAATAGTTTAAGCATCATACTCCACCTCCTGATGGTTTCTGGTTCTAAGAACTGATACCAGCTCTCTGCTTCTTTGGTGAGTGTCGTTGGAAACAACTTAAGATTTTGCCACTCATTATCTATATTTTGCAAGTCACAGGCATCGTGGAATTCCTGTAAATGATGTTGAGGATCAACGTTGTATCCCCCTTCAAAACGTGGGATATTATTTATGTCCAAACGCTTGATCTGAATATCTTTTAAGTGCCTTGTGGGAATCCTAACTGCCTCTATGATGTCTAGCATACTTCAGGTTGCGAGTAGGGGTTCATCATGATCATCCCTATCATGACGTTTGTGATGTCTTCATGGTGGTTCCCTACTTTCCCTACATCCTTGCCCTTGTCCTAACTCCCGACCTTCCTGTCAAGGTCTTTCATCTCCCTTACTTTTACCCTTTCCGTTGTGCTCACGATGGTTGGGCCCAGATGTGGAAGGAGAGTGTGAATGGTGAGATGAAGGGGAAGAGGAAGGGGATCCATCACCATGGCGATATTTCTTACCTTCTCTTTAGCTGCTTCGGCCCTAATCGTTATAACGATCAAAGTGCTCATCCTTAGCGTGAGTGGTTGTTCCTGCTATGAACAGTTGGTGTTCATGGGGATCAAAGCCCATAGCATGTACAGTTGATTGAAGGCTTTGATGCCTAACCTCTTCACCATTGTGAGGAGGAGGAACATCATTTCCGAAGAAACCCATTATGAGGGGTTCCTTGTCTCCTATTTCACTAAGGACATGGGGGACCTTGCCCTTCAACAATGAGTGTTGGCTCTCCTGCCTTTCGTTCCTCATATGTTGCAAAGCGATGGGATGATAATCCCTTATATCATATTATCCAACAACATATTCAGCAAATAAGTCCTGCATGCCAATCTGTGCTAAGGCACGAAAGTGCATGTTCAAAACAGATTGATCTAGTGGTAAAACTATGTTACCAAAAAAATCTCTCTAGTGCAACTATTCATCCTGATGGAGGATAAAAGTGTAATCAGGAATATACTCATCGGGATGAGTATAAACTATCTTATATTGTTTAGGACTTGGCTGGTTTAGGTTATGTGTATGTTGTTGACTGTCTTCCGTGTTATTCCTAGGTGAGTTAATCTTATGAGAAGAAGCCATTTTATTGGTGTGCTATTCACCATTAAATATGTTCTTATTTAACTAATTAACCCAAAGGTTCGTTAAGGCTCATAGCGATGTGAAAGATTTCCTAATGTTCTAATTGGCATATAAACACTTAGTCCCCGGCAACGGCGCCAATGATGAGTGGTGAGGTACCCCTACACTCAACCATATGAAACAAGCATAGCATACGCAATCTGATCGAACTCCACAGACTAAATGCCTAAATGCCCCATGGAACACTTGAGGTTAATCATTCGTTGTCTTCCCAGACTTACTTGTTTTTGTCACAGTGTATGGTTAAGTAAGTCCAAGGTATATGATTTTTTTGGTCTTTTCTGGTTTATCTCCTATGCTAAGGGGTGAAGGGTTGAGAGAACTAAATACTCTAACTAATCTCCTAAGTCTAAATTAACTAGTGTCAGCATCTGTTTCCACTTACCGTACACACCTTAAACTGTGCAACTGTGGTTACCAAATGCTAATCATTATAGGGATCACCACACATAACACACGTGCTTGAAGTGGTCATACTGAGGCACTTAACTAGCCTAAGTGTAATAAGCAGTCGATTCCTTGACTAGCGGTACACACCTGTAGGTGCTCGTAGCCAAGTCGTACTTACCCCACGTTCTAGGAGTGAAGGGTGAGAGAACCTAACTAGCCTAAGTGCGATGAGCAGCTGATTCCTTGACTAGTCATACACACTGGGACTACCACTGGGATTACCAAGCGTAGATCCTGGAATACGCTACTGGGTTACCATGTAGTCACAATGCTCGTAATCAATTCATACTCATACCGCATGCGATGAGAAGCCGATTCCTTGACTAGCCGTACACATCCTTAGATGCTCGTAATCAAGTTGTACTCGTACCGCATTCTAGGAAAGCAATAAATAACAATAAATAAAATCCTATCCATGCACTGAAAGGTTTATCCAATCAAGTTCATCTTTATTGCTGTACACAACTTGTGTTCAGGTACAATGTTGCTTGAATAAAGAGCCATTCACTCTAGGACTCCTACTGTGGGCACATGGGAAATTAATCTATCTCTGGAGTGATCAAACTGCCAGAGCTTTGCTACTTCTAGCCAAGATGCGAAATGAGGGAAGTGCCGCCTCTTATTTATAGATTTGGTGGTGGACCACAATATCACATACATAATATCGGAGGGGATGACGCGATATCACGTACGCGATATCGCAGGGGATGCGATATCGTGGCTTGTGCATATCGCTTCTCATCATTGTCTTTGCAAGACAGGTGCTGTTATAATAAATGTTCTCTAAAAGAAATTGAAGAAAAGTTAGAGAATGTCATCAAGATATTACATAAGTAGTTTGAAAGTAATGCAACACTTTGGAATATTATGGAGGACCTAAGATCTAACAATTCTTACTTGTTAGAAGAAAATAATCAATTAAAGGGTAAAATAGAGAATTTTTTAGCTCATGAAAATAGTTGCATGAATAAGCTTATTGTTTAGAATCAGAAAATGAGTGATAAAATTATAGCACTAAATACCAAAATTAGTTTGTGGAAATATGAATTTTTAGTTATAATGATGTTTCCAAAAACATTCAACCTATTAGAAGTAACATTACAAAAGATCTTAATGATAGTATGATGTAGCTTTTATATTTCTTTATGTCTTTATTTGTTAGAAGCTTCACTTTAATATTCTTACTATAAATATGTATAACATATTTGCATGAAATGAAAACACCTAAAGTAGCCAGAAGATTATTTGTTTATGCTAAACATGACAAAGAACCATTGATTCATAAGAAGAAGTATTTGAATAAACAAGCAAGTAAGTGAAGTTGATGTTAATGTTGCATATGTTATGTTTAGAAATTTTAATTTTCTATTTTTTGCTCATCCTATTGTCGTATTATATGTATGAAATTGTCCATGTTATATGGAGTCTAACCTTATTATCAAATTTTACCTTCTCTAGTTGATTCCAATGCAAATTGTAAAACACCAATTATTCAATGTCGAAAAATTGATAGGTTGATGCATTTTCTTGTCTTTGGTAGGCTTGACAATAAAGAATTTGTGAGGAAATCCTTTGCCCCATATGTTGCCACATGATTTTCATTTAAGAGTGTATATCAAGATGGGTAGAAAGAATGGCTAGATGATGACAACATAGATATGTACATCATGGAGTTGAATGAGAATGACAGTAAACATGGTTCATTTGTATATTGTGATGTAACTAAATCTAATTATAGACATGGTGCATGAGGAATTCCATAATTATGATGATATTGGGTTGTAATGCATCTCTTTTGTAATTTTATAAATGAATCTATGATGTGTTTTGGTTGTAATGAATTTCTTTTGCAATTTTGTAAAGGAATCTATAATATTTTGTCGATAATCTCCTGTATATGTGTGGGATGTTTGATATTGTTTATACATCCAATTATTACTTGACCATCCTTGTTACATCTACAATTCACATGTTTGGCTCATAATTTTAAGTTTTCATGGGACAAACTTTTGATTATTGTCTCCAATAGACGTTTATTCAAGGAAGATGGTAATTATTTAATTCAAACATATGTTAGAACACTTTTTTGTAGTATCATCCTAATATAAATAATTAAGGTTGAGTTATGTTAGATTGTGGAATACTACATTTTCTCTTTACATCCCTAGGCTAGTTGATCTAGAATGGAATAGGATCATTCATTTTCATGCATCATACCTATCAAGGTTCTAATAAATTTATACACTTATACATAGTACATGAAGGAATTCTACTAAACTTTGGATATAACAATTTGTATCTTATTTTTCTGTATTTCTTATAATACTATGTTTAACATGTTCTATGTTGATTACTACTTTAAGTATATAATTGTACAATGTTACTTAGTAACAATAAAAATTGTAACTTGTTGTGATTGGAAAAAATGATTTACTAGAAAGAACCAATGGATTTGGTTCATAATAGTCCTCAACTTGTGAATCCCTAGGACATCCAAAAAAATGTGATTCGAGGCACCTTGGCTAGCCCGATAGATCAACCAAGGACTTACACAATGCAAAACAGGATAATAAAAATAGAATGCTAAAACTAATAACAGATTTGAATAATGCACAGGAAATAAAAATATATATTTTACACACAAAACTTAGAACTTAAAAACTTTATTGAGAAATAATAAAGAATAAGTTAGAGAAATGTGTACAAATGGTACTTGAGTGGGCACTAGGGGCGTTTAGTTGGATGGGGGTTCAGGGTCTGTTTAGGTTGATATAGTTAACTCCATGAGTTAGATGTCCTACCACTTCCAATGCTATTGAAACTCCAGTGCTACTACTTCAGATCTATAATGTTGACTATGGTGGGGGTTGAGAAGTGTGAAGAATACAAGTTGCCTAAGTGCTCTACATTGGGAGTTTGGAATCCTAGGAGTGCAAGGTGGAGCTTGAAATTTCACAAATCTCAAAGGGGATTACAAGGTCACAAGTTTTCTATGCTAGGTTCAAGTTGATACAAGTGTGGAAACTTGTAAGAACTCTTGAGTATTTGAGAATGTCCAAGTGTTGAACTACAAATAAATTACTAAACTATGTAAAAATTTGTATAGCCAATGCTAATAGTATAGGGTTGCAAAGGTGTTTGTATGTCAAAAAGTTACTAAACCATATCAAAGAATTGTTGACCCGTGTTAAAAATTGTTGAACCCATAAATGGTGTTTGAGGCTAATTTTTATGGATTTTGGACAATGAATGGTGCTGAAAAATGGCTACAACTTGGCTATAACTTGGTTGTACAATGGCTATAAATTGGCTACCAAATTTCTAGAATTTGCTACCTCATGTAGGTGAGATGGGTGTCCAAATGTGGGGGTTTACTACATATGGTAAGTGCCTTTTCCCATTTACTATAAATAGTAACGAGAGAAAACCTTCTATGTTAGAGATGAATCTTCCATATTAAGCCTTTCTCCATCCTTGTTGAAGTGGTTGGTCAACATTAGAGTGCAGGAAGTGATGAAATCTAGCTATTGTGGCTTCCAAGCTAGGGGGATGCAATTTTCATGATAGGGGGAAACTTCCACATTGAGGGGAAAAGATTTCCAAGCTAAGAATATAGTCTCCACATTAGGAATGAAAGTTTTCCAAGCTAAGGGAAAAACCCCCCCCCACCCCACTTCTCCACATTATGGGTAGGTGAGACTTACCCCCTACAAATGTTTCTAGTGTAGAAAAGTGTATACCCCCCATAAAACCCATTAAATTGCCATGTTTGACATTTGAAAAGGTATTTTTGATTTTCCCAAGCTCAAATATAGAAACTAGGTGACTCTTTTCACTTAGGAAATGAGGCTTTGACCACTTATGAGGAATTTTTCAGTCCTAAAAGTATGGGATATGTGAGATTGCCCTCCATGGATTACAATATTCACATTTGTGATGAATTTTTACCTTGGGTTTCATGGGGTGAGAACTACATGATAAAAATTGGCTATAACATGCACATTTTTGTGGTGTTTTAATGGTCCCTCTTTGTTTCTCTTTGGAGGATTGAACCAAGAGGCATTGACAAAGAATACAAAACACCATTGAATATTATAATGCCACAATGCATATAGGCCATATGGGATGATAAAACCAAGCTATCCAGGTCATCAATGCTACTAGTTTAATGCCATAGCAGGCCATGGTACTAGTTTAATGTCTCAGTAGGTTGTGTTGTTAGTTTAAGATCATAGAAAATTATTGAATGTAGGCTTGCTCATTGATGATTGTTAGGTACATGTATTTTGGCTTTAGATAAGAATGATTTACTAGATTGGTTAGCTCATTCCCATCCATGTCAACTATTTTGAATGCACCATTTTCATAGGATCTACTAATAGGAAAGGGTCCTTTTTAGTTGCCCGAGAACTTGTCCACATGCTCGTAAACAGCTTTAAGGACCAAGTCACCTTCCTTGATATTATGCATGGTCAAGCTATGGTGATGTTGCCACTTATACATCTCTTGATAGTGCTTGATGTAAGTAAGCACTTACATATATTTCTCCTCCAGAAAGTCTAGGATTGCTATCCACAACTCCTTGTTTTGCTCATTGTTGATGAAGTTAGTCAAGGCTACTTAGAGTGATGGCACCTATAATTCAAGAGGTAAAATAGCTTTAGAATCATATATCAAGCTATAAGGAGCCATAACAATTACCATGTGATAGGTTGTTCTATATGCCCATAGTGCATTGACAACCCTCTCATGGTATTTATGCTTGCTATATTTAAGCATCTTTTTGAGTAAGTTGATGATGGCCTTGTTGGTTGCTTTTTCTTTTTCATTGGATTGAGGATAATAAGGCAATGAGAAATAATGCTTAATGCCTAGGTCATCATAAAAATATTTTGTTTCTTGGTTGTTAAATTATGGTCCATTATTTGTAACTATGTTCATGGGTTTGCCAGAACATGCTTCAATGTTATCTAGAATGAATTTATAGATTTTCTTATATGTACTCCTTTTTAGGGGAATAGCCTCAACCCACTTTTTAAAGTATTTGGTTGTAGTGATGATGAAGCTATGCCTTGTAAAAGACTTGAGGATTATGAACCCAATGATATCCATCCCCCATGACCATGTTATTTGAGTGATATGTAACTTAGTTGGTGGTACATGTATAAGATTGCTATATCATTGGCACATGCCACACCACTTAAAATTCTGTAGGCAGTAATTTTTCATATGGGACCTATAGTAGCCTATCCATCTAATATTAGCATCCATAACTCTTTGTCCTATATGTCCTTCACAAAAACCCTCATGAACCTCCTTTAGGACTATTTTGGCTTCAGTTTTACCTAAGGACTTTAGGAGAATTCCATCATAGGATTGTTGACATAATTTATTATCATCTATGATGACATACTACTTCAATTGCTTGTGTACAACGTCCTTCTGAGTAGTAGTCAGGCCTTGTGAGGATTTTTCATGCATAAGGTAAAATTTGATATCCTTATACCATTCTCTACAAGGAGAAATATGAATGATAGCCACAAAGGTATCCTTAGTATTTTGTGTAATAAGAGTAGCACAGTCCACAGTTAAAGTGGATAGTTTACTAAATACATCTGGCATCAAACTAAGGGCTAATGTTGCAATTGCATCAACTATGGTGTTCAGATTTTAGGGTATTTGTTGGATATCAATATCTATAAATTATTATAAAAATTGATTTTCTAGGTCATAGTATGGTTGTAAGTGTTTGGTCTTACATGCATACACCTTGGTTACTTGGTTAACCACAAGTTATGAATTGCCTTCAATCACTACATGTCTAACTCCTAGGTCATAAGCTACCATCATCCCTTTAATCAAACCCTTGTACTCCACTATGTTGTTGGTACATGAAAACCCAAAATGATAGGTGAAGGATTAGATTTCACTAGATGGAAATGTTATGATAGCAGTAACATTGGCCCCATGGGTAGTTGACTTTGTCAAAATGCATGAATAGCTCATAATTCTTGGGTATTTGGCTAACTACGTTAATATTCTCATCAAGAAACTTGAGATCTATGGCTACTTGGGAATCAATAGGTAAACTTGTGAGTTGTATGGCTATAGCTTGATCTTTTGTAAAGGATTAAGAGATGTAATGAAGGTCAAACACCATGGTTATGGATTTCCATATAGCTATATGGATACTTTGGTAAGTGTTTGTCCTTATGGCTCTAAGTATGTTGTCTTTTCAAATGATGTTGACTTGGCTTCTGAAGAGGTAGTATCTACACTTCTTCAAGGAGAAGACTAGTACTAGACAATATTTCTCCACTTTAGTGTATTGGGTCTTGTGGGTGACTAATGCATGGCTAAGGTAGCATACAAGCATTTCTGCTTCATCATCACATCTCTAATAGAGTAGAGAGGCAATGGATGTATTCAAGATAGGTAAGTAGATGTAAAATGTTTTACCCTCTTGTGTAGGATAGAGTATTAGTAGTTGTTCCAACTCTTGCTTAAGGTTTTCAAAGGCCTCTTGGCATTGAGTTGTCCACTCATAGTAAGCCCCATTCTTAAGCAAGTGCTACAAGGGCTATAACTTATCTGTAATCCTAGCAATAAAGCTATAAATAAAATATAATCGACCCTATAATCCCCAAAGCTCCTTAATGTTGGTAGGCACTACTAATTTGTATATGATATTAACCTTATTAGGATCAACATGTATCCCTGCTTCAGATACTACAAAGCCAAGCATCTTACTAGTCTTGAGACTGAAGACACACTTCTTGGGATTTAGCCTAAGGTCACATTTGAGTCACCATTTAAGCACAAGGTCTAGGTCATTAGCATGATCATTGGCCATTTTGGACATAAAGGCTATATCATCTACATAGTCATTAAGTAAACCTAACATGTAATCACTAAATATATAGGTCATGGCTCATTGATAGGTCATAAAGGTCATGCTAAGTTGGTGTTCCAGATTGAACCTAATTTGGTTATATCCCAAGAATCCATCCATAAAGGACAACAAGGCATGTTTGGTCATAGCATTGATATGTTGATCAATACTAGGCAAAGGAAAGTCATCCTTGATGGTTCCTTTATTTAGGTCTCAAAAATCAATGTAAATATGGATACTCCAATTTTTATTAGGAACTATCACTATGTTGAACACCCATTCTACATAGTAAATAGCCCTAATGAAGCCAACTTGGTAGAGCTTTGAGATCTCATCACAAACTACCAAGGCCAAATCAAGTCTAATTTTGTGCACATTCTGCTTAATCGATCTAATGTTAGGGTCCAGTATGATGTTGTGTTGGACTAAACATGGATCAAGGCCTCACATATCCTCATATGAGTAGAAAAAGATCTTAATGTTACTTTCCAAGACCTTGGTAATGTTTTGAGCATATTGAGGTTCTAGTAAGGAACTTAGTTTAAGGATTTTCTCCTCACCACTGTGCATTGTGAAAAGAATCTCAAGTAGAGAGTCTTCAATTATGTCCCTTACTTCTAAGTCAAGGGTTTTAACTAAGTTTTTAAGCCATTCTAGAGGTTTTTATATTAATTCTATGTGGTTTATAAGACTCTCAAGCTCAAGATCTAGGCAATCAAGGTCAATACACCATTCAACATTACCATGAGGTCGATGTAGACATAAGGGCAAATTGATTTACTCCCAAGTACTCATAGTTTGATCCTACATATCAATCAAAGGCATATTAAGTGGAACTTGGGTAAAAGTGGATAAATAGTGCTAAAATGCTATAAAATTATAAAAATACATGCAAAACTAATGCAATCAAGGCCATCCAAGATCATTAATGAGATAGGGAAAATTCAACCAAGTACCATAAAAGACATACAACGGTTAAATAAAGGTCAAACAAGGGGAAATATAAGAAATACGGCTACAAATGGTCAACAAAGGCCAAAATTTCACTAGTTTTAGGTCTCAATAGGCCATGATGCTAGTTTAGAGTCTTGGTGAACTATGATGCTAGTTTAAGGCCTTTACAAACCATGATTACATGGTGTTAAACAGTGATCAGGGAAGGTCAAATGCCACTATTTGATATGACTCAAAGACCAAACAAAGGTAAATAAGTCTATAATAAGGCAAATAAAGAATATATAAGACTATATAAAGGCTATAGAATGTCAACAAGGTTAACAATGCAACACAAGTGCCAAAACAAGCCAAAACACTATGTATAAGTTTACAAATAAAGCAAAACATGCTACATATTATGAAATTAGGCTAATATAGGTTAAAAATGATTTGGTTTTGCTAGTTTTAGGCCTTAGCATGCCATGATCTAAGGCTACAAGGCTATTTGGACCCAAAAATCAAGTGTTTTGAGGTTTCCACACTAGATCCCCCTTTTTTTCATGTTGGCCATCATGGAAGAAGGGATTCTCAACATGAAAATTAGAGAAAGTGAGTTTTTGAGCATCTAGAGGTTCAAAATTAGGGTCTTGGGATCTCCCCAAGGTAGCGTAGGGTAAAATCTATCAAAATTCGACACTTTGGAGATCTATAAAGGTGAAAAAGTAGGTTTTGAAGACTTCCCCCTATTTTGATGCTAGCTAGCATGGAAGAGAGGGGATTCGGCATGGAGAACCAATATTCAAACCAGAATAGGATCAAACATGATCAAATAGATCATTGGAACCTAGATTTGGGAGTTGTGTATTCCCTAGCTTCTTTTTTAGGTGGTCTCAAGCAATTTTGGGTGTTAAAATGTGTTGAAATGACTTCCACATCCCTTTCTCCAAACTAAGAGTAGTACCCCTAGTGTGGAAAGATGGGGGTACACTTGTTTTATGGATTCAAGATGGTTTGGAAGAACATTAATAGGCTCCCATGCCCCTAGGATGCTGGATCATGATACTACAAGTTTCTGGCTAATTTTGGGCATGTTTGAAGGCTACTTTATGTCATATAATGTATTTACCCCTTATTTCCACATCGAGTGAGCTACTCCAACATGAAAGTTTAGGGAAAATGAATTTTTCAGGTCAAAACAAGATCAAATGAGAAAAATATCAAGGCTATGAGGTCCTAGGCTTCTTTGGCGTAGATCTCTAGCTTTTGAGATAGTAATCTTGCCACTAAAAGTGGAAAATTAGCTTTTGCCCTTATTTTCACACTACCCAACATGGAAGGGACCTCCTCTAGCATGGATGAGGTAAGAACCTTAGATCTAAGCCAATTCAGGTCATAATCAACTATGCATGTGAACTTCTGGAGTTAATAGGGCCAATGGTTAGGGTTACATCTCAAAATTTGGTAATTTTGAATACTTCTAAGTGTTCTTTGGACTTTCCCCTATTTTCCACACTATCTTTAGGGAGATCAATGTGGAAGATGAGGAGGAACCAATCTTAGGCCAGTTGTCATCAATTTTTTGATGTTTGAGGGTTCTAATAGCTACTAGCATGGTTCTAGAGTGCATGTAAGATCATTTGATGTCATTATTAGGTGCTTATGAGCTCCAAATGAGTTCCCCCATTAGTTTGCATGTTGGTCCACATGGATAAAGGAATCCCCAACATGGAAGTATCATACATCCTAGATCTGGATCAATTTTAACATTAATTGATCATGCATGTGTGCCTCTAGGGTTGTTGGGATCAAGGACTAGGGTTTGAGGTCAAGTTTGGTTAATTTGGAGGTTTACTAGATGATTTTTGAGCTTCCCCCTATTTTACACACTAGGGATAGTATGCTTAGCATGGAAGACTAGGGAGAAGTAGCTTTTTAATTATTTGTATCATTTCTGGCCATGCATGTATGTTTTCAAGGTTGCTAGTGTTGATTGCTATTGCCTAGTATCAAAATTTGGTCATTTCAATGGTTATGAAGTGATTTTTAATGTTGCCCAATTTTTCCATTCTTTATAACTATCTATGGTCACATTTCCAAGGTTTGAGGGCTCTGGAAGATGCAACACTAGTTTTAGGATTCATGTGAGGTTATAGGATGTCTGACTAAGGTGTCTAGAGGGTATTTTGAAGCTCCCTCAAAGTTTCCATCTTTCTTCCATGTTAGCTAGCATGGAAAAGAAATCCCTTAGCATGAAGAAACTAGGAGAGAGTATGTTTTATTAATTTTGGAATTTTCTGCCTATGCATGCAGGCTTCTAAGGTTACTAAGGTCGACTATTGATACTTGATGTTAAAATTTGATCATTTCAAGGATCATTAGGAAATTTTTTGGCTTCTTCCCCATCTTTCATGCCAAGGATTCCATGCTTAGTGTGTAAGATTAAGGGGAAGGATTTTTAACTAATTTTTAGCAATTTTGGCTACGCATGAGTATCTATAGGGTTGTTGGTGTTACCTATTAATGTTTAACGTCAAAATTCAATTGTTTTGAAGGCTGTGAGAGGGTTTTCATGCTTCCCCTCTCCATCCAAATTGGTGTTGGAATACTTAGTGTGGATGGGATCCTCATTAGTGTGGAGAATCCAAGGGAGGTGAGTTTTGGTTATTTCAGGTGACTTCCAAAAGTTTGGTAGCTTCTGAAAGGTTTGAGTTACTTTTACAAGTTAATTTTCATGAAAAATTAAAGAATTTTGTCCTTCTTTCCCCTTTCATCAACACTAGGGCTAGTATGCTCAGCATGGAGGGAATCCTCCTCAGCATTGAAGAACCTTAAGAGGTTTATTTTTTGCTAATTTTTGTAGTCTAACGGCATTCAGAAGGGCTTTGATGTTTTTGGTGTTAGGGATAAGGAAATTTGAGGTTGTTTTCTTATTTTGGGACCTCCCACTAACTTTCCTAGTCAATTCCCATAACAACATTCAGTAGCATGGAAGAGGTGTCCCCCTATGTGGAAGAACTAAGAAACTTAGATCTAGGTCAGTTTGATACTCAATCAACCATGCATGTTAATCTTCGAGGTTGTTGTTGTCAACAGTCAACATTGGGTGTCAAGATCTAGTAGTTTGGAGGGTTCTAAGTGCCTCATGTATTTTACCCTCTTTTTTTGATGTTGGGAATTATGGCCCTACTATGGATGGGGGGATGCTAGTTATGTACCATATTTGACTACCTTTGGGGCATTCAGAAGCTCCAGAGGGTTCCACCAAGGTCTATGGGTCATCAAGCTTTGAGAAATGGTCACTAAGTAGTTAATTTAGGTCATTTTTGGCTTTCCCTAATTCATCCAAATTGGGGATGAGATGCTCAACATGGATGAAGAATCCCCCTAGCATGAAAACACTAAATCTCAAGGTTTCAACTAGTTTTGGCTAGGTTTGGTGAGGTTCTGGGGTTGTTGGAGATGCTTGGAGGCTAGGTCATGTGGGGTTCACTTTAGGGTCAAACTTGGGCTAGATGAATGTTGGGAGTAAGAATGGGTGTTGCCCTTATCTTCTTTAATGCTGGGCCTATTACCTCAACGTGGAAACCTACCTTGCCTATATTTGTTGATGTCTAACCCCATTTTGGGAGCCCGAGGTTGAAACAAGAAAGGTTGGAGTTACTAAAAATGGTTTAAAAAAACTATGTTTTAATGGTTTTATGGAGTGGAAGGGATGTATCCATGCTGGTTATGATATGACTAGTGTGAATGCATGGCAATTAAGGCTTTTTTATTTTTGTAAGTGCCAAAAGTGCTCAAAACTCAATGTTGATGCAATTTTTGGATTAGAGGGAAGATGTATGGTGGGGCCCACAATCCAAAAATTTTAAAATGAGAAAAGTAAAGCTATTTTCCACCAATCTTAGCATTGAAGAAAATTTCCCCCCTTTGAACTTCATTACACTTGGAGTTATGGTGCACTGAGCTAGTAGCTGGGGTTTAGAGATGGGCGTTTAGGTTTAGATGTAATTTTTATTATTAAATTTTGTAAGTTTCTGATCACAATTGTCATTCTTGCAAATTGGCCATTGGAGGAGAGCTTTGGTAGATATTTTTGTGGCAAAAGAAACCTATTATTAGAGTGGAAGACTCCCATCTTCCTTCCACATAGCATAGAACATCCATTCTCCTAATCTTCAAACTCTCCTAACGTTGAGCTTGCCATGGCACTAAAACAACATGGTGGGAAAAGTTGAAATCCAAGGATCTAGAAGGTAGATAAGCATGCTAGGGAGCTTTCAAAAGTTCCTAGGCCCATCTCCATCCAAGTCTCATCCATTACCACTCATAGTTAGGTAGTTCTACCTATTCTTACTTTCATTTCTAGCAATTTTAATGGTTTTCTTGCATTTTTCTTATCGCATGTGGGGCCATTTTTCTTAGAACTACGCTAATAAATGGGGTAAAATGAAATTTTAATGAAATCTCCCCTTTTATCTTGGTTGCTTCCATGTGGCTCTGTGGTCATTTCATTGTTTTGTCTTTAGTAGTTTCAATTTTTAAAATCAAAATTGCTATTTTCATGTTTTTTCCCAAAATTTAGGGATATGGTTGTTTTTCTCAAATCTCGGCCAAAGTATTCATCAAAATTAAATTTCAAAAAAATATTACTCATTATTTTGGTCGGTTTTCTAAAGGGTGTTAATCATTTTGACTATTTTGGCTATGTTAAGTTGAGTTTTAGCTTTTTAGTTTTTTATATGGAAAAAGCAAGCAATGTTGTGTATTTTTTCCTAAGAAACTAGGTACATATTTTTAAAATTTGATAGTATGAATTTGGAGACCTATATTTATTCTTTTCAATGAATATTTTCTTGTTTGATTTATCTTTGAAATGATTAAGTTATGGATGTTTTTCTAAGATTATGCTATTAGATTTCTATGCCATTTTTAGATTTTCGTGTAAATTCACAAATTATTTCTATGCAAATGGCATGGATTTTGGTTGGGTAGCTCTTGGCTTCAATTTTCCAATGGAGATGGAATCACTCCAGTTATCTTTGAATTGCATTTTGTTTTTGAATTTTTGCTAAACCCATTTCAAAAGAAGGTTTGTGTCATTTTTAGATTGTTGTCCAAGTTGGTGAACTTTTTCTACATAAATGGTAAGGGTTTCAAATTTTTATCGAACATATTTACTAGAGCTCAATTTACGCTTTCAAATGGTGGTGGGATCAATCCATTTTGAGCTTAAACGAATTTTTATCAATTTTTTTACCAACCCTACATGTAATGGGATTCATGGTATTGACTATGGTTTCCTGCTAATTTGTTTATATTCCATGTAAAAATGGTTTTTTATTTCAAGTTTTAATGATCATGGATGAAAATATTATGATTTCATGATACCTCCATGGTAAAATCACTAAAATTCGATCTTATATTAATTTTTAATGAATTATCTGGCTAAACTATGCTAATAAGGTTAAATTTTGAATGGATGTGGTTGATATGTGTAGCTTTTCTTGTAAAAATCATGTTTTAAATTTGTTTTTAGGAAAAAAAAGGCTTGACTATTTTTAGAAATATTTTTACTATGGATATATGCTTTTGCTAAGTTTTAACGTTTTTTGCATAGTCTAAGCTAAGGCTTAATTTTGGCTATAATATTTTAGGCTATGAAGTAAAAGGCTATGGAAGGTTGTAATAATGCATTTGTGGAATTTCTTAAGTCAACTTAGATAAACACCTTAGAGCTTTCTACATAGGCTAATTTCACCTCCAACTTAGGATGTTTTTTCTAAATTTGTTAAGAAATTTCAATTGATCATAATGTTTTTTTTAGCATGCAGGGTTTAATTGAAGCTCATTATCATGATCATGGAGTTGGTGGGAATTCTATGCTACATTGGTCATCACACAACCAATATCTATCTCCCCAATATGCCCTTGGGGAAGCTATCATTGTGGTTTTAGCCTATGACATGTGAATTCCTTGCCTACATTCTACAAAACTTTAGTGTGATGTTATGGTCACACTTGTCTAGAAATGTGACTAAGGCCATAGTGGAGACTTTGTTGCTTTAGGAATTTGGCTTGATTGTCAAGTTTATCACAAATAATCCTCCTCCTAGGACATTATGGAAATCATCCAACACCATCATCCCATGTTATCTTACAGAGATCTAGATGATGC
This sequence comes from Gnetum montanum, assembly GCA_015680685.1. Classification (NCBI taxonomy): domain Eukaryota; kingdom Viridiplantae; phylum Streptophyta; class Gnetopsida; order Gnetales; family Gnetaceae; genus Gnetum; species Gnetum montanum. Next base: position 200,356 of record MNCI01007715.1, on the reverse strand, counting down.
CAAAGTATAGGTAGTACAATGTTGACAATACTTTTATAGTGGCACATAGAGGCCACACATTGTTCATGAACTCACCTAGCATCATATATCATCTACTAGGGTAATCATAGTTATAATGTTTTCATGTTTTTCTAGCTTTATTGGCTAAACTAACTTTCCTAACTTCATTGGTCTTATGAACTTCTTATAGGTACAAGGTCAATGATCAAATCTTAGTACTGGCTTAAACTACCCTTGATGAATTCACCAAGGACCCCAAGATTAGAACTATTATGTATTAATAGTTAAGAGGGGACTTTGATGCTTATACTACAAGGTTCAACCTTGTATACAAGAAATTCAAGGATGATGGGATAATGCACAACTAGTGGGCATATTTTGATAACTCCATGGATTAAACCATTACAACTAGGACCTCTACTTCAACCACCTTGAAGAAGAAAAGGAAAGGTAAATATAAGGGCTATGGCTTCTAATGTTTTATGATTATGAATGTTCTAATTCTTCTATTACTTTGACTAGTTATTGAACTTGCTTATGTTGATGCTAAACTTTAGTTGTTGCTTTGCAGAGCCTTCCACCTCTGTTGATGTTACTATACTACTTTCAGGAACATGTCATGAGGATACTTTCATCCTAAAGTGTGGTGAGGTGATACTATCATAGTAGTGCTAGAGGGTATAGGTTCTTGAATACATTTAAGTTGACATCCAATGCACAAGTTTTCTTGATGTATTTATGGCATCGATCCCTTTCATTTTTGTTGTAGAGATATTGGATTTCATCAACTCCATTGATGAGAAGGCTAGTCATTTTAGCACCATCATCTAGGATGTGAAGGTTAACATGGATATCAATGAGGGCCTCTTTTACAAATTTTTTGGTGTTCTTGCTAATGAGGCAAAGGTCCCAACAAGAATAGTGAAGGAATCAGGCCATTATGATGGATTTTTGTAGTGTCTTGGTGCCAACATGGGCCAATCCAAAATTTTCATGGATGGCTTCATGAATCCTAATGCAAAGGAATCCTATCCTTTATCAAAGTCTTGTGCATTTTCCAAACTATTATCACAAAAGAAGATGTTTGGCATTACATAGGGGTGGATCTTCAAGAAGGTCTTAATGGATGGCACTAGGTTCAACTGGGCTGCTGCTTTGGTTTTTGGGCTTTAGGAGGAGATCCTTAAACTCTACATGGATACATGTATAATAATCCACATGAATTTTGAATTTTTAAGGTTATTTAAAATGGTTTGTAGAGTTTCTAGTGATGTGTAGGAATGGGCAATGGATTTTTGAAGAACTAAGCCAACTTTCTAAGCCTTGGATAAAGCACATTTATCCAATGGTGCAAGCTTAGAACACACTAGAGGGGATGAATGATACATTATTCATTACCACTAATGATCTTAATATCAAGTAGTGTGTGCCCCTTGATAGCACAAATGACTAGGAGCCTCTCACATTCCTAGCGAGCATCTTGGAGGTCAAACAACTATGTACGAAGGCCAAATGGACTACCAGAGAGAAAATTAAGAGGTCCATGAAGGACGTACCATTAGGATTAAACCAAAATCCCCCAAAGAAGTTTATGTTTAAGCTTAGGCCATTGCAATAGGCAATCACAGGTATGCTTTGTTTAAGTTTGGCTATTTTATGTTTTAATATTTATGGCTACTTTCTGGTTTTAGGTTTAACTAGTTTTCTATGTGCTATGGTTGTAGAAAAATGTTAGGCTATGGTAGCCTAAGCTATTGTAGAGACAAAACAAAGGCATGTAGAAGAAGTACTCATAAACCAACTTGAGGTTGAAGGATCTATTGATAAATGACATAAACATCTTATTTGGTGAGGTGGTGTTGGGTACATCCTCCATCATCATCCTAGAGGAGGAAGAGGAGGAGGAGCTAGGTATGTTCATGCTTTAATATTTTCATTATATCTTATAGTTTAATTTTGTTTCTTATCCTAACCATTCAATGATTGTTATGCTTATAATAGTTCCTAAGCCACTATTGCAAGAACTTGTCCCTATGTTTAATGTGAAACCATGGGTGAAGACTCTAGACAAGGTGGAGTTCATGTGTGGGATGGCTAAGGACATCATCAACAAGTTGTAATAGGTTGCACTTAAGATAGGTAAGAAATTCATTTTATGTGGCTTAGTTGGTTGTCTCTACTATAGGTCACACTTGTGTCATGGTTATCTTAGGTTGTACATTATACTTATGATTATATTTGATGCTTGTGTAGTGCTTTCTATGGACTAGACCAGAAAATACTTGTTGATTAACTCCTTTCTTAAGCTTTCCTTTGATGTATCTAGTGCACCCTTGAAGTTGTATGAGGCTAATACTGATCTAGCAATGTCATGTGCAAAAACTTCATGGGAGTAAGAGAGGTCCCATGAATTTCAATGGGAGAAAGTTGTGGCCTTCAGGGAAAAGACTCAATGGTAGGAGGAAACTATTAGAAAGTTTCAAGATCACAAGGCCTTTGTGGAGGCCCAAGTAATTAACTTAGGGGAGTTGTAGGCTAGAGAGATCACATGGGTCTGCTACTAGCATGTCATTTAAGACAAATTAGCGATCCTACAGGAGTTGGTAGAACAACATATGTAGATGAACCTCATCTCTAAGAAGGTTGAGAACTAGAAAGATCACTACACTTAGGTCCTAGAGTGGGCTAAGAAACAAAACGTCCATAAGTGATAGTACAAGGAAAATCATGGGGTCTACCTCTAGTTGCTTAAGGAGGAGTTTTTTGAATGGAGTAAGAGAGAGTTGTTCATCCAAGGGATCTAGGCATAGAGTGCTAATTAGCTTTTTGAAAGTACTCTCATAGTGGAGTAATCCCCTACTGCTTGGATTACCACTACTATAGGCAAGACCTATATGGCTACTATGGACTAGGAGCTACCTACTTGGACTACAGTAGATAGGATCAACATCCTTTTTGGTGTTGATTTTGAGGATGTTGATTGGGTCAACATGATGAAGGACTAGATCCTCCATCATTTCGAGGAAGGTCTTTCACATCTACACCTAGAAGTTATGAAGCTGAAATCCCCATAGGTTTGATATATTTTATGTTTTCTATTTTTAGCTCTGAGTTATGGTCTTGGCTATTGGTCAGTAACTGGCTATGTGTTGGTGTATTTTAGGCATCAGGAGACATTGGTAACCCCAGTGGTAAGGGTAGGAATGACCCACCACTTCATCCTCTAGATGTCCTTTAGTAGCCTCCATGAGCTTAGTTTGTTGGCTATTTGTTTTTATTTTCTTGTTGATGGCTATTATTAGCTAATACTATGTCATAGATGGTTGTTATTATTTTCTGACATTTGTGCCACATAGTATGGCCATGGATATATATGTTATGGACAATTTAAATGTAAATTTAAAATTTTGGTATTTTTTGGTTATCTATATTATTCTAGGAATTGTTGTGAATGGCTAGACTGACATTTTGGTCATAACATTAAATGGTTAATCAATGTGATAATAGGAGAAAAAAAAGAAGTATAATAATAAATAAGATGTTTACTAGTTTTAGGCCATCATGGGTACAAGTTATATTATGTTGTTAGTTTAAGATCATAGCAAGCCATATTACTAGTTTAAAGTCTTAGTAGGCTACAATGCTAGTTTAGAGTTTTAGCCCATGATAGGCCATGATGCTAGTTTTAGATCTTAGTAGATCATTGTTTTGACAATTTTATGTTTTAATTATTTTTTGATGTTCATAACATGAGAAAGGCTGTAAGAAATAAGTAAAAATGTAAAGTATAAGCTTAAGCTACATGCATAAAGAGTAAAACAAAGTACATAAAAATGGTATAACAAACATGGCTATCGGTGCATATAGTTATAAGGGCATGGGATAAAAAAATTAAGGTGAACTTCACTTGTGTGTAGATTCTTCCTAATATTTGCAAGATTAGGAAATGAGTAAGGTCTATTTTGCATAAGCTTATATTCACCATCCCCTTTGATGATGATATTAAAAGAGACTTCATCCCATAATGCATCCCATTGCATATCATTGTCATCATTCTCTTTCTTGGATTGTTGCTCTCTTTTGGGCTATTGGATTTCATGCTTGGGAGCTTATTCTTAAAAATCCACTTTAGGCCCCTACTCTATGTTTACATTGTTAATAGCTAGTGGAATTACATTATCATCATGAATGAACAATTTCACCTCTCTCCTAAGGAAGGTGAATTTCTTGATGGATGGGTGTGGACACACCTCATAATTAAGCCAACCAAGATCTTCTTATGATAAGGTTGAACCTTGGTGTCTCCTCCATCATCAAGAAATTGGTGGTTGTGAGGAATTACTCTCCTATCATAAAATCCAAGGAGATATACACCTTGATGTCAACCATTAATCCATTAAAGGACATAAGTGTTTAAGTGGTTGTAGGTTGTATTTGCTTAGTTAGGTCCAAGAATTCAACAATGGTGCATGGGATGACGTTTGTTATGGTTCCATCATCATCATTCACCCAATGTAATTTAAATTTCCCTACACATATGGTTATGAATAGAGGAGCCCTAGTTACTTTGCCATTTTTGGAATTAACTTTAATTTTGCTATTGTAATATATTAGAGATGTTTTTTTCTTCCTTCTTGGAAAGGGAGGAACCATCATTGCATGGATGGCCTTCTCATTAGTGGGGATGTCCTCAGTAATAAGGATAGAAGTCAACATTTTGACTAACATCTCATGATGTGTGGTGGAACTCATGATTAGGTCATACAAGGTTAAGGTTTTATTCTTTTTCTTGATGGATTACCTGATTTGATTTATTGCACTAAGGAAGTTCTTATTATTGGCCATGGGATTGTCACCCCAATTATGCTTTACTTCGTCCATGCACTATAAAATGTGAACTTCAGCTTTAGGTTGTGGTTGTTGGGGATTTTTCTCATTATTCTAGTTATGAAGTTTTTAGTTCTCCTATGGTTTTTTGGTTAAAGGGGGTTAAGTAGAGGAGGTCATGGGTATGGCTAAAATTGGAGTAGGCTTTGGTGGGTCCACTTCCTTTCACACCTCCATTTGCTTATCATCCTTGTTATTAGGCTTTTTCCTATGCTTCTTCCTTTATTTGACTGATGTTTTCTGGTTATCAACCATTGGTTGTAAGGAAGAGATAGTAGCATTGGCCATCATTGGTGGTCGTTGTTTAGTTGTTTGGGATATGATTAGTTAGATTGTGTTAGGTTGAGGCACCCTAATAACAAAATAATACCATGGAGGTACTCGTCATGGTACTCTTATGAGGAAGGAGGATCTTGAGCTGATGGATGCTGAAGAAGTCCTTTCATCACAAGGGGGTAGTTGAATCACAAGTTTTTCTTTTGGGGATTTCAAATCATCATCGATGTTCAATGCTAAAATGACATAAGGATCATCATTAGCATTCAACAAGTCATTTTTGACCTGCATTGACTAAATTTATGGTCAAACTGGGTTGGAAGCATCTAAGACTAGCTCCTTGCTATCTATCATCCCCTAAAGGTCATCTCTTAGTGCCAAGCAGAAGTCTGTGTCATGACCAGGCAACTGGTGATAGTGATAGAAGTAGTCTACTTGAAGTACTTAGGTACATGAGGGTCATATTTCATTATTCTAGTTTGATCTTTGGCTATTTCACAGAGTCTATCATGCTTCTTTTGAGAAGCTTCAAAATTCTATTTGTATTAAATATGTATACTTTTGAAAAGTTGCTCTAATAGCTCTAATGATTTTATTGGCAATGTGTTGCATCTGTACTTGTCCTTTCTTTTGAAATTGGGTCTAGTTGTTGTTGATGTAGTAGCCGTAGGGGTTGATGGTTGGTTATTGTGTTCATTAGTGAGGCCCTTGGGTGTGTTGGTCCTTGGCCCTTGGTTCATGATATTTGTTTCTTTAGTCACAATTGCTATGGTTGTATTATTTTGTTTATTTTTCTCTTTGTCTTTCTAAGTATGTTGATTTTTGTATGCTACTTAGGGAAAATTGTGATTAGCCTCTATAGCATCTTCTATATTTTTAGTTTGAGAAAAATGGTTGGCTAATGGATTGTAGGTCAAGGTAGTAGGGTTTGGACTTGATGAAGTCATTAACTACTTCCTTAAATATGGCTAACAAGTGGGCCTAATTTATAGGCTTTTGTATTTCATTTAGCAGTCCATTCCACTACTGAATGAATTTCTACACAAGCTCAAGGGATTTCTACTTGATTTTCATGAGTTAATCTAGAGTGGTGTTAGCCTTTAAGATATACTTGAAGTGGTTGAAAAATTAGGCTATCAAGTCTTTTAGAGAGGATATGGATCCTCTAGGTAAGGCATGCTATCAATCAAGTGCTTTCCCAATCAAGGACATAGGGAAAATCATCATGATGGTATGAGGTTATGGCTATAAGAGTAAGCACTCAAACCTAAAGGTTATTAGATGAGCATTAGGGTCACCTTCTCTATTATCTTTTCTAAACTAGGGAATATGAACATTAGGAGAAAGCATCAATGGTGGGACCACATGATTGATTAGATCATCCTAGTAGAAGTTCATAATCTTGACACTTTCGAAAGTAGAGGCTTTAAGCCTTCTCAACTACTCCATTAGGCTCAGGATCATCTAAAAGGCTTGATCCAGATGCTGTGGTGGCCCTATTGGTTGTGGGATTTATACATAGGGCTATGGAATTTTTTATAAGGCATGTGGCCTCACTATGGGTTTCAAGATAGAAGGAAAAGGTTGCATTATGGTTGTAGCTAGTGGGCCAAACAAGGAAAAGGATGTTTGTGATAGTACCTTAGGAATAAGTGGAATAAAGAGGATGTGTGACCCCTAAGTTTAGTGGGGTCCCATGGTCTACCCCATGGGTAGCTAATGGATTTGTGGTGGTAAAAACCACCATTGATGATTACATAAATTGAGGTTGTGTGGTAAATGTAATAGATATGTTATAGATTATTGGCTGTAACGTTGATTGAATTTGATGTATGGTTATGACCAGTGTGGGACTAGCTATGTTAGGATAGGAAGGAGTGGACAATGGTGGCACCATTCTAATGAATAAAATAAAAGCATTAGAGGTACGTAATGTGACCTTGGAAGACATTTGTTGGAACAATTCTCCTAAGATATTTTCAAACTAAAATTCTACCCTAAATTCATCCTCCTCTTGTTCTTCTAGGTTATGCTTGTCATCCTCCTCTTCCATCACTATCAATTGAGCTAACATGCTAGCATAGACATTGGTTAGAAGTATTTGGCCATATGGGAAATGAACATACTCTTTCCCATTCCAATGTACTAGTTCAAGCTTCCTTTTTGCCTTTGCTTCCACACATGGAATCATGAGGATAGCCTACATTTTGGTGCAAATGTAGTGATAATAGTCTTCATTTATGAAGGTAAAGTTAGGACTTTTCCTTTTGACCCTTAAAGATCACTTACATTCGATGATGGATATGTATTTGGGATCATAAACCCTCATGGCTTGTTAGAGCATGGGCAATTTGGTGGACTATTGGAAAGACATGGTTATGGTGTTGAGAATGGCTTAAAATAGGCTATAAATGATAAAATAGAAGTAAATTCCAATGAATGGAATTCCAAAACTTTTAAAGGAAACAAAAACAACCAACAATGAAGTACCTAATATAATTAGTAAGGTTGGGGGAGGGGGGATTAAGGGGGGCTTACCCTATTACCAAAAATGGAAAGGTAGGAAAGTTGGTGTTAAGCTTCACCCATGTTGGCCTCCCAACTGCCTCTACACTGGCTAGGGTAGGGGTGGGGGTGTGGTGGTGGTGTTGGGAAGGGAGGTGAGATGATGGAAATCTAACACATTCTAATATTACATTTATGGGGGGAAAAGCTGAAAACCAAAGTGGAAAGTTAGTGTTTTTCCACTAAAATTGATTTTAGTAGGCTAAAAATTTTCTCAGCTTGGAAAAATGAATAGGATATAAACGGAAAAAAGAAGAAGCAAATCCTAATAAGTGAAATTAAAAAATGTAAATGTTTATGTTAGACACCCTCTATGTTGACCTCCAAGCTACCTCTACATTCAGTATGGTTGGGAGGAAAAGAAGTAGGTGAGATGGAAAATCCCACACTTTTCTATTTCAACATTGGAGAGAATGGGAGAAACTATGAAGGCTAAAATGGAAACATGGAAGTTTCCAAAAACAATTTTTGCAAGCTACCAACCTTTACCATAAAGGAGGGAAAAGTAGTTTTGGTTTTTGTTGAAACCAACATTAGTTTTGTGTCAACATGTGGTAGCAAAAATTTAATGGTTCTTAAGGCTTCCACACTAGTTTTGTTCTAAAAATTCACAATAGATATTGTGAAATTTTAGCACCTAAACCACTTGCAACTTCCATGTTGAGGTTTCTGCTATAGGAGGTAAGGATAGTGTTGGATTTCCAAAGTCTTAGCTATAAAATATGAATTTACTACTAGAAAATAATGTTGGCAATATGGTTAACAGATTTTGTCATAGAAATTGGGTAGAGGTCCTTCTTCTAGTGCAAAGAAAATTGTTGCAACTGAAAAAATTGATTTGTTGGAAAGAACTAATGGATTCAGTGCATAGCAGTCCTCAACTTGTGAATCCCTAGGGCCTTAAAAAAATTGGATTCAAAGCACCTTACCTAGTCTAATAGATCAACCAGGAACTTATGAGATGTAAAATAGGGTAATAAAAATAGAATGCTAAAATAGATAATGAATCTAAATAATGCACATAAAATAAAAATATATATTTTTCACACAAAACATAGAACTTTAAAACTTTATTGAGAAAGAATAAAGAATAAGGTAGAGAAATGTGTACAAATGGTGCTTGACTGAGAAATAGGGGGTTTACTTGGATGGGGGTTCAATGTCCATTGAAGTCGATGCAGTCAACTCCATGAGTTGGATGTCCTACCACTCTTGATGCTATTAAACCTCTAGTGCTACTACTTTATATTTGTAACATTAACTATGGTGGGGATTAAGAAGTGTGAAGAATACAGGGTACCCAAGTGCTCAATGCTAGGAGTTGAAAATCCCAGGAGTACAAGGTGGAGCTTGAAAATTCACAAATCTCAAAGGGGATTACAATGTCACAATGTCATAGGGTTTCTATGCTAGGTTCAAGAGGATACAAGTGTGAAAAATTGTAAGAACTTCTGAGTGCTTGAGAATGTTTAGATATAGAACTATAAACAAATTCCTAAACAATGTAAAACTTTGTGTAACCAATGCCAATAGTATAGGATTTCAAAGATGTTTGTCTATCAAAACATTGCTAAACCATATTAAAAAAATTTTTGAACCATGTGCAAAAATTGTTAAACCCCTAAATGACATCTAAGGCTAGTTTTTATAGGATTTGGGGCATGAATGGTGCTACAAAATGGCTGTACAATGGTTGCAAATTGATTGATAAATTACTGTAAATTTATGCCTCATGCAAGTGAGAGGGTGCCCAAATTTGGGGGTTGCTATATATGGTAAGTGCCTTCCCCCATGGCCATTCCATTTACTATAAATAGTAATGGGGAAATACCTTCTACTTTGGAGATGAATCTTCCACATTAAGAATTTAACCATCCTTGCTAAAGTGGTTGATCAACATTGTAGTGCATGAAGTGATGAAATCTAGCTATTGTGGCTTCCAAGCTAGGGGGATGTAATTTCCATGCTAGGGGAGGAGCCTCCACACTAGGGGTAAATGTCTATGCTAAGGGGGAAGGTTTCCATGCTAAAAATGTAGTCTCCATGTTGGGAAGGAAATTTTCCAAGCTGAGGGGAAACCCCCCACTTCTCCACACTAGGGACATGAGAGATTTACCCTTGCAAATGTTTCTAGCATAGCAAATTCTATACACCCCATAAAACCCATCAAATTTCCATTTNGTCCAAAAATAGACACTAGGTAACTTTGGTTACTTAGGGAATGAGGCTTTGACCATTTATGAGGCATTTTCAGCCCCAAAAGTATGGGATATGTGAGATTGCCCTCCATGGATTACAATCTTCACATTTACAATGAATTTTTGCCTTGGGTTTCATGGGATGAAAGCTACATAATGAGAATTAGCTATAATATGCAAATTTTTGTGGTGTTTCCTAACTAAAGGTAATCTAAAAATTTAAGAAGAATCAAAGATGAATCCTAATTAAAAACTTAAGTCAAGGTTGTTTTAAAAAGATGAAATTTCATTAAAAAATTCTAAAACTTCATATTTATGTGACCTCTTGCTAGTCGCATTGTCCTCATAGAAAAAACATGTGGGTTACTTAGATTTGTAATGAATCGTAGTGTGGTAGTGCGATAACATGCATTTCACATGTCCTCGTAGGAGTACATGAAGCTATGATAGACATGTATGTGCATCCTTCGTAGTGTTACCATGATGACATGAAAATCATAGTACATTGTACTATTTTTAATAATGCAATGTTCTACAAGTCACATGTCATTGCATTCCTGAATGTAGAGGACTAAGAAACACACTATTTTTGTAGTTTAATTTCACTATGTTGAATTATTCTCTGGTTTATAGTGTGAGCACATTGCAAATTGTAGTTTAATCACACTTCTCAAAATGTGAGCATAATGCAACTCACATCCAACTTGCATTGTGATTTTTCATGGTTTGCTAATCATGGTTGAATAGCTCTATTTTCTTTGTTGTTCTACTTCTTCTCAAGTCTAAACTATAAGAGAAATATGACCTATAGTCTTGTCGCACAACCCTTTTTATTTTTATTTTTATTTTTTTGTTTCAATGTACACATTTTTGAAACTATGTGGGAACCTACAAGTTGTAGTCCATCGTAATATAGACTATGATAGAGTAATAGTTGCAATCCATTCACACTAAGTTTTTCAATTCTCTAGTTGAAATTGTGATTATTATGTAAGTTTTAGTACAATTGCATTTTTTTTCTATTTTGAGGATGAGGCAATGAAAGTAGAAATTTGAAGCACTATTTTATGTTCTTCATTTTTCCCATTGCAATTGCTCATACTATTTCATAATTTTTGGGAGCATTCACATCTCTATACTAAATAGCTATGGGTTTTACTATTAATTTGTTGAATAATGAAATGTTAGAATATCAATCTAGATTTGATAGAGTGGTTTCATTATGCATTAGAAGAGTTCATACATTTATGTTGTTGACTTGTAGCTAATTTCATGTGGTTAATGATTCTTTTTAATAGTATGCAAAGGTTCTTAGAAAAGGAGCTATGAAGACTCTGTATCCATTTCCTCCCTTACAAATTCTTTAGTAGAAACTCTCTAATTGTTTATAAACTTTTGTTAACTTTCATGAGCACTGAGCTCTTCATCTTTTGATGTATTAGAGGAAATAGAGGTTGCTTGGAGCCAAGTTAAAAATAGAGCAGTTTACAAGCTTTATGAAGTCTTAACTAGAAGGTTGAGAATCATTTGGAAGGCTGATTAAGATAATTTGGAATTCATTATGAGTATCACCATACTATAGTCCTAATAGGAAGGTATTCAAACCTTCTTGTAGGAAATAATTACTTCGAATTCAAGGCTTCTAGAAGGTAGAAAATCATTTGGAAGGCTGCTCAAGTTAAATTGCAAGCCATTACAGGTAGCACCTTCTAGTAGTAGAAATTGGAAGGCATTCAATACTTCCATTAGGGAAAAATTGGTTCGTATTTTAGGCCATAAGTGAGACACAAAATCATCCAGAAGGTTGCTTAAGGTAAATTGGAAGCCATTGCAAGCAACACACTCCCTTAGTCCTATTTGGAAGGCATTCAAACCTTTCAAAGGAAAATAATTGCTTGGAATTTGAGGCTTCTGTAAGGGAGAAAATCAGTCAAACTATCACTAAAGTTAAACTACACACCATTGTGAGTAGCACCTTCCCACAATAACAACCGAAAGGCATTTAGTCCTTCTAGCAAGGAAAAATTTGTTGGTATTTTAGGTCACTAGCAAGGTAGAAAATCATTCGAAAGGCTACTTATGGTAAACTAGGAGCCATTGTGAGTAGCACCCTCCTGTAGTCTCATTTGGAAGGCATTCAAACCTTCTAGAATGGAATAATTGCTTGGAATTTGAGGCTTCCAAAACGTAGAAAATCATCCAAAAGGCTATACAAGGTAAAATATAAGTCATTGCAAGTAGCACCTTCCTATAGTGGCAAACGAAAGGCATTTAATCCTTTCAGTAGGAAAAAATTGGTTAGTATTTTAGGCCATTGGTATAGAAAAAAATTATCTGGAATGCCACTTAAGGTAAACTAGCAGCCATTTTGGTCATCATTCTCTCATAGTACCATCTAGAAGGCGTTCAGACCTTTCAAAAGGGAATAATTTCTTGCAATTTGAGGCTTTTGAAAAGAAAAATATCATCCACAATGCTTCTTAAGCTAAAATAGGAGCCATTGCTAGTAGCATCCTTCTATAGTCCCATCTAGAAGGCATTCAAACCTTTTGAAAAGAAGAAATTGCTTGGAATTTGAGGGTTCTGGAAGGTAATCTGTGATGTACACTTGCAAGACATCATAGCGCTTATGTAAATTATGTGATGTACAATGACTTGCAAGACATTGCAGTAAAAAACATAAATTTTTTTTTTAAGTGTAATTCTATGCAACCTATACTATTTCTTGATAGTCCTATAAATTATGTGATGTATTGCAACTTGTAGGACATCACAACAAAGATAGAAATAAATTTTTTTTAGTGAAATTCTAATCAATTCACACTATCTTAGGAATCTCCTAGAAAGTGCAAGATAGGTTACCCATTTCAACTCATATGAAATCATAGTTTAGATAGAAGCAATATATTCACAATGCAAATCTATGCAACTTTCACTATTTTTAGATATTTTTTGCCATTGGAAAAGTGTGACCACATTGCAATGCATAGTTTTGTAGCATTGTTTTTTATTACAAGTGACATGTGGATCTTTGTATGCTAGCACTATTTTTACATCTTGTGAAGTTTTGATTACAAGTGAATTGCTACCCGCAATTTGGTATCACTATTTCTTATTTTTCTTTTTGGTTTCACATTACAAGAAAATTGTAAAGTTCTTCAAGAAAAAGGTTTTTCCTAATTTGTTAGTGTAGCAATTGATATAAATTCTCAAATGAACTAGAAAAAAATACATAACTTTATTTTTGCTCAAAGACATGGATTACAATGTACAAAGGCAGGAAACATACTCTCAAGAAGACAATTAATCGATCAAACTCTTACACTCTCTTAGAATACAAGCTTGATCATCAGTTGATTATCACTCACTCATAATGTTTGCAAACCTAAACGAAATTTTTGTCTCTTTCTCAAGCATTAAAATTGTATTACACTTATCTTTTGCTAACATTAGATATATTCAGTTAAGTTACCTTGGCCTTTTATACTTTTTCTAATTATAATTTGACCTATTAATGAATTCATGATTGTGTCAAATGAACATCATATAAGGAGCAACCTTATCAAATAAGAACATCTAGTAGACTAATTTGTATCATAGGGTGAAGGTTCAAAGATAACTTAGAAAAAATAGTCTAAATGAGAGCATCTAGTAGATTAATCTATATTCGATCATGTAATAAATGAAAAAGAAAATAACAATAACAAAATTCAACACCAAATATATGAATATGTTCATGGTATTCATAATAAAGAAAGTGATAGTTAGAGACCATGTACATTCAAAAATATTAACAAAAGTATAGTCAAAGTCAACTATGACTCTATCCATAGACACAAGAGTCTAGCCAAATCCTACTACATTGTTGTCATCAACTAGGTTCAGAGCATTAGTCTCCATAAAATTTGTCTCTATGATAGTATCATCAACCTCAGTTACTGGATGATCCTCCACCCTAGCTATTCTTGATGGTCCCATCCATAAGTCATAAATTGGAGTGGTCATTCCAACCAATTCTTGGTTAGAAATGTCCTTCCTCTTCCCTAAACTAGAAGACCCTTACAATGCCTACAACTATTCAAATGAGTAATTTGTTGTTATTTGAACATTCATATCAAAATAGGTAAGTCTCCTCTCTACTGCCCAAAACACTAATGCATGTCTAACTCCATGGCATCCATGTGTACAATCAACCTACCCTGCATTATCTCTAAGTAGGAAAACATGGCTGCTACATCTTCAAAATTTTTTTTGGTCAAGATGGACATGAACAACCTATGTCTACTTGGTGTGCTCATAATACTTATTCCAGCTAGTATTTCCATCATCTTCTAGAACACATAGGCCTAGGAGCCAAATTTGATCATTAAGTTGTGTCCTAGGGACATGCTGGATGTAGAATGCACATCCCAAATGAGGCAATTAATCCCCACCAAAAACTTGCACTTCTCTATCATCCACCTTAGGTGCTAAAATTTACTAATGCTTGAAAGAGTAGACATAGCTAATGGGAAAGATACTATACTTACATCTCTATGAAGGATCTCCATCCTCATCAGTATAATGTGGGGTTAGTTTAATGAAAATTCATCCTTAGGACCATCAAAGTAAAGGACATCACATGAGTATGATGTGTGATAACTAGGAGGTTTGTATGAATCACCCTCATAAGAACTCTTTGTTCTGGGGAAAAGTTCCTATAAGGTCATCCCATCTCATCAGTCTCCACCTTTGGCACCTTGCTTAATAATTGTATATTTTATCTAAAGTAGTAGTCATAGAATACTTCCTCTGTGGAACAATTGACATATGGAGTACTTGCCCTAGGATTTGCTCCATTAGTGTAAAAGTGGAATCAATCTAGACAACCTTCAATCTAGGTAATCCTTGATGATGTGCCACATAATTGACATGCCTCCTCCTCATAATAATTAGGACATATGGTGCTGATGAACTCAAGATAATGTTGAACAAGCTTGGTAAGCATCTCTAGCCAAACTAGCTATAGCAAGGAATGAAATTTTCTTAGACTATGTAAGGGGGTTGATATGAGTTTCACCTCACATTTTTGCTACTCCTTTCATGAAATTCTATCTTGAGCATGCTGATATTCCTCTTGCTTTCTAATAGTATCTTGTGCAATATCTTGAGAGCCCAGTTGATGTCTAACCAATTCTTGTCTAGTCTCTTCTTACTCTTGCACTCTGATAGATCTCGTCTTGCTATTTGCTTATGATGACATTCCTCTTTGAGAACACAAAATTATAGTATAGCACCATTGTTAACAATTACATCATTGTTCGACAACAAGATTTAAAGATAAACAATTTCCAAAATGTGTAACTATTATAGTATCTCTGATTTACCAACATTATCTCAATTGCACCTTTAAAGAAGAAAAAATTTAAGACAAGCATCCAAGTTTTCCTATTATACAATGTTACAATTAAAAGATTAAGTAGATTTTATTTATTCTCTAGTTCTCATTATAGTCTTCCTACAATTTTCAAAAAAGGTACTTTATAGTAAAACTAATGTAATGAAAATACCTTTCTAATGTGCTTAAATGTAGGTGTTGTAGAATATGTGGTGTTCATTTTCAATGCTTTAGTGATTGTAAAATTTACAATCTCATTTGTACTTTACTAATTATGCATTGAAAATAATGAGAAATTAAAATTTTTAAATAGTTTTATTTTTATTTAAGTCTTTCCTTAATACTAAGGGATCAAAAATCATCATCCAAAGCCTCAATTCTCATATTGCAAAGTAGGCTTCTAAGTGCGTTAATAGATGTGGAAAATTCTAACCTCCTATTAAGTAGCCATGCTCAAGTATAAATCCATATCTTCTGAACTAAGAAATAAGCATGTTACCATCTGATGAGTCATCATTTGGGGCGACCGCAATATCACGTACGTGATATTGCAGCCCAAGTCGTGATATCGCATACACGATATTGCGGCCTATCTCCCCAGCTATAAATAAGAGGTAGACAGATGAGTTCCACACATAGGGAATTAGTATGTAAGTTAGTTTTCAGTTTTTGTGTTTCTTTTCTTTTTCTCCCTTTCCACTCCGTGTATGCCTGCAGTGTGGTGATTGTAATTGTATGGAACCCTTATTCGAGTGTGACATACTTGGACACATACATGACCAGAAATAAAGATCAAGATTACTTCATCATTGTAGCATTCACTTTGAATAATTATTTAATTAATTATTATTTACTAATTTCCTAGTTAATATCTCTCTCACCCTTAAACTCCTATTAGACACAGAATGCGTACGACTTGATTATGAGCATTTAAGTGTGACTACTTGGTAACTCAGTAGCGTACCTAGGATCTACACTTGGTAATCCCAGTGGTAGTCATGCACGAAGTCCAATATGTATACGGATAATCAAGGAATGGATGCTCATCACACTTAGGCTAGTTTAGATTCTCTCTCACCCCTTCCTCCTAGCTTAGTTAATCTTATTTTCCACTACCTTCAGGAGCAGCATTAAATTAGAAACCACATCATACACCTCACTTTGGACTAAACCATACATGATAAAGATAATATGAGTCCAGGTGGGAAGATAGCGAAATGCGACCTAAGGCTAACTATCTAGGCACCACAACTAGTTCTTCTATGGAGTTCAACCAAATCGTGCATGTAACGCTCTTATTCATATGGTTGAGTGTAGGGGTACCTCGCCACTCATCATTGGTGCCGTTGCCAAGGATGGTGCTAGTTATCTAGATTAGTTATATCATACAAGGTCACTATATAGAAATTAACGATATATATTTTAGCAAGAAATAATTATAAATAGTCAAACATAAATTCACACACAACAATGCCTCTCCTACAAGATCACGATAATGCCACACTTAGTGAGGACGTTCATTGGAGAACCAACGAACTATATGATAATGAAGATTGGAGTATGCAACCTGAGGTGGGGGTTTCTTATAAACATCAACGAAAGCAATGTCATCCCAATGCATGAAAGCATAACTTACAGGATGACGATGAACCCCCACTAGCCACTACAAGATTAATGCAAATACAGGAGGCTATTCGAATCTCTCGTAGGCATCGTAAAGAGAGCCATCTACCCAGGCTCAATTTAAGCAACTTCCCTAATTTTTCATGAGGCTATGACTTAGATCTGTATCAACATTTACTAGCCTTCTATGATGCCTGTGCATGGAACAACATTGATAATGGTTGGCAAAAACTTAAGCTCTTTCCTATGAAACTCGTTGGCCAAGAGAAAGTATGGTATAGATCATTAAAACCAAATTCGATATGATGTTGGTCAAAAATGGTAAAGTTATTTAATGAAAGATATCAAACCTACGTAAGAGTGTTAGCCTTGAGGAAAAAAATCCAAGGGTGGAAACAAGCACAACATGAACCCTTGGACATGGCCTTAGAAAGATATTATGCACTATTAAACAACTTCTCAGGCCATGAGTTCTCCGATGAAAGGTTAATGTATCATATCATTGATGGGCTTTGTGATGCAACAAGAGAGATCTTGGGGATGTATGCCCAACGTCAACTATATGAACTACGAACCCATCAAGTCCAAGAGCTTATTAGGTGGGTAGCAAAAGAAGAAGGAGAAATGGTTGGATGGGAGAGTGTTGAAAAACATCAATGGGACTAGGATCTCAACTTAGCAAAGGCCCATGATTATAAAAAGGAGAAATCAACCTATCACAAGGAGAAAGAACCATCTTTGTTGATACAACAATCATTAGGGGAAGTCGAGGAAAAAATCAATAAGATGTTGGAATGGACATATCAAAAGTGTGGAGAATGTGCCAATATTATTGGAGATAGAGTTTTGACAACCCAAGAAGCAGGACAAAACATTAAACATTCGTAAAAAAGGAATGAAGGAAATAAGAGCTCAATTGTTAATCATACATATAAATGCAACATTTGCCTATACGACTAGCCCAATGGCCAATGTCTAATCATGTCACATTTATATGAGCATTGGGGAAACACACTACATCCAGAGTTCGTACAGAGATACTATGTTCAATAACAGTGGCAACAATCCCATTAGTGGGGGAAACCACCCCTAAACTAGAGAAAACCTTCATATTATCCAAATCCAAATGCTTATCAAGTCCAACATCTTGTTTCCCTAAGTGGGCTAACATACTCTATCTCACTACCTCACTATTCTCCATAATACTATCAGCCCATGCCTCCAACACAACCACCACCTTATGCACCTTATACTCCTCCTAATCTTCAATATTTTCATTCTTTCCCTCCTTCCACATTGCCACCAATTGTTCCTAAGGTGCCTGCACCACAACAACAACCCACGAATGTCACTTGTGCTACTACTACCAATAGCAGTGAAAAACCTCCTCAACATCAAAAGCGTCCCTTCTTCAAACATGACCATAGGAAGGGACACCATAATTCCAAGGCCACTACATCTTCCAACACAACACACGTCCAACACTATGAT
The DNA here is from genome assembly GCA_015680685.1 of Gnetum montanum. Classification (NCBI taxonomy): domain Eukaryota; kingdom Viridiplantae; phylum Streptophyta; class Gnetopsida; order Gnetales; family Gnetaceae; genus Gnetum; species Gnetum montanum. The sequence goes on along the minus strand of MNCI01007715.1, from coordinate 181,939 downwards.
GCAGCCTTATCTTCGAACACAATGCCTCATGTTACTTCATCAGGGCCACCAATCAACACTCCAACAACCAGACGGCCCAATGAACACAATCATGGAAGGCAACCTCCTGATCCTTGCATACCATATAACGATCCTAAATATCATAGTAGGTCAACTCGTTATTTGAGAAATACATCGTATCAATTTCCCCACTATGCTTACTATAACCAAGTGTGTGGACACTAATGGGGTACGTATGACCAAGTTCCAATACTTCCAACACGAAAGAATCCTCATCATCCCTTTATTAATCCTTACCATGCTCAACCGTTTAGTTATGGGGGATACCCCCCATTCCAATAACAATTAGGATTAATAAATTTATTTTCATTTTCTTTGATTTTACAATTTTTGTTTTCCATTTTTTCATTTTTCAATTTCTTGTTTTATCTTTTTATGATTTTTTATCTTCTTTTCTTTTTACATTTTTGTAAATAATCGCATCTACGAATAAAGCACTTATGTGGCTCATTGGTTGAGGTGTGTTCTATGTTATCAAGTCTCGAGTGATCAATTATTTGGATAGTGAACCCATTACACCCACTCATTCACTCTACAAATAAGAGGTTCTATTTGAGGGTACAGTGATATTCTTGACAATCCTAAAACTAAAAATTAATTTTGTGTTCATTGTACCTAGAATGAAGAAGGATGGACCTAAAGGAAATGATTAGGGTGTGACACCAAAGGGACTTGTGGATTCTCTTTGGTAATGTCTATGGGGGTTATCATGCAACGTGGTTGTACTAAGATCCTTGTAGATCTAATGAAAAATGGGAGTAAGAGTAATTAAAAGGGCACTCAAAAGTCCAATGCTATTCTAGGGGGTCCAACTAGAAAGACATGTACCCATGCCTGAAGGATGGCAGATTCTCTAGATTTAGTATACTTCAAAAAAAAAGTGTGCCATAAAACAAAAATCACTCCTCCCTTGAACAAAATGCCAAGTGATCGTACGCCTTGTTGTTTTGGTAGTCTCATAGTTGTTCACCATGGAATGAAACAATGCGGTGTCACTGCTTAGAGGAATGGACTTGGTCCTGATCTTGGAATGACGGGTTAATGACATGATAATCATGCTTTTCACGTAGAATTCATTGTACCCTAGGCTGGTTACCTTATGTCCCAATCGCTATGATCCCTTCTCTAACCTGTCTCATCTCGCTGTTTAGGTAATTGTAACTCATGTCTCATGTAGCATAGAATTCTTACCTCATTCCAGTGATATTTACATGCGTGTGTTTTTTAGAATTAGTGTGGATTACATTTAACCCTTTCAGTTCCCAAGGACACTTTTAAGTGTGGTTACATAAGGGAAACATAGGTTGGAACCCACTTTGGGGAGGACCCACTTGTATAATCTCTTGTAATTCTCACTTATGACATAGCTCACACATACCATTTCTTACCCTTAGCATAATTTTTGAACGATTTTCTTTCCCTACTACTATCCCTCTAAATAATCATGTTCCTGTGTACCATTACATAACCTTTTTCTTAGCACCCAAGGTTTTATTGATCAGTTATACTCAATCATCATTATTCATGCCTTCCCAATAAGCTCAATTACCCTAGAACCTTCTAACCATCACTAAATGTCCTAAGTCTCCAACATTAATTTCAAGAAAATATTTAAAAATTTAGCATTTTTAATGTTGGGACAACATCACTAGGGCCACGATATCGTGTCCTTCCAAACCTATAAATAGGTGACCCCCACACAACACTTAGCATCATTTCTTGCCATTCATGTGGGGGAGTTTTTCAAATTTTTCTCTACAAATTATTAGTGTGACACCTTTGCTTTTCAACCTCTATCTCACTCACTGGTGCTCCAATTTTAATTCCGTCTGAACCTGCTTGAACCCAGAGTGTTCAGCTTAGTTGTGGGGTAGGGACACCTGCTGAAAAGTGCCTGATGTTTTTAGAATTTATCATCATCCAAAGGACATTATTTAGGGTAATTAGCTATAACACTTAGAAAAATTGTGTCAACGAAATCATTTAATCCCTTAGGTACACTGTGAAATTAAAATTGAAAACCACCTAAGTAAAGAGGGACTCATTATTACAATCTTTCGGGTAATATCACACAAAGACAAAATGAATTANTTGAAAACCACCTAAGTAAAGAGGGACTCATTATTACAATCTTTCGGGTAATATCACACAAAGACAAAATGAATTAATCAATTAAGGAAAGCAGTAAGGTATAAATTAACTTCAAAAACAACCTTACTAATGCTTGGCCCCATGTGATTATAGATGGCCCTGAAACGTGGACAACTGGAAGGTCCTACCCAAGGTGGAAGCAAATGATCTCGGAGAGGTGGAAGACAAGATCCTATTGAATGACATACAGAACAAGAGGAACAATCATTCAGCATACATTAAGAGAACCCTCCTACTATACAGTTTGGGCAAGCAGAAAGAGGAGCTGCTACAGTACGTAAACAGGGACAACATCTCATGTTGCCCCAAGATTGTGTTCAGGCCATTCATGAAAAGTCCACATTCGCTACGATGATTATGGAATTGAACTTCAAATATTTCATAGAGTTCACTCCTGAGGCTATTAGGGATCACATCACAGGGTCTCCCTTATGGCCCATCCTCTCTTAAAACAGTGCTTGGTACATAGGAGAGATGTACCAATTTTGGCACAATAGGGAGAAAGGCACCACTATTAATATTTGTGGTATGACAGTTGATTTCTCCACACAGGCCATTTCGGAAGTGTTAAACCTTCTGAATATAGAGCCAAAAATTTCTTAGTTATCCACCCACTCAGACCCTGATTTGAGATGGGTTTGGTTGGAAAGGGCTTATGGCAGAGATAAAACATTTGGCGACTTGACGATGGAAGAGAGGATTTACTTCAAAATTGGAACATATCACCTATTCCCCACAAAGGGCTTAAAAAGAATATCAATGTATGCAGCTAGAGGATGTATAGTGCTGATGGGAAAGGTTAACGCTAACTTGCCCCATCTATATTTAACAGAGATCCTGAGTTGGTTTGAAGAACGAAAGATAGGGAAGATGGCATTTCCTTTCCCTTGTCGTATCAGGAAGTTGTGCCAACGTCTTGGGATCAAAGGATACACTAATGATGTCCTCTAAAAGGCCCAAAGTGCTGAATTGCTAAAGGAACCAGCTCCAAGGAAAAGCACTGGCAAAGAGCTAGGACCAGAATAAGAAGAAAAAAAGATGGTTGGACCAACTACAACTCAACTTGCAAGACCCAGCCAACCTCCAGGTATGGGTCCCAGCCAACAACAGGAAGCAGGGCCTAGCACAGGCCAAGACCAACCACCACTGCCACAAGACTATAGACTGTCGATGAGCCATCTCCAAGCCATCGCTGAGATGGTCAGTTGGGGAAGTCGTGATGATGCAAATCTCTTTCGCATCATTGATGATGCCATTCAGCACAAGGGAAGAAGTGTCTATTCACACAGGAGGAGAGGATACTAATTGGTCACAACAGATCTCAAGGAACGCAGCATCTTTCCAAGTGTAGTTAGAAACTGGTGAAGGGGCCACTGTTGTGGTCATGCAACACCAGGATGCCACGGGAGCTACAGAAGTGGTCGTAGACCATATCAAAGAATCATTCAATGTACCTATTGTGTCTCCAGAAGATTTCATAGGAGCATGGGATGCTCAAACTTTGGACAGAACCTCGATGACTCCTGCAGAACATGAGGATGTGATTGATCGATTGCTACGAATAGGGCAAGTTATGACGTCCCTGTTTGACATCCCTTAGGATGTTATGGTAAATCAGTTAGATCTCATTTCCATGAAGGAGAAGCTGGTCTTAATAGAAGTGAGGGTTGAGCATGCTGAAGCAGAGGTGTAGAAATTACAAGAGCAGCTTGTGACCCTACAAGCGGCACAGTGGGACCCTTTGCAATTTGTTCCCGTAGACCAGCTAGATAGCTTTAGAACTAAGCAACTAACCAAGCTAATAGAGGAGAATAAAATGGTGGCTGATGAAAAAGAGAGGGCTATTTGGGATTCCTCCGTAGCATAAGAGAAAACTCATGCACATCTTAAGGTACTCAATGACCTACAAGAGGAAAATAAACAGCTTGCTGCTGACAATCTTTAGTTGACCACTGTGGAGAAATAGAAGAACGTTCTCAAGGAAAATTTTCATCAGTTGCAAGAAAAATTCATCCAAGTTAACCAAGACATAAGTCATTTATCCAAGGATAATCGAACCCTCTCAATGGAGGAGGTACATGTAATTCGTCAAAAGATAGCCATTGAAATAAGCATGTGGCAAAACAAGGCTAAACGACATGAGAAGCTGAAGGAGCACTTCTGAGATCAGGTGGGGATGTACAAAAAAATCCTTGAGAAGGAGATCCATATGGCGAAGGCCCACATCAATGCTATCAATGCTCAACACACTAACTAGTGGGCCAATTGGACACATACGCCTTTGTCCATCAAGCGGAAGTTAAGAGCCAGGACCAGTAGATTCAAGATCTGACAGAACATATGGAGTTGGCAAACCTACGGTATGCCAACCTTGACATGTTAACAATAGGGCACTTGAGGATAGAGCTTAAGCAGCAAGTAGCAGCCACCCACATCAAATACAAAGCAGAATTTGCAGAATGCAAGAAGCTGTTGGAAAAATTAGAAGTTGCAAATTCTGAAGTTGAGGTGGTAAAAGCAAGCTACCAAGGCCAAAAGGATGTCGCATGAAACTTGGCTTGACGACTAGTATATTTTCAAGAGTACAAGGATAAAGCCAAAGCCTATGAGGAGGAACGACGGGTGTTCAAGGCTTGGTATGTCGAAGCCAATTAAATGTTTCTGCAACTACCTTGTCTGTGGGAAGTGCCGAATCCATCAAACAATGGAACATTAGCATGGATGACACAAGACCCTTGGACCAAAGAGGAGAAGCTCTAGGCCATACTTCAACCCCATCAAGTCTCAAAACCTAGAGCACAGGACAAAGGAAAAGCACCAATGGAGGAGCCACTGCCAGCAGGAAGTACATGAGTTCCACCCATTTTTGTAGATGTAGAACATTCGTTGTGTTGTGTCTCCATTTTGTTTTCATTCCATGCTATGGAATAATCCCAATTTTTCCCATCTAATGATCCCATACCTATCCACTGTGTAATCACTGTAACTTGAGGATGAGTTTTCATTCAGTCGTGGGGGTATAATCAGTTGTCATTTGGGGCGATCGCGATATCGCGTATGAGATATTCCAGCCCAAGTCGCGATATCGCATACACGATATCGTGGCTTATCTACTCATCTATAAATAAGAAGTAGAAAAATGAGTTCCACACATAGGGAATTAGTAAGTAAGTTAGTTTTTAGTTTTTGTGTTTCATTTCTTTCTCTACCTTTTTACTCCGTGTATGCCCACAATGTGGTGATTGTAATTGTATGGAACCCTTATTCGAGTGTGAATTACTTGGACACACCTGACCAGAAATAAAGATTGAGATTACTTCATCATTGTAGCATTCACTTTGATTAATCATTTAATTAATTGTTATTTACTGCTTTCCTAGTTAATAGCTCTCTTACCCTTAAACTCCTATTAGATGCGAAATGACTATGACTTGATTACAAGAATTTAAGTGTGACTACTTGGTAACCTAGTAGCGTACCTAGGATCTATGCTTGGTAATCCCAGTGGTAGTCATGCACGAAGTCCAAGATGTGTATGGATAATCAAGGAATGGATGCTCATCGCACTTAGGCTAGTTTAGATTCTCTCTCACCCCTTCCTCCTAGCTTAGTTAATCTTATTTTCATTTTTCCTTCAGGAGTAGCAATAGATTAGAAACCACATCACACACCTCACTCCAGACTAAACCATACGTGACAAAGATAATACTAATCCAGGTGGGAAGACAACGAACTGTGACCTAAGGCTAACTATCTAGGTGCCACAACTAGTTTGTCTACGGAGTTCGACTAGATCGTGCATGTAACGCTCGTATTCGTATGGTTGAGTGTAGGGGTACCTCGCCACCCATCACCATTCCTCTAAATTATGGTTCCCTTAATACTATTATGTAAAAATATTTATTTTCTTATCCTGGTTTTGTATGTTATGTATAGTATGAATGCATGCCTATCTTATTTCCAGCATTTTCATGTTGCTTCTCTTTGTATTTGTTAGACTCATGGCATGTTATGGTATAAGTCATTAGAAGTTGAGTGAAGTAAAAAGATAAGTTCTAGGTAGTTATAAGTAATATATTTTCATGTTTGTTATGATGAAAAACATAGGAAAGAGCATATCCAACCAAATAAAGAGGGGATTAATGATCATTCATATGTGAGCATGCCAAATATGCAAAAGATCATTCATCTCCATAGGAATAAATAAAAGTGTACCCTCATTTAAAATGCTTGAGTTGTGAAGTAAATGAAAGCTTTCTTTCACTTCATTACTTAAATTTACATAGGAGTTAAATCCTTTCTTGGTTCTCTAGCATATTTTCTTACAACTATTTCTCACAAATTGATTCTCACAATTTCTCATACATTTTTCACAATTGGGGCTCTAAAATTTAAGCCCCTCATTTTATCTTAAAATTTACATGATTCATTTCATGTTTTAGTTGCATGATCATAATATATGATATTTTCTACATGTTTCAAGGGTTTGATCTTTGAGAATGCATAGATGGATGAATTTCCTAGCTTGTTTTGTTAGAATTTAGAGGTTTACCTCATCGTTGAACTCTAGTTATTATTTCTAATCTTTAGAATTTGCAAGTATAAAAGGGAAAAAATAGTTTTCAAAAAAGGTAGAATTACTTGTCCATCTACTCAAAGGTATAAAAGGGCAAAGAGAACAAAATTCATAAAACAAGCAAAAAAAAAAAGATAAATAATTTAATAGACTACATATGCATTAAATTTTTTTAAATTTTAGGTCTTAAATCATCTAAAGAAATCATCTTTTAAATTGAGTTTGTATGACTTACTAATTTCTTCACCTTAGCATATGAATTCATTCAATGATATATTCAAACAAATATTAGCAAGAATTATCTTAAGTTCCTAGTGGATTTAGCTGTTGAGGCCCCATTTCCTTATTCCTAACTATCAAACATTATCCTAGGAATTCTATTTGAAAATGAAAGATAACTACCCAAGAAGCAATGGGAATGTAGAAAATAATAGTACATATAAGTAATTTCATGATCAAGAGGATCATGTTGGACAAAAGATCAAAGATAGTGCCCATTACAAAATCTTTTGTTCAACTGTTACACTTTGAGCTAATTAATGGTACACAAAAAACTCACATAGGGATTTATAATGATACTCAAGGTTCCTTTGAAGCCATCATAGAATTGAAGATAACAGTGGAGCTAAAGAAATTATAGTCTACTTTAATTTTATACCTAATTCAAGAGCATTTAAGATATTTCTTAGAAGATTCTAATCCTACAAAATGAAGATGATGACTTTTCCTATTCATCAACAACTAATATTCAAACTTGAAAAGTATGTTGTCTTAGTTGTTATGAATATAGATGTATAAAAAGCCATCAAACAAGCAGTAGTTGAGCAAGGTACAACAACAACAGTAGTACAAGGAAATGTCAAAAATGAGACTAATAATGGAAAGGCCATAATAAAGTTAAGAGGTGAGGTAGATTATCCCTTAACCATAGAATTTCAATTTGATTTCCTTGACACCTAAAGTATTTAAAATAGAAAAAAGATAATATCTTATACATAACATAAATAGTAGCAAAAACAAGGTAGACTTTGAGAAGTAGAATTTGCCTACAGTTTTCAAACAAGATACAACAAAAATAATGTAATGAATCTTTCTGGAGAAACAGTCCAGTAGTTGTATTCTCTTGAGGAATTTTCCTTGCATGTATATTTTATCACTTGATGAATCAGCCACACATTAAGAAATTTGCATTACACTCAAGATACACAAACTGTACTAAAGCAAGAAATTAAAGAAAATGTTGGATTGGCAAATTTCTTCATCGCATACTCTCACAGCAAACCTGAGCATAATAAAAATCAAGGAAATTTAGGATTGTGATATGGTTTTACTCACCCTCCCAGTCATTATTGATTGCTTTTCCAAAATCTTAACTTTCTAAGAGAAATCATGAGTTCTATCCTCCGTCCTCCCTTCCTTTCCCTACTTTGCAACCTTTTGCGATGTTGCTATTCTTCCGCTCTCTGTGCTATGTGATCAAAGTGAAAATGCAAAATGCGAATGGCAGGTAACTTGAGTCGCAGTAATTTTTTTATTTTTACATTTTAACTTGGTAAGCGAAGGTATGCAAATCGCATAATAATGAAAATTAAGAGATGCATGTAATACTGCTTCTCATTTGTTAAATATGCGGGATGCATATTTAGTTGCGGCTCACACTTTTTTGTCGGGGATGTGAACCGCCTATTAAATTGCTGCACACTTTACTCTTAAGTATGCTAGCTACATATTTAACTACTACTTGCACTTTACTATCAATTATGCGAGTTGCATATTTTACTGCATGTCGTACTTTAATCGCATAATTTGCAGGTCGTAGTTAAATGTGCGAAAAACAGTTTCAATGAGGATTTGTGACTAGCATTGAGATGCACCATGGAAACTTTCTTTCTGTAAATGTTAGCACTGCAAAGATCTGCATCTCGCATGTACTCACATAACTATACTACAAGCAGCAGTGTCACAATATTTTTACGTAATATAATAGCAATTTGCATGACATCAAAAATTGAAGACTTTGGTAGCCTATGAGCCACATGTTCACATATGTTTTAAACAAAATAGTGTGAGCTCATGCTACTTACATGTTCTCGTAGTATTTTTTAATTAAAAATCGGAATTGTGAATTTAACAAATTCATCAATTATGAATCATTTTTTTACATAGTAGTGGTTTAAATATAGCAATGAAACCAATTATTAAGTCATAATTAAACAATAATGATAGTTACAGTGATGTACTTGGAAGGCCATTCCATATGTATTGTTGTTTGATAGTTATAGTGATGTATGTGGAGGATCTTTTCATTGTTTCCCATTTTCTCAAATTACAAGTATCAAAGTTGATGGAGAAATACAAGAATTGTTGTCCAAAATATAATTAGAATACACCATATTCAAATATATGTAGTCTTGCAATAACCTGTTAAGACATAGAAAACATAGTTTGATCCAATAGAAGAGTGTAATGAACATGTTGTTAAGTAATCTATAATAATTATATGATATCTTCCAATCATAGTTTCTTGTCCAAAGATGTTAAACAAAAGAACATTCACAAGAATGTCATCACATAAGCTATTCATTCAAGGTAGATAGGGGATTAGAGGACTATCCATGTTTCTCTTGACCTTCTTCACTCCAATCTGCAAGCAAAAGAAAAGAGATTAAAAAAATATACCACAATGTACATTATTTTAATAATCATAGATAACTAATGAAATACTATCATTACCTTCTTTAAAAAGTTTTCTTTCACAATTATGGTTAGAAAGCTTTTGTGTAGTAGGTTTGGAAAGACAATTCCAACCAAACAATCTTTTTTTGCTCACCAATCTGTCTACATTACTTGAAAGTAAAAACTTTGATTCCAATATTTCCATATGTTTTTCTATTTTTAAAATACTCTCCTTGCCTATAGGCAATGTCTTTGCCAATTTCATCAATGTCTTTTTAAGCTTAGAAAGTTTAGTTTTCCACTGGGCATTTGCATTATCTTTATCTAGCTCCATTTGTTGATTTGTTTTGTCAACCATGTCCACCTCATTAGTGATAGACATCTGGCTAGTTGATCCTAATGTCTTCATTGTCATTCCAAGTTCTAAAGCATCTTCCTAGCTAGGAAACTGATTTGGCTAGAATGAATTTAGTTCCATAGGCATATGGAAATTGTAAAAATCATCTTGGAAAAAGAACTTAAATGCATTGGCAAGACCCTTCACCTTAATAAGAACTTTCATTTAGTGCTTGCAAAAATGACCAAGGAAAGACCATTTCCATGATTTGGACATAGTCAACATCAAATATTTGTAAAGCCTTTTCCTAGGACTTCTTACTGAAATCTTTATCTTTCTTATTTAGTAAATATCCTATAGCTCTAATTCTTGAATTATTCCAATAATATAGTTGTACCTTTGTTAAGCCTCATAGAAGCCAATTGATTTCTCAATATGTCCTATTTCATATATCTCTTAAAACTTTCCATTTTAGAAATCCATGATTTGACTCAACAACATTATTTGTGTGTTGTTCTACAAGGAAAATATCATAGAATGCTTTAGCTCATATTTCTATGAATATATGATTAAAGACAAAAATCAATAATAATAAAAATGACAAAGAGTTCATGACGGTGAATATGAACTTTTATGTAATGTTAATAAGGAATAGAAACTCACTAAATTTGTCTTCATTTAATCACAAATGTTTTATGTATTTTATGAAATTTGAGTTCTATTGAAACATTTCAACAAATTTATTTATTTCCACAGCAACATCTATTCTAGTTTTGCATTAATTCATAATATGATAAAAATGATCATTTGTTGTTTTTCTTTAATTGGAATCTCTAACTTTGGTAGCCAAGCTCTTTCCTCATGCCCTCTAAACATGCCAAATGCATTAAAAAATACTCTTCCAAAAATAGACCTAAAAAATCATCAAAATTTAGCACATGTTAAGATATCTCAAACTAAGGTAGCATCATTTCTAGTATGTTTTTGAATGTCTTTAAGGTTGCCTAATTGCATTCATTTCTACCTTTGAGCCATCTAGCATGAAATCATTCATTGTCCAATTAGGCTCCTTAGTCTTGCCTCTTCGAAGTAGCTCTAAAAGCTAACCTATGATATTAGTTTCAGTGCATCATGAGGATATCACCCCTACAACTAGAAGTATATTATAGTATGAATTAAAAGCCATCACCATGTGAAGATGAGACTACAAAGACAACCACACATTTATAATAAGATAATGTCTTATTCTATTATAACACCAACAATTTTTAAAATGGAATAATAGAATCTATTATTTAGACTTACACCATATTTGTTGGTGTTGAAAGTGGAATCCATTGTAAACATACTATATTAAAATAGAGCTATCATCTTTTTGAGCATCCAAGGTGATTGCAACTTGATGATCAATGGGACACCTTTTTCTTGGTTCTATTGTTGGTAGTAAAAGAAAAAATCATTTGTTGTTTCGTACTATAGCTGGGTACTGATTTTATCATGCTCACTCTTCTTGTACTTGGGGGTAACATTTTTGCAAATGTTGCAAATGTTCTTTTTAACAAGAAAGATATCCCTCTTTCTATTGTCACATATCCACCATGGTTATGGAGTCATGATGATTCTTGAAAGGATTTTAAAATAATAAAATTATGATACGTTAGTTTTATAAAATACATATTTGAAGCTAGCTACAAGGAAAAGGTATTAAGAATCATATTTGAAAGCAACATTAGAGGAGATTAAGAGAAATACACAAGTGACGTATTCAAGCTAGGTATATTATATTTTAATAAGAAATTGATAAACATTAAGAAAACGTTAGTTTTTTTTAAAATAAACATAGTAATAGTATAATAATTCTAGAGTTTCAATGATGGCATTCATCAAAATACTCAAAGTTGCTACAAATAGTGGCCATGTCATGGTGCTTGGTATTGGTTTGAATTATAAACATTGAATGGTCTCTAATGATAGAGAATTTCAGGATCAAACCATTATTTTTTCTAGAAGGTAATGTGGGAAACATAGCCCAAAATGTAGATAGATCCATAGCTAGAAACATGGTAGTTTGTCATGAACATCATGGATAGGCCAAAGGATTATCTTGCATAAAATACCCTCAACAATTCCACCTACAATGGTGGTTGCATTTAAACTAATGAAGTCACAAAACAAGCACTATGGAGAGTGCAAGGCAGGCACACAACTATATCTAGTAGCTCCAAAACTGCAAAGGCACAACATGGTAATCTATAGAAACCATTACCTATATATATTAAACACATGGATGAACTATGACAAGTGGAAGAAGTAGGGGAAAGAATGGTAGCCACTCTAACCCTAAGAAATGTTGGCATAGATAGCCATGGTTACCAGAAACATAGCCATGAGACTCCATCATACAAAGATCTAGGAGTGGCTACCAAGAAAGAAAGTATGCAAGACACCGAGGTTACCATGTGATGGTCATGAAACCCCACTCTACCAAGATCACATCCATAATTCTGTTGGTGAGCATAGCGAGCACAGGGCAATATATGTGGCTTTGGTTTTTGGTGAACATGTGGGATGCCATGCATGATTGCAGGGTCAATGTCATGCTCCCAAATTTTGTCAATTTTATTATGGTTCCAAGTGATTTTTAACCTCATAAAATATCGTAAAAAAACTTATATTAATACCCCCATTATGAGGAGAAGCTAATTTTGGCATAACATCATTGATATTAAGGGGTATAATAATTTCATTCCATATGATATTTTATCTAAAGGTTATAAGGAAGAGGTTTAATGGACATTTGGCAAACATATCTCTATTTTCTATAACATTAACACTTTACATGTCCAATTATAACCTCCTATGGTAGCTACAACTTGTTTTCCTTCATATTTGTGGAGTTGTGATTACCAAGAGGACACTTGCTAATTATGGCATATATTTTTCTAATTTTTGCAACCTCCCATTGTAATCTCCATAATATTTATTGCCAAGAAAACACTTGGCAACCATAGATTAAATTTCTAATAACTTCCTTTGAAAGCTATAACCTCTAGGGTGGTTATGAATTAATACCCCTAGATATCTGTAATACCCTTCACCTGTAACTACCCTAAGATCATTATAAAAGAACCTTCAAATGTAGAATTTAAAAAGGGGCAATTTGGAAAAAATATAATTGAATATTACTTATAACATGGCTTGCTAAGACATTAATTTCATTGCTTTGTTTCAATCCTGTGAGTTCATTTCTTTCCATTTTGTTTTAGTTGCTTAGCTAATGGTTAGATAGTATAGTACTTGGCATTTGATTTTGGGATTTTTCCTAGATTTCTTCTATGGATCTATTTTTCATTTTGCACAATATTAGACTCCTATTAATATTTGTCATAAAAAAGCTTATGTTGTTAAAAAACCTCAAGAGCAATTTAATAGTAATGTCTTAATAGAATTGCATATTTTGCGCATAGAGAATCTAGGAAAATATCTGGTATTTTGAGACAATTGAAATAGCTACATGTTGGCACATTTAGCCATTTCATGGAGCAGCAAAGGTGATAAAATATGAGTAAGCCATAGAAGCTATTCAAAGCAAAAATATATGATGGTTGTTCCTTATTGATATCAATGCTTGAATTTTTATGTAGAAAATTGTTAAATAAAGATAGAGTATTTCAAATGATAAGAAAAATTCATCATGCTCCTTTGGAAAATGAAGGATGAAAAGAGTTAAAAAGCTAAAAGATCCGGATCCCATTTATGGATGCATCAAGGAAAAATATCAAAGTCCATATGGTAAGGTTTGAATAATGTTTTTATGGCAAGGAAAAAAACGCAAGCACAGTTCCAGCCACTATACGCAATGGAAGGAAAACGGATGAAATTGCTACAAAGGAATAAAAACAGTCCAGAAAAATGCCTTATCTTTTACAGGAATCGCGTTGCAGGAGAATGCAAGGGTCTTTGCCCTGTAATGGATTTCATTTTTGCGACAAATCAACTGTTCTTTTGGCCCCAAATCAGCGGCATCTTTGCTGGTCGCGTTGTGCCAAAATTTCTTTTGCAGGAACATGGATTCAAAGGAGAAGAAGAACCCGCATGGGCACTGCCACTTCCAATTCTGAATTCGAATTTTACATAGTTAATTCGCCCACCTCCAACGATGCCAATGTGTTCCAAGACGTGTGAACTGCGTGAAGATTTTTTTGGCCGTTGCAGGGCCATTCTTAACTTACCTTACTGGATGCTGCATTTTTNCCGTTGCAGGGCCATTCTTAACTTACCTTACTGGATGCTGCATTTTCTGATGCTCAGATCTACGATACATTTGCCCTTAACCTTGAAATCAATGGCAGAAAACAAAAAATGATTTGCAGGAACACAAAAACATAGGAAGCTCTAAGCGACTTTGGGGCAAAATAAAATAGTTCCAAGCAACCGAAACCCTATGTCTAGGGCCATACGTCCAATACACCACTTCTGTTTCCAAATCTTTCTCCTCCAGCAACTGAACCTAGCAACGATACCAAATGCAACGACAAAGCCTTCTCCCGCGGTGGTGGTTGCTAACGATTACTGGCAGGGGCGGGATGTTTCAGATATTTTCGATGGCAGTTCCAAGCCTGGCACCTTCACATTCGGGCATTGAAGTTTCAAATTTGATTTTTTTTTGCCATTTTCACTTGGGTGCAAGTGCATATAAAATATTTAAGAATAAGATACCAGCAACATTTATGCCAAGGTAGATATTATATTATCACCTTGTTTATAAAAGCACTAAGAACTCCATAAGCATTCTTCAAATTTTAGAACAAGTAAAAAGGAAAGATTATTAGAGCTATATTTGTGAACAATTGTTGGAAATTATTGGAATTATTTTCAAAGGAAATATTTATGTATCTCCTAACTTCTTAACTTCCTAAGTTAAATACTCCCTAACTTGTTGGGCAAGTCACTTGGGAGAGAAGTTAGGTAAGATATTTTTGCATATGTAACTACCTTTAAAACCTATAAAAAGGCTTCAAGGGAGGAAAAAGAAAATGGGTGAGGGGGGGAATCACTTGGAAGAGGATTGGGTCTCATACATCACACTTTGTAAGGCTACTAGTTAGCACTTAGGCTCTCACTTGAAGATACTTTGGGGTCTTGAGAAGAGCATCTACAAAAANTTATTGTGCAACGTGTGGGAACTGCTATTGCGATTGTTGTAAGAGAGCCTCTGTTTTTAGTCA
>MNCI01007715.1:59225-159923 GCA_015680685.1 Gnetum montanum | reverse complement strand
TTTTACAGGAATCGCGTTGCAGGAGAATGCAAGGGTCTTTGCCCTGTAATGGATTTCATTTTTGCGACAAATCAACTGTTCTTTTGGCCCCAAATCAGCGGCATCTTTGCTGGTCGCGTTGTGCCAAAATTTCTTTTGTAGGAACATGGATTTAAAGGAGAAGAAGAACCCGCATGGGCACTGCCACTTCCAATTCTGAATTCGAATTTTACATAGTTAATTCGCCCACCTCCAACGATGCCAATGTGTTCCAAGACGTGTGAACTGCGTGAAGATTTTTTTGGCCGTTGCAGGGCCATTCTTAACTTACCTTACTGGATGTTGTATTTTCTGATGCTCAGATCTACGATACATTTGCCCTTAACCTTGAAATCAATGGCAGAAAACAAAAAACGATTTGCAGGAACACAAAAACATAGGAAGCCCTATAATGGCTTTCATTTTTGCGACAAATCAACTATTCTTTTGGCCCCAAATCAGTGGCATCTCTGCTGGTCGCATTGTGCCAAAATTTCTTTTGCAGGGACATGGATTCAAAGGAGAAGAAGAACCCGCATGGGCGCTGCCACCTCCAATTTTGAATTCAAATTTTACATAGTTAATCAGCCACCTCCAACGATGCTAATGTGTTCCAAGACGCGTGAACTGTGTGAAGATTTTTATGGTTGTTGCAAGGTCATTCTTAACTTACCTTACTGGATGCTGTATTTTCTGATGCTCAGATCTACGATACATTTGCCCTTAACCCTGATATCAATGGCAGAAAACAAAAAAAAATTTGCATGAACACGAAAACAGAGGAAGCCCTAAGTGAATTTGAGGCAAAATAAAATAGTTCCAGGCAACCGAAACCCTATGTCCAAGGCCATACGTCCAATACACCACTTCTGTTTCCAGATCTTTCTCCTCCAGCAACTGAACCTAACAACGATACCGGATGCAATGGCAAAGCCTTCTCCCGTGGTGGTGGTTGCTAACGATTCTCGGCAGAGGCGGGATATTTCAGATATGTTCGATGGCAGTTCCAAGCCTAGCGCCTTCACATTCGGGCATTGAAGTTTCAAATTTGATTTCTTTTGCCATTTTCACTTGGGTGCAAGTGCATATAAAATATTTAAGAATAAGATACCAGCAACATTTATGCCAAGGTAGATATTATATTATCACCTTGTTTATAAAAGCACTAAGAACTCCATAAGCATTCTTCAAATTTTAGAACAAGTAAAAAGGAAAGATTATTAGAGCTATATTTGTGAACAATTTTTGGAAATTATTGGAAATTATTGGAATTATTTTCAAAGGCAATATTTATGTATCTCCTAACTTCCTAACTTCCTAAGTTAAATACTCCCCAACTTGTTGGGAAAGTCACTTGGGAGAGAAGTTAGGTAAGATATTTTTGCATATGTAACTACCTTTGAAACCTATAAAAAGGCTTCAAGGGAGGAAAAAGAAAAGGGGGGGGGGGAAATCACTTGGAAGAGGATTGGGTCTCATACATCACACTTTGTAAGGCTACTAGTTAGCACTTAGGCTCTCACTTGAAGATACTTTGGGGTCTTGAGAAGAGCATCTACAAAAAAGATTTGTAAAGATGATTGCCTGCAAGATGGCTTGCTAGAGTAAAGATTTCAGCCTCTTTCTCATGGTCCTGTGAGTTATGCATTTTATTTTTTGTTTTGTTTAAATTGTTTAGCTAGTGGTTTAGATAGTATCATCCTTGGCAAGTAATTTTGGGATTTTTAGATTACTCTTATTGTTCTTGTTGCCCGATAGAAATTTCTATTAAAATTTTGCCATAGAAGCGCTTGTGTTTAAAAGCCTTAAGAGCATTTTAGTAGTAAATTTCGTTATTGTGCAACGTGTGGGAACTGCTATTGGGATTGTTGTAAGAGAGCCTCTGTTTGTAGTCACGCCGTTGAACAATTCAGTAGTCGAGAGGGTTCAGAAAATCTTTGGTATTTTGATGGGACCAGAATAGCTTCTTTTTATCTTTAAAGTGAATTCCCGTGGTATTTCAATCAGAAATTGTCAAGTCTTTTAAAGGTTCTGTTTGAATGCAATCGTTGACATCTATTATCTAGTCAAAATGGAGTCTCGTACGTGGTAGTTTACGCAGCAATTTTTGGTAGCATAGTAGGATTGTCTTGAAGATATTGCTTGTTTGAGCCTTGGAAGTTTGAACAATTCGTAGATATTGAATTTGGGATAGCTTTATTGCGAAGTGTTTACTCATGTCATTTTACCTTGTTTAAATATTTGAGATCAACACAAATCTATTTTCTTTTCTTTTCTACTTATTTCCGTTGAATCTTGCTCTATTTCTAGTTTTCTTCTGGAACTATCTCTTTCTCTAGGGAAAATTAGGAGTAGATTGTGGAGTTGTGCTCAAATGTTTTTGCAAAATTTTATTTGTTACAAGTACGTATTATAAGGACCGCGTAGACTAGGTAGTTGAACAAAATAGGAAATTTTCAACAACTCACAGTACTTGGCAAAGTTGGCTGAATCTCTTTAAAGTAAGTCATTTGTAGTTTACACACAACGCAATCATTACATTTCTCACAACTGCATGCTGCAACAACACACACACATACTCACATTAACTACTGAGTTTATTTGGAGGTATCTGGGCCTTGGTGTTGCCAGAGACCAACAGGCACCTAAAGCCTGTTCGAGGACACTCATTGGCAGTCGCGTCCCAAACGGTTGCCAACACTACATTGTTTTAAACATGTTATCTTCTTATTTCAATCAAGAAATTGTCAAAATTTTGAAGACTCTATTGAATGAAATATTTGACAACTATTAACTAGCCAAAATAGAGACTTGTACTTTGTCATTTACATAGCAATTTTTGGTGGTATAATAAGATTATCTTTATGAAATTCCTTGTTGGGCTTAGAAGGTTTGAAAAATTTATAGTTATTGAATTGAAATAACTTTATTGCAAAGTGTTTTTCTCATGTTAATTTATCTTGCTTAAATATTTGAGATTTCACGTAAATCTACTTTTTTTTGTTTCTCTTTCTATGTCCATTGAATCTTGCTCTATTTCTAATTTTCTTCTAGAACCTTGTCTCTAGGGATAATTAGAAGTATTTAGAAAAATTATGCTCAAACATTTTTACAAAATTTTATTTGTTACAAGTAATGTACTATAAAAATCATATAAACTAAGTGATTCAATAAAACAGGAATCTCCAACAACTCACAACATTTGACAAAGTTAGCCGAGTCTCTTTTATGATAGCCAACTATAGTTTTATAGACAACCCAACCATTTTAATGTTCACAATAACAAAAAAATACCCACATCTTGTATGTTTCATAAGTATTGAGTTTATTTAAAGATATCTGGGCCTTGGTATTTCTAGAGACTAGCAAGCACCTAAGAACACCTTTGATCCTCTGACCCCAAAAGGTCACATGACTGTGAGTCTTCCAACATTAGTGTTCTAATCCCAAATGATCATCGATAGTTCTTTTGAAAGTAGAAGGAAGGCTAAAATTTTGTCCTCTAAGCTCATAAGCTTGATAGTCCTATCACACCAATATTTCTTTGGTTCTAGAAGGGTTTAAGAAATTAGATACTACTTTCAGTTAATGACTAAACAGACTAATAGTTTGGAAGATTTCAAAGGTACCAAAGAAATTCTTGATTATAAGACTAATTATTCATCAAAAGAGGAATAGAAAAAGGTTTTTGAGTTTGGAACAAGTAGTGAAGTAAAGACTAGAAGGATAAGAAGATCACCCCTTTTGTCTAGTTTATTAGTTTATAAGAGAAGTTCAAAGAATTATAAGAGTTCAATGATTAAAAGGAATTCTAATATGATGGAAAATTGTTGGCAAAGAGTTAAACCATTAAGATTTCAAAACTACAACAATATTTGCCTAAGTATTTTATCCCTAGAAAAGCTTACTTGGTTGAAGAGTATATCCACATGTTTGAGTTAGCTTTCTCTCATGCAAATGTTCAACATTAAGAGTAAGCTTGTAGGTTTTTTATAGCAAATTTAAAGGATATGGATCAAAGTTGGTATTCAAATTTTCCAAGCAGTAGTATCATAAGTTGTAATAATATGAAGAATCTTTTCTTGGCTTAGTTTGGAAATCAATTGGATCAACAACAACTATATTGTGGGTTAGTATAAGTTAAGCAAGGAGTTAAAGAGTTAATTAGAGATTTCAATATTAAGTTTCAATGAATTTGTGGACTTTTTCAATGACAATATAGACCATGAAATGAAATGCTTAGAGACACCTATCATAAGGCTATGAATCCAAATATTTCAATTTGGTTGAGGATAACTCCAAACTTTCCAACATTGAATGAATACATTAGTGAAGCTATACAGTTAGAAAAAACAACTAAACTTGGACAATGAAGAAAATGGATATAATCTAAGATCAAAAGAAATATTAACTATTTGCAAGCCTCCAAATATTTTTTTTGATCCATCTACTAAGAGAAAGGTTTTCAAATCAAGTAGAAGAGAGAAAAATAAAAATAAAGAAAATAAATTGTAGCAGAGTAGTCAAAATCAAACTCTTAATAAATGGATGAAGAAACTAGACTTTTATGAAGATAGAGAATACAATTTGATTAGAATCTTAAACATTTTAGAGTAAATATTATCATATGTTAAGTACTACAAATAAGAGATCAACAAAGAAAGGCTTTAGAGTTCATTAAAGGTAAAAAGAGAGTTGAAGAGTTAGAGTTAAGCTATGTATCTAACATTGAGAAGATAACAAAAACTAGCTACAAGTGTACTATTGATAAAGAATCTTGTCCTTTTGTATTTATAATGAAGATAAACAATAAGTATCTTCACAATTTTCTAGCTGATTCAGGAGTGACAGCCACTATCATGTCATTATCTATATGCAAGAAAACTTGATATGATTCTAGAAAAATCAAATAAATAGATTATTCATGTGGACAAAAGTAGAGTTAAGATTGTGGATCAATTACCCAATGTTCTATTAGAAATCACTTCTGAACCTTGTATAAAAATTAGAGTAACTATTCAAGTAGCAGATATACCAGATTCACCTAGTCTTTTGTTGAGTAGAAGTTAGAGTAAGAATTTCTTAGGATACATACAGTGGCAGGGGGTAAACTTGTACAGCACATCACATATGTGGGTACCTTGGAAAAGAAAACCAAATCAAATATACATTTTTAGTGAGCCTTTGATGAGTGAAAACATTACTTTAAATGGAAAGAACAAAGTTATTTCAATAAGAGCTTTTGAAACCAAAATCTACATTTCAGGAAGCTAACATAGAAAAAGAATAATTTCAAGATGAGAAAAAATAGGAACTATACTTTGATGGTTCTTGTAATTTGAAAGGTGCAGGAGTTAGAATAGTTCTAGGAAAGGATGATTCCCCAAAAATATTCAAGGTAATTCATTTATCTTTTCCTTGAATGAATAACAAGGCTAAATACGAAGCATTGTGTATTGGAATTAAAATAACATTGGAAAATGAAATCATGGAAATCATCGTAAATGGAGACTTAAGATTATTTTATGAACAAGTTATGATGATCAATTTGTTAGATTATTAAGGAACAAGCAAGAATTTAAAAGTCAAATTATACCAGAGACAACATGAAGGTTTAAGATAAATTCCATTTCCAAAAAGGTGATTGAT
This sequence comes from Gnetum montanum, assembly GCA_015680685.1. Classification (NCBI taxonomy): domain Eukaryota; kingdom Viridiplantae; phylum Streptophyta; class Gnetopsida; order Gnetales; family Gnetaceae; genus Gnetum; species Gnetum montanum. Next base: position 154,256 of record MNCI01007715.1, on the reverse strand, counting down.
TATGAACATGAGTTTAACAAAAATTTTCTTATTAGAAAAGATATATAGAGTCCAAATTATCAATATTTTAAAGTAGTAAATTTTGGATCTACTGAGATACCAAAGGTGTTAAATGTTACAAAGAAAACAGATTCAATTTTAAGAAAAATTTATTATTACTCTTGAAAAATAATTTGGAAAATTTTGCTTGGTCTTATGATGATCTTAAAACTTTTTGACTAGAGGTGATACATAAAATTCCTTTGATAGATGTAAGATAGTTAAACTAAAGAAAAGAAAATTTAATCCATCATTTGAGCTAGCTATGGAGCTAAGATCAAGAAGTTATTACAAGCTTGAATCATATATCGAATCTGATATTCAATGTGGCTTACTAACCTTGTCCCAATAAGAAAAAAGAATGGGGATATTAGGCTTTATGTAAATTTCAAAAATTTGAGTGAAGCTTCAAAAAAAGATAAATACCTACTTCCTAGGATTGATGAAATTTTATTCAAAGCATTAAGATGTTAATTATATTCTTTCTTAGATGGATTTTCAGGCTATAATTAGATCATGATAGATAAGGGTGACAAATATAAAACAACATTTATCAAAAAGTGTGGAACTTTTATTTATCACAGAATGCTATTTGGATTGTCAAACATTGAAGCTATTTTTCAAAGAGTAATGGATTTATCCTTTAAAGTTTTAATAGGTGAGTTCTTTGTGGTTTAGTTGGATGATATCTTTATCTTTTCAAAAAGGAAAGAAGATCACATTGGTAATCTTCAACAGGTTTTTGATAAATGTCATGAGCATGATATTTCATTAAAGCCTAAGAAATTTATCTTTGAGGTTAAATCATGAAGTTTACTAGGCCATGTCATCTATCAAGAAGGAATTGCTATAGATAATTTTAAAATTCAAGTAGTATAGAATATCGAAAATCCTACAAGTAAAAAGTCTCTTAGATATTTCTTTGGAAAGATAAATTTTGTTAAGAAATTTATCCCCAAATTCACTAAAATTACTAAACCTTTGATGCATATACTATAGAAAGATGTTCTAGTAGAGAAAATGCTAGAATGAAAGAAAGATTTGGTAGAAATTGAGAGTGCCATTCAAGAAGCTCCATACTTAGTAAAGCCAAAATTAAAAGAAGACTATTGGTTATATGCTTTTGCTTCAAATGATTTAGTTGCTACCATTCTAACTCAAAGAAATAAGGATCTAGATGAACGAATCAGACCTTTTATATATCAATTAAAAGTTTTAGAGCGAAATTATTTACACTTAGAGAAATAAGCATTTGTAGTTATTAAGGCACTTCTACAGTTCAAATATTACTTGGAAAGCTCATTAGTTCATATTATCCTAATAAAGCCTACAATCAAACAATTCTTAGCATAAAATGAAATTGAATTGAAGAGAAGAAAGTGGCTCATAAAGCTTCAAAGTTTCAAATTTTCATTGAAAATATGAAAAACTATTAAAGGAATATGATTATCCAAGTTAATGGCTAGAAAAGATGATGTGTGATAAAGATTCATGAGGTAAATTGGTATGATTAGATTCTAGAATTTCTTGATACACAATAGGTTCTAAATAACCTAACTACTAGTCAAAAGAGAGCTTTCTTCAAAAGAACAAATAGATTTGTGATTAAAAATGGAATATTATATAAAAAGGATTTTAGAGAAGTTTTGTTGGAATGTGTTCATAATGATTAAATTGGTCCTATCTTAGAATAATTCCATGATTATTTTAATTTTTTCTATGAATATCGTAAGTCCACTATGCAGCATATACTCCACTATGATTTTTATTAGCCTAGTTTGTATCAAGATATTAGTTTGAAAATTCAAAGATGTTATCAATGTTAAGTTCATGGACCAAAAATCAAAAAGTCTATAGCTCCTTTAAAACTAATGATTATAGATAGACCACTTTAGCAATGGGGCTTATATTTTATTTGTACAATTATTCCTTCAAGAGAAAGACATAAGTTATTAGTCTAAAGAAAAAGCTATAAGAATAATTTCAATATTAGATATGATTAAGTTCTTGGAAGATCAAATTCTAAGTCATTTTGGTCTACCATACATGTTGGTATCCGACAATGGACTAGCTTTTCAATTTGAAGAGTTTATGACATAGACATTAGAAGAATCCATCTTTCTATTTTCCTCTTTAAATTATTATCCTTAAGGAAATGGCTTAGTTGACTAAAAATATTATTTCCTACTTTAAGAAGTCAATGGATGAAAACTTAAGAAATTGAATTGATTACTTACAATCTGCATTATGGATGGACCATATTAGATTTAAGAAGGTTATTAGAACATTAGCTTATAACTTAGTCTATGGTTTACTTGCTAGAATCACAAACAAGATTATAAGTTTGACCTTAGATTTTATGCAAAAGTACAGTGAGAAAGTTGATAAAGATAGAAGTTTCATGACTTTACTCATCAGAAGAGAAGTTGAAATAGATAGAGCTAAATATAATTTATTAAATGCTTCTCAAGTTAAAAAGTGGTTTGACTGAAAGGCTTTGAAAAGGACATTCAAAATCAGTGATCTTGTATTATTATAGAATATCAAGAAGCTAAATAAATTTTCAATAGTATATAGACTAGCCCATTTCAAATCAAGAGATAGTTATCAGAAGATCCTTATTGGTTATTGATACTATATGAAATAGAATTGCAATTTCTATATAATGTTTTACACATCAAATATTATTTTGGATAACTATCTCAACTTAAATGTATAAATATAAATTAATATATTTATATGTTTAGTAGTAACATAAATCATATATAATGTATAACCATAATATATATATCTTATACGTATGCTTAAGTAAGTCTATATATAATATTATAACACATGTATATGTTAGAGAAATAGTCTTTTTTGAATAAAATGTGTTTAATTGAAAGTGTTAGTTCAAATAATTAAATTTAGATTATTTCAAGAAATCATTACTTGTGATAAGTGTAAGTGGGAGTGATGGTTAGATAACTACCTAGCAGTGAATTAATTTCAACAACCAAATAGTGGAATTTAAATTTGCTCACTATATGATGATGGATGTTAAATGAGATTTGGTTAAGTGGAAAAGTTGATTAGTATAGTTGGTGGGAAATTTAGATTTATCTTATATTATAGAAAGGGATGAGAACTACTTAGAAATGCATCATTTCTCAATTCAAGTTTAAGTAAAAAGCAAGGAAAGTGTTTAAGTATAAGGTAGGAAATGGTTCTTGGATAGAGGGCAACAAGAAGACCTTTTATCCCATATGTTATGGGATGTTGTCCAAAGCATGTATTGAGAGCCTATTGTAAGGCAACTACCTGTGGAGCATAAAGTGAAAGTGTTTTCATAATTGGGCTTTCAGATGAGTTCAGATTTCTCATTGGTGGACTTTCTATACATTTCAATGTTTGGGGTAGCTTCCATGGATGCCATACCCAAGATGAATATCAAGGAGAGTCTACCAAAGATGATTCTTGGGGAGAGGCTTTTATGTCTTAAGACATTGAAACAACTAGTTGGGAAGAATCTCAAAAATCAACAATAAAGGAGTTGGATGCAAAGGAAACAGAGATAGTTGTTGAAAACAAAAGTGAAGATCAAGTTGAGGCTTGAACTAGGTAACAAGAGAAATGAAAAGCATTTATTACAACTGATATTACATACGAAAGGGTTCATGAAATGAGAATCCCCAAAAACGTTACTTTAACTATTCTTTTTCCACCCACAGAATAGCTTGTATAAAATTGTGCTTGTATAGTTCCTACGTTTTACAATGAATGATGTTTTTATTTCATCAAACCTTAAGCTTTATGGAATTTTTCCTCAAAAAAAGATTTGTATTTTTATAAAAATGTTCAATAAAGTCTTTTTTTGATAGTCATTTAGTTGATAAATAAAACAAATTTAAGGAGTGGTGAAAGAAATGTTGTTACATCTCCACCATGGTTATGGAGCAATGATGATTCTTCAAAGGCTTTTAAAATAATAAATTTATGATGCTTTGGTTTCATAAAATGAATATTTGAAGCTAGCCCAATATGAACTACAAGGAAAAGGTATTAAGAATAATATTCCAAAGCAATGTTAGAGGAGATTAAGAGAAATATGTGAGTGATGTGTTCAAGCTAGGTATATTTTAATAAGAAATTGATAAATATTAAAAAGAGTTAATTTTTTTATAAATAAATATAATACTAATATAATAATTCCAAATTTTTAATAATTTCATCTACCAAATTACTCAAAGTTGCTGAAAATAGTGGCCATGTCATGGCACCTGGTACTAGTTTGAATTATCAACATCACATGGTCTCTAATGGCATAGGCTTTTAGGATCAAACCCTTATTTTTTCTAGAAGGTAAAGTGAAAAACATAGCCCTAAATGTATCTAGATCCATTTCTAGAAATGTGATAGTTAGCCATGAGCATCATAGACATGCCAAAGGATTATCTCGCACAACATACAATCATCAATTCTGCTTGCAACAATGACTACATCTAAACCAATGAAGTTATGATACAAGCACTGTAGCAAGTGCAAGGTAGGCACATGAGTATTTTTTGTAGTTCTAGATCTTCTAGGGCATAACACAAAAATCTATAGAAATTCTTACCTCTACATATTGAGCACATGGATGACCTGCAACATATGGAAGAAGTAGAGGTGGAAACAAAAACCATCCTAACCTTAAGCAACGTTGGTGTAGATAGCCACAATGATCAAAAACATGATCATGAGACTCCATTACATAAAGGCATAGGAGTAGATGCCAAGAAAGAAGGTATGTAAGACATAGAGGTTACCATGTGATGGTCATGAAACCCCACTTTGCTAAGATCATGTCCATAATTCTATTGGATGCAATGCATGGTTGCAGGGCTGATTCCATGCTCCCAAATTTTCTCAATTGTATTATGGTTCTAAGTGATTTTTAACCCCATAAAATATCATAAAAAATTTAAATTAAAATCCCTGTTATGAGAGGAAGCCAAATTTGGCATAACATCATTTATAATAAGGGGTATAATAATTTCATTTCATATGATATTTTGTCTAAAGGTTATAAGGAAGAGGTTTAATGAACATTTGGAAAACATAACTCTATTTTCTATAGCATTGAAACTCTACATGACAAGTTATAACCTCCTATGAAAGCTATGACCTATTTTCCTTGATATTTGTGGAGTTGTGATTACCAAGAGGACACTTGATAATTATGGCATATATTTTTCTAATTTTTGTAACCTCCCATGGTAATCTCCATAATATTTATTACTAAGAAAACACTTGGCAACCATAGCTTCAATTTTTAATAAATTCCTTTAAAATTTATAACTTCTAGGGTGGTTATTAATTAATACCCCTAGATATTTGTAATACCCTTAACCTAACCTAGCATGATTAGTGTAACTACCCCAAGGTCACTATAAAAGGACCTCCAAAGGTCAAATTTAAAAAGGGGGATTTGGGAAAAAAAAAACAATTGAAGATTACTTTTACAATGGCTTGCTAAGACATCAATTCAACTACTTTTTTTCAATCCTATAAGTTCATTTTTTTCCATTTTATTTTATTTTCTTAGCTAATGGTTAGATAATATAATACTTGGCATTTGATTTTGGGATTTTTCCTATATTGCTTTTATGGCTCTATTGTTTTTTGATTTTTTCCACAATATTAGCTTCCTATTAAGATTTTCCATAGAAGATCTTATGTGGTTGAAAATCCTCAAGAGAAATTTAATAGTAATATCTTAACGAAATTGCTTATTTTGAGCATAGAAAATATAGGAAAATCTTTGTTATTTTGAGACAACTAAAATAGCTTCATTATTTTAAAGCATATTTCCTTGGTATTTCAATCAAGAAATTATCAAATTTTTGAAGACTCTATTAAATGCAATCTTTGACAATTATTAACTAGCCAAAATAGAGATTCGTACTTTGTCATTTATATAGCAATTTTTGGTAGTATAATAAGATTGTCTTTATAAAATTACTTGTTGGGCTTAGAATATTTGGACAACTATAGTTATTGAATGGGAATATCCTTATTGCAAAGTGTTTTCTCATGTTGATTTATCCTTTTTAAATATTTGAGATTTCAAAAAATAAAATGTTTTCTTTCCTTTTTCTTTCTAATTCCGTTGAATCTTGCTCCATTTCTAGTTTTCTTGTGGAACTTTCTCTCTAGGAAAACTTAGGAGTAGATTCGAGGAATTATGCTCAAACATTTTTGTAAAATTTTATTTGTTATAAGTAATGTACTATAAGGACCATATAGACTATGTCATTGAACAAAATAGGAATCTCCAAAAACTCATAGTATTTGACAAAGTTAGATAAATCTCTTTTATATTAATTGATTATAGTTTTATACACAATCCAACCATTTCAATATTCGCAACAGCAAACACATACTCATGTCTAGTATGTTTCATAACTACTAAGTTTATTCAGAGGTATTTGGGCCTTGGTGTTGCCAAATACAAGAAAACACCTAAATCATTTTTGAAGAACAATCTCATGACCCCAAAAGCTCATGAGACCATGAGGTCTCCAATGTTGGTGGTCTAGTTCCAAAATGTCACCAACACTTTCCTGATATCCTAAATTCCTATGCTTTCTTAAAAATATCCTTGATATACCTTTCATAGATTAGATTTATTGGTAATTGTACCTTACATAAGCACACTATTTTCTAATTCACCTTAGTGGAAATATGTATGGATTGTGAATCTCTTTTATCTATCATGGGATCTAGCAAGCCATGATAGTAACCTTCTAATGTCTCAACATGATTCAATTCCTTATATATAATACATGCAACATGTTCTGCTCCTTTCATATAAAAAACTATGAAATGACATTGATAACTAGTCTTTTTTCCTATCTTATTTATTTTTCTAACTTCCTTAGGTCCTAACTTGTAATGACCTTTGGTACATACTTGCAATAATAACTGATACAAAAAGTACATTTTTAAAAGGAACGTAGTATTCTAAATTGTGAATCTTCATATCATAAAAAATTAATGGATAAATACAGAATAGTTATGAATAACTTATGATATTCGGCTTGCGTAATGGTTTTCTTGTGAGTGAGTCTCCTTTCTCCATTTTTTTGGTTTTTAGTTCTATAGAGAAATTCACACGGAAAGATCTTATTCTTCTATTTACCCTCAATAAAATCTTCCAGTATTTCTTTATATATTCAAGAAAATGCATTGTCATAGAAATAAAACCATTGAATACCATCTTTTAAAAAATGCCCTCTTGGTGGATTTTGTATTTCTGATTCCCATGATGTTTCTTAGAAACCTACATGCTATCATCTTGTTCACATTCTTCAAAGATTTTACACACTATATATCCAACATAGCTATATTTGACATAGCATACTTAACACTTATGAAATATAAGATGTCTAAAATTAGAGAAAGCAATGTACCTTATTAGTAGATCCTATTTTGGAAGTCTAACACAACATACAATTCATTCTACAAAGTGAACCTTCAAAGCTTTCACATTGTCAATGAAACCTCTCTAACAAGATTGGCCTTGAATGACAATGTGATTTCTTATGCGATGCTCTTCACTCCCTTTCCATACTCTGTGTGCTCCTAGCCACTAAATAAATGTTAAAAATGAGGTAGTAAAGTGTTTGTGGTGGCTTCTTTTATCTCATATTGCACAATGCGACCTTATGTATATTACATAAAGACTACAATCCATAAATAAAATTGTAAATCCCAGTTTAAATCTAAAGTTGTGAGGGATTGTGAGTATCATTGTCAGATAATCTAGAATGTGTGAGCTAATATGAGTAGCAATGTCACGTAATTCGAAATGGAAGACATTCACACCTTCTAGAAGGCTAAAAATGCTTGAAATTTTCATCCACCAAAAGGCTTGATATGTTTTGGAAGTTTTTTGAACATGGAATACAAAAGGCTATGAGTAGCACTATCTTGCAATCTCCTATGATAATTACTAATATGAAAAAATCCTCCAAAGATATAATATCCAAGACTAAGAATTAACAGCCAAGGTAAAATAATCTCTTAGGATACCATCACTTCTATTGTAAACTTAGTATTTAATTGGAAAACTTATGAATAGTCATTAGATGATAATTAAGTATCACTTGGAAACCAAAGTAGGAATCATAAAAATTTTCATATCTGATAAATCATATGCAACTAATCTTATGCATGTAGCTTTAACCTCATCTTATTTGAGATGTATTGTAAGAGGCTTAAGAGTTGTGGTTATCTATTAGAAGAGTACTAACTTTTTTTTTTTGCATGTATTTCATATAAATAGAGTAGGTTTTATTAGAACTAGGAATTAATGTAATTATTGATATGAAAAAACAATTCCAAAGGTATAAAAGGAAAGACTAAAAAGTAACACCCAAGATATAATAATCTCTTGGGATACCATCACTTCTAGTGTAAACTTAGTATTTAATTGGAAAACTTATGAATACTTATTAGATGATAGTTATGTATGATAACATGGAAACCTAAGTATGACATTATGAATCATAAAAGTTTTTATGTTTGATAAATCATATGCAACTAATCTTATTTTTGTAGCTTTAGCATCATATTATATATGATTTATTACAAGAGGCTTAAGAGTTATGGTTATCTATTTGAAGAGCACTAACTTTTTCATGTATGTATTTCATATAGATAGGGTAGAGAACTAGAAATTAAAGTGATTAACATGATCAAGTTGAAAAGAAGATGAAACACCACCAAGAAAGCTCATGTTGGAACCTTTTGACATTGTAACCCTCAATTCATGAAATCGAAGGCTGAAATTTTATTGTAAAACGTAAAAATTGTAATCCAAGAGATGAAATTTCACATACTTTAGCTTTTGGAGTTGAAAAATGCCTCATAGGTTGTTATAGCCTCACTCTCCAAGTGGGAAAAGTCATATCATGCCTATATTTGGGCTTGTAGTGGGATTAAAAATGCCTTTTGGATTGCCAAAATTGGCATTTTGATGGTTTTTATTGGGGGTATAACTTTTTCTACACTAGAAACATGTATTTGGGGGTGTATAACATCACCTATACCCAGTTTTGGGGGTATAAATACTACCCCATTGTGTTGCTACTATACCCCTAGCATTACACCTTCCTCCGAGTGTTGCTTAGCATGACACTAGTACTTCATCATTGCTCCAGCCTTAGCAATGGTCCTACAGCTCCAATGTGATGCCAGTAGCTCTAGTGTGGGTGTCATACCCTAGTGTGGATGATATAGCCCTAGCATGGTTCTTGTAGGCCCAGTGTTTTTCTTGGAGGGCCTAGTGTGGGTAGAAGAATCCATCATGGTTAAAACTCCCATTTACTATTTTTAGTAAATTGAATGGTTTTGATGCCACTGGAGGTATCAAAATTTATCATACATAGAAACCATGCTAGATTTGAACACCTAAAAAACCTATATGTGTTAAAAATTTGTTAGCAATTAGGTAGAAATTTGTAGCCAAATTTATGGTCAAAAACCTATAAAAACCAAGCTCCAACACCATAGAAAGGTTGCACTTATTTGGCATTCAAGAGCTTTCAAAATTCATTACAGGCACAAAGATTTAGAAAGAAAAATTTTAGCATGGACCCATATCCATTATAACCACTTTTAACCCCCTAAGATTATGTGTGATTTTGCACCAATGCTAAGCACCCTAGGCTTTGAGAATTCTACCATGACTCTTCTTGGCATCTAAAAATCCCATACATCTTACCCCTCCTAGACAACCAACATTGTAGATCTTGTGAGGAGAAAAACAAGGTTTGATGATATTGGGAGCTGTGGAGCCTCTGGATCATGGAGCTAGCTATGGCATCCAAAGCGATCAGTTTCAATAGAACCCAAACCCCTAGAAAAGTGAACCCCTTACTTCCTTAGGCACATATTATACACATTTTCTAAATCCCTTTCATTTTTATCAAAATAAAGTTTATAATTTTATTTGTTATGCATGCTAGAGCATATTTTCTTTTCCCATTCTATCCATTTATTTTTTAGAATTTCATTGCATTTTTTTTATTTTATTACCCATGTTTACACTTGCTAAGTCCTTATATGATTGTCAACACTGTCTAGGGTACTTAGGAACCTATTTTTCATGGAGGCCCTCGGGATCTAGGGTTAAAGCATATTGACCTAGAATTTTTGGTTTTCTAGCAACCAAATTTCTTAGGTGTAATAGTTTTCTGGTGTTAGGAGGGCCTCTAACAAAGTTCTATGTCCAATCCTATTGGCTATTGAAAAAAAATTACCTACAAGTCTAAAATCTTCAATTTACATCAAAATAATTTTAGAAACATTTTGACATGCCATAAAAATTGATGCTTTCATCCATCCCCTTGCCACCAAAACCCAGCATGGATGTTTGGGTTTGATAGAAATTTCACAAAAATTTCTGGATTTTTTTAAAGCTAGCATGGGTATCATACCCCTAGTGTGGGTGCTTTGGTTTTCATAGAAAATTCATAAAAGTTATTGGATTTTTCTAAAGCCAACATGGGTTTCAAGCCCTTTAGCATGGATTTGATACCCCCGAGCATGGATGTCATACCCCTCCCCCCTCCCCCTCCTTCCCCACCACTAGCATGAGTGTTATACCCGCCAGCGTGGGTGTCATACCCCCCAACATGATTGTCATATCCCCAGACCATCCAAACCCCCCCCCCCCCCCCCACTATGAAATTTTTTAGTAAAGACAGTGTTGGTCCTTCTCTAAACACTAATGTTGCCATTGAAAAGTAAAATTTCACATCCACTTTTTTCCAAAAGAACATTGTTTTGGCCAAGAGGGGGGAAACCCAACATAGTGCTAGTGGGTAAGGTCATTGTTGGTACATTACCCCCTTACCTTCTCTCCAATGTAGCTCCTACTTGCAAGGCTAGCATATTTGGAATTTTTAAATACAAAATTGCTACATTTTTTCTCAAGTGCAAGGTATACCTATCACCACTTACACTATTATAGCCATGTTAAAAAAATTTTCCATTGTACCCAATAGCATCCTTGAAAACCCCAACTTACTTAAAGTTTTACTAAAAATAGTAAGAGACCAAAACAACATCTTTTGATAATGTCTTTCAACCAATTAATTGTCCTACCCCTTAAACTAACAAATATGGCATCCAACCAAGATGAAGTTTGATTCTATGACTTAAAAGACCCTATGGTCATAGAATGAAAATAATCACTTAGGAAAAGAGGAAAAAACATGGATTTTGTGATCATTAATGTGGAGTTCTACAACTTTCTCCATGCCAAGATATAATTTGGTTTCTTGATACCATGGTTTGAATCTAACACTAAGTGCCAATTCCAAATCATACACCAAGATGGGAAAGAATGTATTCCATCTCCTTATGACCAAATCCCCCTTACCAATTTTTATACATAAATGCTCATATAAGTCATAGAGGCTAATGAGTTTAGTGAGTGAATTAGCTTAATGGATTATCAAGAAGAGGAAAATGAGTTTAGGGCCAAACAAGAGCTAGACACCCTCATTGAAAGTATTTTCCAATCTTCAACTCCCCAAATAGCTACATTTAACTCCATGTCTCTTAGCTTATCGATGAAACAAGTTCCTTAGCCTAATTTCCCTTCTATCCATTCTACCATGTTTGAGTCTACACCCATCATCACCACAAACTAGACACAACCTATGTTTCAATCCACCTCCTTATTCTCATTAATGCTCTTTGCCACAAAACCTAAGTCTATTCACCCAACCATGACAATGTCTACCTCACCATATCCCTTCATCATACTACTGGGATCCTCATTGGGACCCCAAGCAACATAAGCCTCTTATACTTCTTTTGTCCCATTCATACCACAAGTTTGAACTCAAATGTCTTTTTTCTTATTTAACCCACCTACGACAGTGGCCACACAACTTCTTCCCTCTATGCCAACATCAATTGTACAACCTCAAGCTTCAAAAATCCCTTCTTAATCATCAATACAAGTACCACAGCTAATAGGGATGCCCTAAGGCTTGGCTCAAGCCTTGTAAATGATCCAAAACCTTACCAAAGAGCTACAAAAACTTAAGGCTAGTACAGCTCAGGAAGTCAAGATTCTAAACTTCTACCAAGATGATCCTATAAGCCCTACTATGTATTAAATAACCTTATCCATAAGCTTTCCTATTTTAAACTTCATCAAATACAATGTTGAAGAGGATCTCAATGCACATCTAGTCACCTTTCGATCTAAGTACCTATTTTTGCAACCTTGGCCACATACGATATTTATAAATTTTCCTATGTCCCTCAAGTGCAAGGCTCTAGATTAGTACTAAACCTTGCCTAGAGGTTCCATATCTTTCCTCTGGGACCTGACTAACTAATTTATGAATTGCCTTAGATACAACTTGAAGCTAGATGCCATATTTGATCAACTAATGAAGGTAAGGTAGAGGCCACTTGAACTCATCAAAAGGTTCATTCAAAGGTAAAACTCAACACTTAATGAGATTTCAAAGGCTATTGCTAAAACTCACCTCTTAGCCATCTACAAGGGGGTAATAAATGACTTCATCAAGTTAAAGATTGAATACCTAGAGTTTGGTCACTAAGCCAAGCTTTCTCACAAACTAAGAACATTGATGAGGTAGGTGAGGTAAGCAACAATCTATCTTATGTGGCCTTTAAGAACAAACACACGAGGAGCTATAGGGATAAAACCAAGTAAGAACATACAATTGTGGATATAGTGACAAAGGATTTGAAACAAGAAGAAAGGTAGGCATCACCATCACCCAACACATCTTTCAACTTATCCCAACCATCCAGTTCCTATATCCCAAATCCATCAAGACCAAACTTTGGGTGGAAGGATAAGTCTAAGTACACTAGGTTGCCTATGAAACCCTCTAAGCTTTAAGAACATTTTCTTAAAGATGATTTTATACAACATAAGAAACTATGTAAAGAGGATTGTAAGAGGCATGATCATCTTTGTGACATAGCTAGAGACCCAACAATAGCTATCAATGTTGATCCCAAGCTATTGAAGTACTTTAGACTCAATAGGTGCTATCATTATCATCAAATGGCTAGTCATGACATTGATTTCTACCTAGCATTAAAGGATAACCTAAAAAAGATTGATAGACTATTGAGAGTTGGTATTTAATGAGCCCAACTCTCCAAGGACCAACAACAACTCTTACACCATAGCCTCATTCACAAAAACCAAATGGACTAATCCTCCTAGGAAACTATTTATCCTTAAAGTTCCACAGCAATCCCAAAAAAAAAAATCTAGAGAGCCCTTTATCATACAAGTATGACCTCCTCTAGCTCCTAATAAGCCCTTCATTATACATGTCCCACCTTCAATGGCATCAACGTCACAACCAAAACCACGAGTTGCTAATCCTCCATAGCCTATGGAACCATTTATTATTTGGGTCCCTCCACCGTTGACAAGTAAAACCACTATAACCCATGAACAAATCCCATATATAGTGGTACATAGGTGGCAAAGACAACCTATCATCAAACCAATAACAAAGCCCATAAAAGATGGCTGATAAGAAAAGGCTTCAAAACAAGCTACACCAAGATCAACTGCATCCATGGAGAAGGATTCCAAGGCACATGGGCTGAAACCTAAGCTACAAAATCTAAGAAGGATTAGAACCTAAAACTCATCATGAATTGGTGGTTCCAAGGGATGAAAGTTATAGTAACATTGGTATGGTGGGATTTTTAAAACCAAATCAAAATTTGAATTTGGTGGAGTTTTGAGGCTTAAAATCCTATCTACACTAGTGTTTAACCCCCTTGAAACCCCTTCAACTATGTTGGGTAGCATGGATCTAGCATGGGTCCTAGCATCCCATGCCTAACAAAATGAAACCTAGACACACCATGCCGAATTTAGCAACTGGATGTTGATACTAGTAAATACCAAGTCCCAACAAAGGCTAGGATCCTTCACCACCTTATCACTTTGGGGGAAAACATTGGGCAAGGGTCCACCCATGCTACCCAACATTGCTCAAGGATGTATAACACCTACAAACATCAACTAAAACATAATTTAACCCCAAAATGGTCCATATAATCCTAAAACCGTACTATAATCCTTCAATAAATTTGAAACCTTAAAACCCTAAAATCAACCACCTGGTTGATAATTTTTTATCTCAACACTTCTTCATAGCCTCTAATAGCAAAAAATTAATCAAAAACAAGTTAAGTTACATTCTTTCTACCTTTTCCATACTAGGGAACCCTCCACCCATGTTTGCCAGCATGGATCCAATGTGGATGTCTTGTGGGTAACCTAAGAAAACCTACTAATACCTCAAAATAGCATTCAAACTTACTCCCATAGCTTTAACACCTCTTCCTAGCTAGTGTGGTTTTAGCATGACCACATTTGGAAACCCTCCACCCATGTTGGCTAGTGTGGTTTTAGCATGGGTACTTTGGGGGTGATCCATAAAACCTCATCCATAGCCTAAAATAGCTATGAAACCTATCATTGTAACCTTAGAACCCTACTAGAGACTCCCATAACCATTAGACATCCCAACATAGGCCAAATAGTAAAAACCCATCATTCCCCCTTCACCCATGCTAGAGCCACACTGGCTAGTGTGACTTAGAAGGGAATGAATCTAAAAAATAGTAAATGGCCTTTAAAATGGTTTATTTTAGTGCTAAAACCTTTCTATCGACATCTGAAACCTTGGGATCTCACATGCATGGTCTATTTTTTATCAAACCATACCAAAACTTGATATCTTAAGGTATTCATTCTATGGAGTGCCTAAGCCATGTTAGATAGTGTTGCACCAGCATGGGTAAGTTTCCTTACCACTTTTGGTAGCACTTTGACATCCCTAGAAGCCAAAAACCTAGTTCAGTAAAGCCTAGAACCTCATAGCCTTAAGTTGACAATAATTTGACCTTGTTTTAACTACTAAAAGTTATTAGAATCCTTCACCCATGCTGAAGTAATGCTACCCAAGATGGCTAGAGGGGGTATAATAATACCACACCTCAAACCACCATTAGACATGATTAGTTTTAAGCAAAAACCTTAAATATGATTGCCAACAACCATAGAAGCTTGAGAACTTGGTCAACTTGCCTCCAAAATCATCTTAGTGTTGAAAATGAATAGTATCCATGTTGAACCATGTTGGAGTCGCATTGGCTAGTGTGGTCCTAACATGGAAGTGGTACCCAACATAAGTCAATTTGTAAAAAACTCATAAAATAGCCTTAAAATTTAACTGGGAAGCCTATAACTGCAAGACCTAGGATTCAGTTTCAATTTGACCATGTTTTAATCTTGTAACTATCTAGTTTAATATAGCCACAATGAAGCTGCCACTCAGCCAACAAACCTCCACACCCCCCCACCCCCCATGGCTCCATCCATGCTAGCTAATGTGACTCTAGGGGGTATAACCTTAAAACCATATTTTACTTTATTTTCAACAACCAAAGTGATCAATTTTAACTCATCTACCCTTGTGCTTATTTGGGAAGACCCTAGAACATCAATTTCAATCCTTTGGATGATATAAAACCCATTCTTCCTGGTAGCCACGTTCGAGCCACATTGGCTAGTGTTGCTCTAGCATGGGTGGCAATTCTAGGTCTCAATAGCATCTTTCAAAGGTTGAAATCAATGCCAGAATTGATTTTTTTACTTCCCCAATCCATTGTGCTAACCATACAAGTCATCATGAGTTAAAAACTACTCAAAACCAGCCTAGGAAATCACTTGATCAAGCCATCCATGTTGGGGGTCACCCGACCCATGTTGGCCTATGTGGGTCTAGTGGGGATGCCTAGAAAACCTTCATTTTGGACCCAAAATAGCCTTTAAATTACCTCTATAGATACCCAAACTCACCTATCAATCTTGTAGCCTCATACCATGGCCATATAAGGCCTAAAACTAGAAAAATCTAACTTCTTTTGACTAGTATTAACCATGTTTTAACACATGTATTCCACTTTGCTTAATTTGGCCTTTTTTCATGGAGTTTTGACCTACTTTGACCTTGCTATTACATTGTTAACCTCTCTTACTATCATTTAACCTCATTTAGCCTCCACATCACTTCAATCTTACTATATTTACCTTATTTTCTTTATTATGATCTCTTTTTTCCCTTGTTTAGCCTTTGATTGGTGGTAGGTGATGGGATTTGACCATTCTTGACCATCAACTAATACCATGTAACTATGGCTTGCCAATGCCTTAAGTTGGCAACATGGCCTGATAGGGCCTTAAATTGGCAAAATGTAACCTTTTTTGACCATGTTTTGCCTTATTTCATATACCTTCATTATGCTTCCACTTATTTTGACCTTTATGTGGCCTTTATTTGACCTTTGGTCCATCTTATTTGTCTTCACCCACCTCTTATAACCTTGGTTGATCTTGTTTGCATTTTGAAATAGCATGTGTTTGCCAAGTTACTAAGATATTTTATTTCATTTTGGCATTATTTACTCATTTTTACCCAGGTGCCATGTACTATGCTTATGGTTGATATGCAGGATCAGAGAATAGCGAACATGAATGGGCCTAAGTTGGCCTATCTAGTCAATCATTCCTATTCAAAGCCTTATTATGTCTAACACATCATCTCTTCAAACATTAATAGTTAGCATCAATGACCAATGCAACCAATAAAAAGTGAGCCTACATGACCTCTATTTGCACAACAAACAAACTAAAAAACTTCAATGCAGATCCCTTTTGGATGTACCAATTGTAACCTTTGGTAGCCTAGTTTGTTGATCATTTTACATGTCCTTATGTATTCTATTGTAACAAAATGTTTTCTTTGTCTTATTTCTTGTTCTGTTAGAATTTTTCTTTTAGGATGAATCCTAGAGTCATCTAGAAGGTACAACTCACTATGGTGTCAAGTCACTATGTGACCTTAATGTGCAAGATTTAGTGAGTTTATCCTACTATGTCAAGAGTGCTTATGATATTTCCATCCTATTACCATTTTCTTGAACCCAACCCCATAGCCTCATTATAACCTTCATTATCCTAAATAATGATGTTAACCTATAGTGACCATCATGCATTATGATCATGTGGCATTCCTTCATCATGCTCTATGTACGAGTCCATTTGAATGTAACACATTTCATTGAACAGGAAAATCAAATCAAGTCCATTGAGTATAATACATGTCATTAAATGGAAAAACCATTGAGTCCATTGGATATAGCACATCTCACTTAGTAGGAAAACCATACCAAACTAGCTTTGGAAAAGAAACCTAATGAATATTTCACCTTGTAAAAAAAAAGAAAAAAAAATGGGAAAGCAAATTACCAAGGAGCTGGAGATGATAATGAAGATGAAAGGACAAACTAGTGGCTCTCAAACATGTAAAGGAAGAATACTAGTGGTTAAAGAAACCTTGGAGCAAGGTGTTGGATCCTAAAATGCATTGTTAAGCAACCAACACCTTAAAATGTGAAGTGCAAAACCTTTATTGATTGAACAACATGTCAATGTCATGTCATAGTCATGATGTTAACATTTGGAACTCATTATTAATCCTCATAATGAAATGTAGCTCTCATTGTCATTTTCTCATAATAGCCTTGTCCCATCATCACAAGCACTCTTTGGTATGGTTTAGCATAATGGAACCAAGCATGGAGAGGGAATACTAGTGATGGATCTACAATGGTTTTTTTTATTCTTTGTTGATGTCTTTTGAGTCAATCCTCCAAACATCAACAAAGAGGAACTAATGAAACACCACTATGAATGTTCATGTTGTAACCTTTTGACATTGTAACCCTTACCCCATGAAATTCAAGGCTGAAATTTCATTATAAAATGTGAAAATTGTAATCCAAGAGATCCAATTTTACATAATTTAGCTTTTGGGAATGAAAAATGCCTTAGAAGTTGTTATAGCCTCACTCCCCATGTGGAAAAAGTCATATCAACCCTATATTTGGACTTGGATGGGGGGAGGGGGTTAAAAATACCTTTTGGACTACCAAAATTGGCATTTTAATGTTTTTGTGGGGGTTCTAACATTTTCTACATTGGAACAACCTATGGGAGGATATAACATCACCTATACCAAGCGTTGGGGGGTATAACTAGTACCCCTAGCATTGCTACTACATCCCTAGCATTGCATCTTTCCCCTAGCATTGCTTAGCATGGCACTAGCACTTTAGCATTGCTCCAACCTTAGCAATGCTCTTGTATCTCCAACATGGATCTTGCAACTCTAACGTGCATGTTATACCTCTAGCGTGGTTCCTATAGGCACAAAATTACTCTTGGAAGACCCATCATGGGAAAGATTCTCATTTACTATTTTTAGTAAATGGAATGATTTTGATGTCATGGGGGGTATTAAAACTTATCATTCATAGAAACCATGTTGGATTTGGACACCTATAATACCTTCAAATGTCAAAAATTTATTAGAAATTAGGAAGAAATTTGTAACCAAATTTATTATCAAAAAATGAAAACCAAACTCCAACACCATAGAAAGGTTCCACTCCTTTGTCATTCAAGAGCTTTCAAAATTCATTGCAGGAAAAAAGCTTTAGAGAGCAAAATTTTAGCAAGGACCCATAGCCATTGTAACCACTTTTAACCCTCTAAGATTGTTTGTGGTCCTACACCAATTCTGAGCACCCTAGGCTTTGAGACTCCTAGCATTACTCTTCTTGGCATCCAAAACCCCCACACATCTTATCCTCCTATACCACCAATGTTGCAGATCTACTAAGAAATGTAGCAAGGCTTGATAGGATTGAGAGTTGTGGAGCCTCTAGATCATTTACCTAACTATGGCATCCAAAGCCATCATTTTCAATAGAATCCAAACCCCCAACAAAGTAAACCACCTATTTCCTCAGGCACATCTTGTATAAATTTTCTAAACCTCTTTTATTTTTATCAAAATAAAGTTTACAGTTCTATTTGTTGTGCAAGCTAGAGAATAGTTTTTTTTTCCCATTCTGTGCATTTATTTTTTCATATTTGCATTGCATTTTTTATCTTATTACCTCCATTTATACTTTCTAAGTCCTTGGGTAATTGACAAGACCATCCAAGGCATCTTGAATCCTATTTTTTGTAGAGGTCCTGGGATTCAAGGTTAAAGCTGCTCCACTTAGAATTTCTAATTTTCCAACAACCAAATTTTTCAAGTGCAATAGAAGATAACAGAACAAATTTAATTATGTTATTTGGTTTTCATTTATGATTTAATGTTAGATCTTCATTTAAGCATTGTGTTATGTTGGGTTTAAACATTTATCTTACTATAACTGAAACCATAGTATTATGTATCATGAAACTTAATTAATAAGTTTTTGAAACAACTTAAATGGATAGATTATATGTTTACAAAAGGATTCATTTAAGATTAATTTAAGTTTAATTCTTTAAGTAGAATAATCTTATGTTTCCTCATACCCTTTTATATTTCATGGGAAAAAACATTTAGGCATTTTAGTAATGTGTAATATAATTTTATTCACTTGAAGTGTGAAAGGATGCAAGTTCCACTACCTCACAATCTCAAATAGAAGCCAAGGTGAACTTCTAAAAGGTGATAAATGTTTGAAATATTTTCTCACCAAAATGCATGAAACCTTTTGAAAGCCTATTTCAAGTGGACTACCAAAGACTGCAAGTAGTATTGTTCATAGTTTTAACTGGAAGTCATGGTGATATTTTGAAAGATGAAAAATGTTTGAACTTTTAGCTTACCAAAGCCTTTTGGAAGCTTGGTTTAGGTATATTTTGAGTGGCTGCAAATAATACTACATTGCAATCTAAATCCAAAGTCATAATGACCTTCGAAACGATGAAAAATGTTTGAAATTTTGGCCTACTAGAAGGCATAAAACCTTTTGAAAGCTTGGTTTAGGTAGAGTCTAAGAGGCTATGAGTAGCACTGCCTCACACTCTAAACCAAAATTCATAACCATCATCTAGAAGATGACAAATGTTAGAAATTTTGGCCTACCAAAAGGCACAAAACCTTCCAAAAGCTTGGTTAGTTATAGTGGAATACGTTATGAGTTGCACTACATCATACTCTAAGCTAGAAGTCATTATGACCATCTAGAAGATGAAAAATATTTGAAATTTTGGCCTAATAGAAGGCACGAAACCTTTTGAAATCTTGCTTCAAGTAAAGTGTGAGAGGCTGCAAGTAGCACTACCTCATAGTTTCATCCAGAAGTCATTATGACCATTTGGAAGATGAAAAATGTTTGTAATTTTGGCCTACGAAGAGGTATGAAACCTTCCTTCACTATCTTCAACTAGAATGAATGAGGCTATTCATAGCACTGTCACACAGTTTCAATTGGAAGTCATAATGATCATCTAGAATATGAGAAATTTCTATAATATTGACCTACTAGAAGGCATAAAACCTTTCAAAGGCCTAGTTCTAGTGGAGTGCAAGAGGCTTCTAGTAGCACTACCTCATAATCTAACCTAGTAGTCATAATAACCATCTAGGAGATAAAAAATGGTTGAAATTTTGTGCTACTGAAAGGTACCAAACTTTCAAAAAGCTTGGTTCAAGTGGAGTGCAAGAAGCTACTACTAGGACTTCCTCACATCCTAAACTAGTAGTCACATTTATAATCTAAAAGATGAAATTTTTTTGTAATTTTAGCTTATCAAAAGGCATGAAACCTACTAGAGGCCTACTTCAAGTATAGTGTAAGAAGTTGCAAATAGCACTGCCTTGTAATTTCAACTAGAAGTCATTATAATCATCCAAAAGATGAAAAAAATTTTCAAAGGAAAGAAACCTTTTCAAATCCTAGTTCAAGGTGAGTGTGAGAGGTTGTGAGTAGCACTGCCTTGCACTCTAATTTAGAAGTCATGTTGATCATTTGAAAGATAAAAAATGGTTGAAATTTTCACCTACCAGAAGGCATGAAGCATACCAACAAACATGAAACCTATCAAAAGTCTAGTTTAGGTAGAGTGCAAGAGACTATGAGTAGCACTAGATCATAGTTTCAAATAGAAGTCATGGTAACCTTCTAGTGGATGAAAAATGTTTGAAATTTTGACATAGTAGAAGGTAGAAAATTTTTCAGAAGCTTGCTTCAAGTGGAGTTCAAGAGGTTGCAAGTAGCACTATCCTACAATCTCAACCAAATGTCATGGTGATCTTTTGATAGGTGAAAAATGTTTGAACTTTTCTTTATCATAAGGCATGAGAGCTTTTAGAATCTTTGCTTCATGAAAACTATGAGAAGCTATGAGGAACACTGGCTCACAATCATAAGTGAAAGTAATGGTGATCTTGCAAAAGGTGAAAAATATTTAAACTTTTTGAACACCAAAAGGGATAAAACCTTCTAGTAGCATGCTTAAAAGGACTATGAGATAGTGTGAATAGCACTTTCACAAAATTTGCAATGGAAAGAAAATGTTGATATTTACTACCACTCATTTGTTGCACATGGCTAAGGGTTGTAATATTTATCAAGGATAAGAGGTGTGACCATATGGAAGTCATAGTCAATGATTGACATAAAACGTATGCATGAACATCAACATGAAACAGATCTGTGCACATTATGACACATTATACATGTGCATCAATATGAAATTCATAATATACATACCCATGGCCACACCAACCACATCATAGACTTTGTAACTATCTAAAGTGAACAACTATAACCTTATTCCTATGTGCATGTGCCATGTAGGCCACATGTGTATGGCATAAATGTGCATAAGGCTTCTGTTGGATGTGCATGGATCATGCATAGTAAGGCTATGCATGCTACACATGCCCATGTTACACATGTGCATCACATGCAACCCACCTACATAGACATCAAAACATACCTTCTCTAGTTCCTTCTTCTTATATAGTGATTGAGTGAGACTGCTAGCTCTTGGCAACACCAATTTGCCAATCACAAGCCATAGCCTGCCTAAAATTTTGAGCATGCATACAAAACTCTCCTTCATTGTGCCCACTATTGGCTCAAAATCCTTTTAATTTCCTTTTCATCTATGTCCACATCCACATGATCCTTACACATAAAATCCAAAACCTTCCTTTATATGCTTCTCTTGCACCAAATCCAAATCCTTCATCCATTTTCCCACCACCACTAACACCCTCACCATGAAGACTGAGAACTAGATTCCTTTTGCCTCATGTAGACACTCATTCCAATGCAAAAATCAAAAAATGATGAAAAGGTTGGATGGAAGTAGTTACCATAATTCTCATGAATATTATACTTGTGAGACCTATTTTTTCTTGATTACATTCTTTCTACATCTCCCACTATAAGCCCCAACTTCCTTTGGATCACATCCTACTCTCCAAGTACTTCTTTTACACATCATCATGTCAATGTGCTCTAATGATAAAGAATGATAAGTGAAGATGAGTGTATGAGAGAAGTGTTTTAGTTTAGTATTACTTTTCCTTCTATGCTAGTGTCATGTCACCATCCTATGTTACCATATCACCTACCCGCATTGGCTACTAATGTGACTAAAACAAAGTTTCAAAATCAAATATTTTCAAGTCTAAACTAACTTAAGATTCTATTAATGTGTTCCTACCCACATTTAGCCTTCAAATTAACCTTACATAATTGTAAAAATAATAATTTTAATTATTATTAAAATCATTAAATTTAATTGAATTTATCACTTCAACTTCATAAAAATTCAAATCTTTATCTTGTCCTCATGTAATCTTAACCTAATCTTGATCTATTACAGTGCATGAATCCTAACTTAGGTCTCTATTGGGTGATCTAGTAGTGTATCCATGGGACCCATGCAAGGTAAGTGCTTCACACAATCTATCATAGCTTCTTTAGATCAATAAATGGTATTAAGAAAGAAGCCCCTCACTAAACTAGCCATCACTAATCACAATAATGAAAACAGGATCCTATAACTAGGAACAAACCTAGAAGAGAGTATGAAGACTACAAAAGAACTCTATTATCTTTGCCTAGGGATACAACAATATGTCAAGCCTATATCCATCCTTGGTTCAATACAACATAATTCTAGAGGAAGGTTCCAAGCTAATTAAGTAAATAAATAGAAAAATAAAATCTAGTTTAGCTGTAGTTATTAAGTAAACGATCATCAAGCTTTATAATGTAGGTTTCATACATCCCATAGACTACTCAAATTAGATGTCCAATATAGTAATTGTTCCTAAAAAAAATAGAGCCATTAGGATATGCATCAATTTTTATTATATTCATACGATAAAATTTAAAAGATGAATTTCTATTGCCAAATGATGAAGTGTCATTTAGTCAATGTGTCGAATGGTCGTATACGCAGCCACGTCGATCTGGGCCCATCGACGTAGCCACCCTACGTCGACATGGCCCTGTTTACGCAGCCACCTTTCCTAGCCTATAAATAAGAGGGCCTTCTACCTCATTTAGGCATTTTTTGAGTAGTTGTAGTGAATCTCTTGCAGTTTGTTCCTGCAAGAGATAGAATATTTTCAAAGTGCCCGTAGCAGGTGTAAGAAAAGTGATCAGCTCTTTATTCGAGCGTTGATGTATCTTAGCCCATTGGCATGATGAAAATAAATATGAACTATTCAAGCAATCCTTACAGCATTTGGACTTAGTTATTTTATGTATTTAATATTTTAATATGTTTATGCTTTATTAGTTACTTTTTAATTACTTATGTTTTCATTATTATAATTCCAATTGATATTGTTTATTCATAGTTCATTAAGGCCATAAGTACGACCATCTCGAACGTAATCCAAACGCTTGGTAAGCCTAATGACACTTAACGTCTGGTAACCCAAAAGTGTTAGGAGATGCTCAGAACATGCTCAGAAGATGGGATCATATACTTATGTTAGGAATAGTTAAGATTTAGATTAGGATAATTTTAGATTAATTAATATTCTATCCTTATTTTCCAAGATAATTAGTCGCCAAAAGATAATCTAAAAAGATATAAAAATTATTAGCCTTAATCTCACTTAACCAACATAAATAGAACTTCACAAGTGAGATTGGATGAGAATGACCATTCTAACCCAAGGTTTCACTGGTTAGAAGTTTGGTGTATGTTAAGTGCTTATAGTCTATGGATTTCAACCGAGTCGTGCTTGAACGCTCATGATTCGTATGGTTGGACATAGGTATACCTAGCCACTCATCATTGGCATCGTTGTTGGGGACTGTTAGTCTTACATGTGTCATCTCACCTTAGTGAAATTATCATTTAAGTCATTGGAATGGACCCAGGGTATAAATATTTAAGCACGCTAGGTGAATTTAAGTTAAGCGTAAGGCACACCGATTATATGGACCATCTAACATCCAACATTTCTTCTCTCAGGAGAGATGTATTTGAACCACCGGTGCTGCAAGAATGTTGGGTGGTGTACAAACATCCTGATGAATATGTCCCTAATTTTACATTCATCATAAATTAGGATGAGTATCTCCGATGGCAAGACATGGAGGGTAGCATTGTATTACCACCCCCCGACCGAGCAGCTCCTACGATTCTATATCACAATTTGGGTAGATTGGGCATCCAGGATCGGGTGGCGGAGTATGTCATGGAGGACCATGACTACTGGGACTATTGTTCCACAAAGGCTCAACAGACAAGAGATTAGCAGTAGGAAGAGAGATATGAATAGTAGAAGGGGAAGAAATTTAGCAATCCCTTATTCTTGCAAGGGTCACAAGATGATGGGGATCCTGTATTTCATGATACGCATTCGACCAAACTTCCCCTGGGGCCACAATTCATCCAGTCAATCATTTAGAAAAAACCTCCAAGTGACCATGATCCTCAAGGGTATGGAAGGTCATGCAACAAGGATGGGCTAGATGATCAAGGTCGTCATCAGGGTAGATGGGGAGATCACCATTGGAGTGGTGGGGATGCCTCTCCTTCTTCTCCGTCCTTCCCCTCTCTTGCACCTTCCTCCAACTCAAGCTCTAAGCATAATAGGGGAAGGCTGGAGAGAAAGGACAATGGTAAATAGGTTCGAAAGGGGCAACGTGAGGAAGCACATGACCAGTCATGTGATACTCGCTAGCATGAAAGAATGGGTAGCCAGAATCATCACAAACATCATGGTTCCCAATAGGACTATGATTTAGACGAGTCATTGTTAGTGACTTGGAGCATGCTCTAGATTACAGAGGCAGTTCACATTCCAAGTAGGCACATAAAGAATAGTTGGATCAAGTGAGTTGATATGAACAACATCCCCAGATTTGAAGGAGGATACAACTATGATCTACAGACTCACCTGCAGGAATTCCATGATGCCTACACCCTGCAAAACATTGATAATAATTGGAAACATTTAAAGCTATTCCCTCGCACACTCATCAAATAAGCTGAAAGTTGGTACTAGTCCTTGGAGCTGGAATCAATCAGAATATGGAGTATGATGCTTGAAATCTTCAATGACATATATCGAACGTACTCTAGAGTGGCGAATCTAAGACGACAGATCCAAGGTTGGAAATAAGGGAATCATGAAACCTTGGATGCCTCCATGAGCAAGTATTACTCATTGTTACATCCGTGCCCTAGTTATGGTTACTCTCAATGGGCACAGCTTTGCCACATTATTGATAGGCTCCATTTTGAAATGTGAAAGACCCTTGGCGTGTATGCCAAGGGATGACTATCGGACTTCAAGGCCCATCAGTTGCAGCACCTCATTGATTAGGTGGCCAAGGAGGAAGGAGAACTTCAGAAAAAGGAGAGCGTAGAAGAATTCAACTAGGACCCTTCCCTCAAGAAGAGGGAGGTCCGATTTTGTGATGAGGAGGATGACTCACCACTGGAAGCGACGGTGAATCAGAAGAATTTTCCATTACAAAAGTTTGCATCTAAAATATTGGAAAAGGTGGATAAAATGTGGAACTCTTTGGAAAAGAAATTCCAAAGTGCATTGAAAATTTTAGAAGAGTTCAAAGAACATGGTAGTGACCATGATCGGTGTAGGAAGAAGGGAGCTGAACATGCCCAACATAAGGGTAAGGGAAACATTGTTGTAGCAGAGCAGGTTGCAAACTCTGACACCAAGGAGGATGATGAATGTGGTGTATGCCAATATGAGCATCCTAAGAGATGTTTTCCTATGGTGTCACATCTTCAAGAATCTAGGGTGTATGCCTTAAACCCTTGTTTGGCGCAGTGGCAGACACCTCGAAGGTTGCATTATCCACAAGGCAACCCCAGGTAGTTCACCAGCAGCAGCAAGGATATTATCTAAGTGGAATGCCCCCGCAACCGTATGAATACTTCCAACAGTGGAAGCAACCACAAGGGTGGGGGATGCCACCTCCAAGATAGCAGTACCCTTACAAGTAGTCAGATCCTTATGGGTATTATGTTCAGAAATCGGTCTCTCCAAGAGACTCTTCCAGTCATGCAACCTTTCCCAGTTACTACTATCCCCCTGAATATTTTGGACACCCATCTCCATCACCCAGGGGAAAAAATCCACATCTTTTCTACCCTCCATCACCTTCTTCTGCCACTCCTCCACACCATCCCACTCAGTTGGCACCTGCTCCATCCATGCACGAAGAAATACTGCCACAACCACAGCAAAGAAACGCTAAGAGGGCTATTAACTTACAATCGACACTTTTGCCGACTGGACCAGAACCCAAACCACGAAATGTCCTTTTTTTAGCCCAATAATCTAAACACACCCTCACCTACGCTTGTGGCTAGTGCCTCCAAGCCTACCATCGCCTCTACCATCATACCCCCTGAGCAGTCCTTTGCTCCACTGCACTCAAACATCTAGATGGTCATGCTCACACATGCTATGACCAATTGACAGGATCAAAGCAAGTTTTCTTCCCTAGAAATTGACAGATCTAGGAACCCCCTTAATCTATCTTCAGGTGGCTGGGAACGAGCCATACAAAGCTCTTCTGAACTCAGGGTCAGGGGTCAATTTGATCTCTCATGATATGTATAAGAACTGAAACCTGCCCTCGCTAAAGAAGAGCAACATCTGACTTGAGTTAGAAGACCAGTCCATCACCGTCCCTTTGGGTTTGGTGGAGGACATTGTGACCACTATTTGTAGGTGGTCCTACCCTACTGATTTCCTCGTCATTCGTGTCAATAATTGTAAGGGAAACTTCCCAATCATCATGGAAAGAGCCTAGCTAAGCATGATGGATGCACAACTAGGACTCCAAGATCTATCCCTAGAAATTTTAAAAGAAAATCCTTTCAGGAAGATCGAGAAGAAAAAATTTCCATGCATCGCGTATAGTGACTCAGGGTGCAATTGTATGCAACAATTATTTTCCACTAAGCAGATATCCATTCATGCATGCAGTTAGTGTACTGAGGAGTCACCTATTCAACAATGCCTGCACGCAACAACCACTAACCAAGAGGGCACCTAGTGGCTAACAGCTGATCCTACTAGCAGCACATTGTGCACGGAACTGTCTGAGGTGCTAGTGCAAGCCTATGTTGAAAGCATGGATGAGATGGAGGAGATTCATCAAAACATTTCCACTGTTGATGACCAAGATAACTGGGGAATGCTACAAGTCCCTGAGAGCTTCAAACAAGAGCCCCTGAAGCTAAAGTCTTTATCAGTGCACTTGGAATACGTATTCTGGCAAAATGGCAAGCTGGTAATTATCAATGCCGCTCTTGCTCCAGAACAAAAGAAGAAGTTGCTGGGGATGGTAAAAAATGGGTTGCTGCATTCGCATGGTCATATATCGAGTTGACAGGAGTTGATCCCAGGGTCTGCCAGCACTGGATCCATCTTGACCCTTCCGTGAAGCCACGACAACAACCACAAAGATGGTTGAATTCCAAATTTAATCAGATCTTAAAAGATGAAATCAAATAATTGCTTAAGGAAGGATTCATCTATTCTGTTTCCGATAGCTAATGGGTTAGCCCACTCGTTATTGTACCCAAGAAAGGTGGAAAGTGGAGGGTCTGTATTGATTTCCGGTTGGTCAACATGGTGACCTTCAAGGACCACTTCCCACTCCCATTTGTGGACCAGATGTTGGACACCATCGTAGGACACTGATATTACAATTTTTTGGATGGTTATAGTGGTTATAACCAAATCCAAATAGCACCAAAAGACCAGGCCAAAACTACCTTCACAAGTCCATGGAGGATTTTTGCATATAAGAAGATGCCCTTTGGCCTGTGTAATGCACCTATGATGTTCCAACACATCGTCCTAAGCATCTTCCAACAACAAATCGGCAATAGTATAGAAGTCTTCATGGATGACTTCTCCACCTATGGGGCCATGTTTGAGCAAGAATTGGACCATCTAGAACAAGTTCTAAAGCAATGTGTAGACACCAATCTACAGCTCAATTGGCAAAAGAGCCATTTGATGGTCCAAGAGGGCATTGTGCTAGGGCATCGCATCTCATCAACAGGGATCAGCATCGACCCTGAAAAGATTAGGGTCATCCAAGGAATTACCCACCAACCAAGTACCATCAAAGATGTACGGTCATTCCTTGGACACATTGGTCACTACCAGTGTTTCATAGAGTGCTTCTCGAAAATCGCCAAACTGTTGGTCGAACTTAAAAAGAAGGATGCTCCATTTATTTGGACCAAGGAATGCTAGTCTGCATTCCAAGAGCTAAAATAGAAACTTGTAGAACATGCACCTGATTGGTCCAGACCCTTTCACATTATGATGGATGCCTCCAACTACGCCTTGGGAGCCATGCTTACACAGTGTGATGATCAGAAACATCCATATTATATCCACTATGCAAGCCATAGGAATTGATGAAGGTGGTGTTTGCATTAGAAAAATTCTAGCAATATGTGCTCAGATACAAAGTGTTAGTGCACACTAACCATAATTTTATCTAATTCTTGATGAACAAACCAATGGTGAGCCCCCGTATAATTCGGTGGCTGGTGATTCTTCAAGAGGTTGATCTTACCATGGTAGATAGAAAGGGAACTGAGAATGTGGTCATTGACCACTTGTCTCAGTTACGATTGGATGACATAGAAGAGGAGGAGCCTTTATCTGACCAATTTCTAGATGAACTCCTCTTCACAGGTGCCATTGATCCTCAAGCACCTAAGGAATTCCCTTGGTTCAACCGCATCCTCACCTACCTTACAACCCAGGAGCTGCCAAAGGAATGGAACCATTGGTAGAAATAACAGTTTCTCCATAAGGCCAAGCATTTCATTAAAATCAATAACCACCTCTACATGGTGTGCGTAGATAGCTTGGTTCGATGGTGTGTCCCTAAGGATGATACATTGCATGTCCTCCAATATGATAATGAGGGCCCTTGTGGGGGCCACTATGCTAGATGCTAAACGATCATTAAAATCTTGCTCATAGGGTATTACTAGCCTACACTATTCAGGGACACATAATGGTTCACCCGCTCCTACGAATGATGTCAAAGAGATGGTGGGATGATGGCACAGTTGGAGGAACCTCAATATTGGATCTAGCCACTGGAGCCCTTCGACATCTGGAGTATCAACTTCATTGGGTCCATCACCCCCTTGTCAAATGAAAAGGCATACATCATTGTGGCAGTGGACTACTGTACAAAGTGGGTAGAAGCGACTGCCATCATTGACTATTCTTCCAACACCATCACACGATTTTTCCAGCAACAAACCGTTACCATGTTTGGAGTGCCATGTGCACTCATTTATGACAATGGGACTCACTTCATGCATGTCAATTTTCGAAAAATCATGCAATGTTTAGGAGTAACACATAAATTCACAACACCCTATCACCCCCAAGCCAACGAGTAGGCTAAAGTCACCAATAGGGAGATCACCAAGATCCTTACCCAAACCATTAGCAAATATAGGAGGGATTGGAGTACCAAGCTCAACGATGCCCTATGGGCCTATTACTCCACTTGAAAAATTCCTGTAGGGTACTCTCCCTATGAGTTAGTGTATGGAAAGTTTCCAACACTTCAAATCCAAGTAGAACTCCAGACACTATCCACAACCAGTGACCTCAGCCTGAACCTACCACCAGCACAACGTGAATGATTAATCAATTTAAGTGTGCTAGATGAGAACTGACTAGTGGCCCTATTTTCAAATAAAATCCACAAGGCCTATAACAAGAAACAACATGATCTTAGGATTCATAAGATCACATTTAGATGTGGAGACAAGGTATTGTATTGGAACCCCTCACATGTATCCCAACTGACAAAGTTTCAGACACTATGGGAGGGACCTTATATTGTCTCTGAAACATTCCCATTCGGGGCCTTGCTCATCCACAAACCTAGGGATCCCACCAGAACACAGTTAGTCAACTGCCAACAATTAAAACCTTTCAATGAGTTTCACACAACTAGTGCCACCACCTCATCATCCACCGATCGCCCTTGTTCCATTTTTCATGTCTCCTCCTTTCCACCTAGTCATGGGGGAGACCATCATCCCTACTGATTCATTCCCTACTCCCCTTACCATTTTATCATTTTTTGTTTTACACTTATTGTTTTACACTTTTTTGTCTTTCACCATCGTTCATACGTTTGCACATTCTTTGCACATCTTTTCATTTTCTTTAATTATTTTTCATTTTTTGTACCTGTCTGTTTTTTTTTTTGCATAATGGCAGACATCGTTGTATTATCTTCAGAAATTTGGCATGGTCATTTTCATTACGATGGGTATTGTAATAGTCTTCCTCGTTATCTGGCTCAAGCCATTGCATGGTTGTCCTTGGATTTTACATTGTTTTCACTTCATAAACTCAGCAATGAGTCCACGTCATTCCCCCATTCACCATTCCATGTTTTTTCTTTTGTTGCGAACATGTACCCATTCTCTTAAAAAAAATTTTCTTAATGTGTGACTTATGTAGCTCCCAGACTAAGGGATGATCCAATGGTTTGAATCGGGTGTGAATTCAAGGGGAATGCTTTATTTGTTATTCTATTCTATTCCCCGGGTTGCTAGTGTGTCTTCCCGGTTTTCCTCCCACTCCAAGTCTCTCTCCACGAAAGCTCTCGGGCAGGTCAACCTTGCATGGTGTGGTCCTCATTGAAAAAAAAAACACAAAAAAGTAGCAAAAAAATAAACAAATAAAATGAGGATTCAAAGCACACCCCTTGGTCGGATGCATGCAACCACGCATGGGTCTTCGCATGGTGTGGTTGCCCCACAAGAAAGAAAAGAAAAAAATGAATCGTGGGGGAATTCAAAGCACACCCCTTAGAGTGCCTCTCACAAGGCACATGCACTAGTTATGGGACTTCCTTGGTCCCCTCTAACTTTGTCCCATTTCACTTCCTTCTTCTCACATTTACTGGAGTGGTGGTTCTCTATGGGGTCATTCTTGCTTCCTTGAGGATGGTTAAGACTTCATCTATCGCTACAGATGGTTTTGGGTTTGACCTCAGGAAAGGTTCTAACGGGTCACTTAACCACACTCACACATGGGGTTTCATGTGACTAACACTCAAAATTTCCATTCTCTCCTTTCCCTCTATTCCGGCTTCTATCCATATTTACCTCGCTACCCTTTTTATGTTTTTGTGTTCATCATGTTTTCTGTAGGTCTCTCATGCCTTAGCGGGTTCTCTTAGTTTGGAGTCTTCACTGGCTGACACCAATTCTTGGCACCTGGGCCCATGGACCTTGGTGTTGAGGGTATGCAATGGCTACAAAGGTTATTTCCTACTATGGGGAGGACACACTTGCATACTCCTGATTTTTCCTGTTAAGCCTCCCATCCTTTGGATTTCTTGGTTGATTGGTTTCAGTGTCCCATCATTCCATTCTATCCTTGTAGAGTTCTTTCTCCATCCCATTCTCCAATTTTATCTCTTTTTCTCACTTCATTACCTTCCTCCTGTCTTCCACCATGATCGAACCTTTTCTACACTTCAACCACCTCGATTTGGATTTTCAAATTCATCATTTCAGATGTTTTATGGGTTGGTCAATGCTAGTCCACGGGTGAACAGTGTTGCGTATACGGGGTCCCATATACGTAGTGCCTGCGTATACGCAGCCCCGTCAATGTAGCGCCCAACCCCTATATATACCTCGCTACACTTGTTCATTTTTCATCATTTGGAGTTCAAATTGAGGGGAGTTTTTGCCATTTTTTCTACCTAACCCTTCCCAATGTAGCTACATTCCATCGTGTGTCCACAACAACTTGTCCTTGTACTTTTTACATAATCGGAGATATGCTCTCAGTCATGGGGGCATGGTGCCCTTGTGTAATTAATTAATTAATTAATTAGTATGTTAATTATGAAAACGTTAACCCTAACCCCTAACTTAATGCTCCAGGAAACTTAATGGTGTGCCTATGCCATTAACATAACTTGCTCAAACTGAGAAAGTATATATGGATCATCTTAAGCTATTTATGAATGGTCTAACAGGCGGTTATGTTTGATTACAGATGGTACCAAAACCAAGGTACCCAAGGGATGAAGGACCGTCTCAACCAAGGGACAAGCATCCATGTACAGGAAGGGGACATGGTGTGCAGTAGCCAGAGCATGCAGAGGGATCTCATGCAACTGGGCCCTTTTGCGAAAGACCTGATGTGGAATCTATTCACCAGATTCCCGAAGAGGAGATTCCTGATGAGCAATCGCTCAAGGATGAGACTCTTGGGATAGCACCATGGCTTGAGGTCACTCTGACCCAAGCTTTCCTTGATGCTATCACATCACACAAGGTGCAACGGATGGTCCTCGAAGAGTTAAATTTTGGACCATTCCTTGAGAACGCTCTTGAATACATGGGGCTCCAATTGCAAAACTCTCTGATGTGGCCAATCATCACAACCAGTGGTGAATGGCACTTAGGAGAAACCTATCTCTTCTAGATGAATCGGCAACCAGGGTCAAGAGTAAGAATCAAAGACATTTATGTGTCTTACTCTTCAGAAGAAATAGCACAAGCTCTGGGGTTGCCCTAAATTGGGGCAGATGTGGTAGAAATTTCAAAACAGGCTAATCCAGAGGTAAAGGTGCAATGGACCCAATAGTGCTATGGGGTTGAGCGCAAGGAATTCAGCTCCTTGACCATGGCAAAGAGAGTATACTCCAAGATAGTGTCTTACCATTTGAATCCAACGGTAAGACCCAGCAAAATCATAGCCTTCTCTACTCGTGCATGTTCCGCCTTGAGTGGGAAATTTCTCATGAGTCTTCCACAATTGTTGTTTTTGGAGATTTAAAAATGGTTCGCTGAGAACGAACATGGAAGATGAGTTCTCCCCTTTTCCTGCCTAATCCAAAAGTTATGCAAACAGGTAGGGATAGCACGATACTCTAATGATATCATCAGGCATGCCCCAATTGCCTCGTGATGAGAGATGATGAAGGACAAAACTCCTACCACCACACAGACAGAGGAAGAGTAGCAACCACCTCCACCGCCTGCACAAACAACGTAGCCGGGCTCACAAATCATAGGAGAATACCTCCACGAGATCCAGGAAATGCTCTTGAGCTAGCAAGAGCAATCTGACAGGACTAGTGGAGGAAAAGACACTTCGGTCTATCACCCTTCCATGAGCCACCCAGAGCAAGTGGCTCAACCAATTAGCTTGCTTGAAAAGTCAGGGTCGATATTCTCTATTGCCTGAGCACCAATTCCAACTAGAACAGATCCAAGCATCTGAGATGTATTAACTGCAACCCAACAGTTATTCCCTGAAATCGTAGGGAATGCTACTACCTTCTCGGTATGCTTGGAAGATGGTGAGGAGGTGATGGTCCTGGTGATGTAGCACTAGCGATAGGAAGTTGTGGACGAAGTGGTTGCTGATACAATCACTATAGCTCTCAATGCATTGGTAGCACTTGTACCAAACATTCATGGACTACAAGATGTACAGGTATCTACCAGAACTTCATGTAGAAAGATTGATGTAGCCCAACATGAAGAATTGTTGGACCAACTAGTGGGAACCAGACAACTGTTTCCATATGTTTTCAACCTTCCGAACAACATTACTGCGACCCAGTCGGAGCTGCTCTCAATAAGGGGCAAGAGCATTGTTTTGGAGGGGTAACTAGAAGCTACTCAAGTAGCTTTTCAGCACTTGGCAATTGAGGTAGCCCAATTAAGAACCCAGCTTGCCGATCCTACCATCCTCAACCACAAAATCACCAGAGATGAAGCTTTTCAATACCTTCAGCTTAAACTTCAGGTTGTTGAGGATGTTTGGGAGACGACAATCCTTGACAAGTCCATAGAAAACACCTGAGTGTATCACTTAGAGAAGGACTTGGTAGAGGTTCTCCAGGAGAATGTGCAACTAACCGCAGAAGTTCATCGCCTGTGCAATGTTGATGTGAAAAATAAACACATGAAGGATTTTATCCACCAATAGCAAGAGGAGCTAGCCAGGGTGAACGCAGACATAAGAAGATTGGCTGCTAAAAATTGAAATCTGTCAATGGAGGAGATTCGAGCATTGCAACAGAAGTCTGCAATCAAAATTTCCGCTTGGAAAAACGAGATCCTGAAGTTCAAAAAAGTTAAAAATAATTACATGGACCAAGTAGGATTGCAGAATGAGTTGAACAAGAAGCACATTCAAGTCGCTAAATCCAAAATGAACCAAGAACTCTAGCAGCTCTGAGAGGGAGGTGATATATGGCCATCCATCTTTGATGGGTTGAATGCCTACAACAAAGCAAAAATCTACCTAAAGGAGCTACAGATCGAGGAAATGATAGAATACATGGAATTGGCCAACCTTTGATATCCAAACCTGGCTATGCTCACAGCTGGGAGACCACGGTCAGAGTTAGAAAAAAAATTGGTTTCCTCATATTCCCTATACGAGGGAGAGTTCCAGGTGCACAAGGCAACAAAAAAAAGCTGGCAACAACAAATGCAGAACTCAAAGTCCTTGGCCCAAGCTTTGAAGGACAACATACAATCACAGAGGAGCTAACCTGAAGAATGAATGACTACCAGCAACTGCAAGCATCAATCCAAGTGTTCGACATCAAATGCAAATAGTTCGCAGCTTGGTTTATCAACTTAAAAGAACTCCTTCTGGCGTTTCCATGCCCTTGGGAGGTTCTAGTTCTAGCACACATTGGAGAAGCTTCCTAGACCATGAATGATCCCAGAAGTAAAGAAGAAAAAATGAGGGCTCTCTTGGAGGCTTTCTAGCTACCTCCAGAAGTTCCATCTTCCGTAGGACTACTGACATTCGTGCCGCCACCAACGCATGGGCCAGAGGCTAGAAAAGGTCTATCAGAACCACCACCCCTAGGGACGGTGTGATCTTCTCCAGCAATTTTGTGCATCATCCTACATAGTAGAGGCTCCAGGACCAGCGAGGTGTTCAATTTTTTCTCTGAACACTATCATTTTTGTAATTTTTCCCCCTCTGTAACTCAGGCACTTAATCAAATTTATGTTGTGTCATGTGTGTGTCATGTATGTGTTTACGTTATGTGTGTTGTAAATAAGAATCCTTACCTTCCAAATTGTAAAGTAACTCGAGGATGAGTTTTTGCTCAGTTGTGGAACTATGATGAAGTGTCATTTAGTCAATGCGTTGATTGAGCCACATATACATGGCCACGTTGATGCAGGCCCATCGATGTAGCCACCCTATGTTGACGTGGCCCCGTTTACATAGCCACCTTTCCCAGACTATAAATAAGAGGGCCTTCTATCTCATTTAGGCATATTTCTGAGTAGTTGTAGTGAAGCTCTTGCAGTTTGTTCCCGCAAGAGATAGAATATTTTCCAAGTGCCCACAGCAGGTGTAAGAAAAGTGATCGGCTCTTTATTCGAGTGCTGATGTATCTTAGCCCATTGGTGTGACTGCAATAAAGAAGAACTGTTCAAGCAATCCTTGCAACATTTGGACTTAGTTATTTTATGCATTTAATAGTTTAATATGTTTATGCTTTATTAGTTACTTGTTAATTACTTATGTTTTCGTTATTATAATTCCAATCGCTATTGTTTATTCGTGGTTTGTTAAGGCCATAAGTACGACCATCTCAAACATAATCCAAACACTTGGTAAGCCCAGTGATGCTTAACATCTGGTAACCCAGAAGTGTTAGGAGATACTCAAAACATGCTCGGAAGATGGGACCATATACTTATGTTAGGAATAGTTAAGATTTAGATTAGGATAATTTTAGATTAATTAATATTCTATCCTTATTTTCCAAGATAATTAGTCACTGAAAGATAATCTAAAAAGATACAAAAATCATTAGCCTTAATCTCACTTAACCAACATAAACATAACTTCACAAGTGAGATTAGGATGAAAATGACCGTTCTAACCCAAGGTTTCACTGGTTAGAAGTCTTGTATATGTTAAGTGCTTACAGTCTGCAAATTTCGACCGCGTCACACGTGAACACTCGTGATTCGTATGGTTGGGTGTAGGGATACCTAGCCGCTCATCAACAAAGATCAATAAACTCATAGAGACAATAGCAGGTCACATCTTAGTTTCCTTCATGAATGGTTTTTTAGTTTACCATAAACAAATTAATCATGAACATCATAGTTTTACAACTTTTATGATCCCATGGGAAATCTCTTGTTTCACTAAGATGTCTTTCACACTTAAGAATATTAGAGCAACATACTAGCAAGTTATGACATTCATCTTTAGTGATATGATATTCAAAACTATCAACTCTTATGTGGATGATTTAACTATTAAATCTATCATAGCATATGATCATCCTAGTGATCTTAACATAATATTAGAATGTATATTTTATCCTAGAAGCTTAACATACTAAAAATCATATGGTCCTTTCAAAAATAGAGGTTGGATCTTATAGGATCAATTATTCCTCTTTCTTCTACTAGTCATCAATTTATGTTGATAGCTATGGAGTATTTCACTAAGTGGATTAAAGTTATCTCTTTGAAATGTAACACATTCAAGTACATCTATCATTTCATCTTAGATCATATCATCACCCACTTTAGTATCCCTTTGTACATTGTAACCTTAATGAATCTCTATTCAACAATAAAGATGTTACCAAGTTCTATGATCAATATCAAAATATCTAATCATTATCATCTTCCTATTATTCCTAGTACAATGATCAAGATGAATCAACAAATAATACCTTATCCATTTTCTCAAAGACATGGTTGATTAGTCTCAACAAAATTTTCTTTTCTAGCAATCTCATACACTTTGCATCTATGTAATCATTTTCTGAAACACAACTTCTTGAATGCCATTAATGTTAACTTATGGATTTGAAGTAATGTTGTGAGTGGAACTAGACATGCCATCTTTTTTAGTAGACTTACATTATTAGATGAAAAATACAGAGAATGAAAAAAAAAGGGATTTTCATGAGCTAGACACTCATAATGAGAATTGCAAGCAAGTATAGATTAATATTTAAAATCATCAAGAAGCCTTGTGTCATAGCCATGACAAGCATGTTTGACTAAGGTAAGTTAAGGAAGTTGATCTTGTCCTACAATATTTTTCAAATGTTAAGACATCCAATTTCTCTCCCAACTAGTCAAGATTCTTCATCACCATAAAAATATCAATAATAGATCATATTACCTTGTAGGCTCATATGAGAATCAACATCCAAATCCTATAAATTAAGCGTATCTCAAAAGTACTATACTTGAAGCAAAAAAAAAGTTACTCTTCATCAAGTTTATCCTTATCCTTCCCTTCTATCTCACCTATGAATTATTCTATTTCTTTTAATTCTTTTCCTTTCTTACAAGTTATTATAGGTACACATATGCTCTCCTCTATGTTTTTTACCACTATTCTTCTATACATCTTCTATATAGTTTCATCTATCTTTCCACTTACTTATCTCTCTTATGTAGAAATCCATAAGTGTTCTACCATTTCTACTTCATGTAAGGGTTTTTTTAGGTTGAGTAGAATAGGTAGAGAATTATATCAGGTTATCAACATCATTAAGCTATGGGATTTAGCCATGTCTTACTTTTGTGACATAACACCTCAACTTTATGTATAGGTGATGATCCTCATTTCTATTCCTAGTTTTTTATTTTTCTTGACTTAATAATTCTATATGTCATCTTTCCTATTTTATGTTCTTTATTTTTTTTCTCTAATCCCTTTCCTATCTATTTCCATTCCTCTCATCAACACATTAGTGAGAATTGAGTGATACGATTATATTTTGATGAGGTTGTATTAAGAGTTTAGTGGAACATGATGTGAAGCACTATTAATGGCATCCTTTCAGCCATCTTGTATCTAGGACTTAGCCATGCCCCCCTTCTATGTCACAACACTATCCTCATGCTAAATGTATTGATGATATCCTTACATTCTCCTCTAATCCAATTTCTTTTCTCTTCTTTTTATCTTTGCAAGTACATTATCATGTCATCACTAATGTTCATGATGAATCCTCCATTGACATCTTAGCAACATCCATCAATATGGGGTAATGTTATATATTTTTTTGGTACATCATAAACTTGGAAAAGTGTGTTTTTGACATTTTCACATCCATTTGAACCATCAAAATGCATGCCTCCCCTCCAATCATCAAATCCTTTAGCATTTTAGGTTTGTACAAGCTTCTTGTAATTGAATCTGATCATGCTCTAGAGGAAACGAATTAGTTTTGATATCACCAACACCATTCAAAGGTTTAGAATAATAAGTTTCACCCAAATGACATTGGGCAACAGCAACATCAATGTCACCTGCTAGCATCACTTGCATTTCAAGCATCCAAAACTACCTTTCTAAACATAGTTTTTCCTTTGTTAGAACTATCTCAATCAATCTACATTATTTCTAAGGTAAAAAAACATATGTTTTGGTGATCCTAGAGGCCTTGTGAAGCATAAAAATAGTAAGTATCACTTAGGTGATGTTGGGTAATACCATCATCACCTCCCTACATCACCATTGCATCATCATCCAAAATTGGGACTAATCTATTAGAGATCTCTAAACAAGCAGACTTAGAGGTTAAAATGGAGTGGGTATAGTGGTGCTATGGAGTGGACCACAAGGAGTATGGTGTTCTCACCATGGTGGAATGTGTGTACATCAAGATAGCATCCTACCACCTTAATTCGATGATAAGGCCCAACAAGATGACTACCTTTTCTACTTGTAAGTGCATCACTTTGAGCAAGAAATTCCCTATTAACCTACCACAATTGACCTATCTATAGATAGAAAAGTGGTTTAAAGAAAATTCATGTGGGTGGAAGGAACTCCCCTTTCCATGCCTCATCCAAAAATTATGCAAAAGGGGAGGGATAGCTCACTACACCAATGACACATTGAAACATGCTCCTACCTCTTGGGAAAAATGATGAATGATAAGGTCCCTACTATGACCAAGGAAGAGGAAAAAACACCACCACAACCCACTCATGAAATGACATTAGAGGTCAATGCTACTATGGAGCACATTAAAAAACTTTGAGAATAACTTTTGTAGTAGTTGCAAGCTAGTTCATGTGGTGACTTGTCTATCTACCAATCAACCTTGAACCATCTAAATGAGGTAACTCATATAATAAGCTAGTTGGAGGACATGATGATAAATTTCTCTAACCAATGAATGAAGGCACTCATACACTCAAATCCTAGTGCCCAAAAGGTAACAGTATCCATTCTAAGACAATAATAATTCCCAGAAATCTCTAAAAATATTGCTAACTTCATGATGTGATTGGAGGATGGAGATGGGACAACTGTCTTCATGATGCAACACCAAGGTTAGGACACATAGCTAAGGTGGTGAAATATAGAGTGGGTAAGGCCATAAATGTTCTTGTGACATTTATACTAGATAGTGCTACACTTAGAGATGTGCAAATTTCTATAGGAATGGTCAGTGGGAGGCTTAGCATAGCCTAGCATGAGGAGTTGCTAGAACAACTAGTGGAAACCTAACAACAAATTCTTGAGATCTTTGACCTTTTAGATGATGACATTATTGATATCCAATTAGCACTATTAAAGGTAATGGAAAAGTGAATCATTTCCAAGGCTCAACTTGAAATAGCTACAACTAAGAATCAGGGCTTGGCTATGGAGGTTGCAAGACTTAGAGCTCACCTCATTGATTCCATGGTACTCAACCAAGGAGTAAGCAGGGATGAAGCATTTTAGTAACTTTAGTCTAAACTTCAATAGGTTGAGTATGAAAAGGGGTTAGTGATCATTGACTAGTGCTTAGTTGATTCCATTGTCTATAACATTTAGGATGTCTTATTGGAAGTTCATCGATAGAATGCAAATTTGACTAAGGATGATCATCACCTACATACTATGAATGCCAAAAAGGAATAAATGGCTGAATATATGAGATAACAATAGAAGTAGCTTTCCACGATGATAATGGATTTGAGGATTTTGGTAGCTAAGAACCATAACCTCTCGATGAAGGTCATTTGTGCCCTTTGCTAGAGATATATAATTGAAATTGCTACTTGGAAGAATGACGCTTTGAAATTTGAATGGATTAAGAATGACTATAGAAACTAGGTTAGTTTGCAGAAGGAGATCAATGAAAAAGAAATTAAACTAATGAAGGAAAAGGTAAATGAGGCTCTCCAACAACTCCAATAAGCAGGTGACATGTGGTAGCCTATCTTTGATGGGTTGAACACGTACAACAAATTTGAAATCTATCTCAAGGAGCTACAAATCGAGAAGATGACTAAACATAAGGAGCTCACCAGCCTCTACTATGCAAACATGGTACTGATAACTACCAAGAAGTTGAGGTT
Organism: Gnetum montanum; assembly: GCA_015680685.1. Lineage (NCBI taxonomy): Eukaryota > Viridiplantae > Streptophyta > Gnetopsida > Gnetales > Gnetaceae > Gnetum > Gnetum montanum. The sequence goes on along the minus strand of MNCI01007715.1, from coordinate 113,371 downwards.
AGATTTCAGAAAGTAAGTGGCTAGCTCATACCTGTTGTATGAGGCCAAGTTCAAGCACCATAAGAAGACCAAGTAGAGGCTTGAAATGATCAATGCTAAACTCAATGTTCCTAGGTAGAGCTTCATCGATCAAAGATCCATAAGTGAGACCCTAAATAGAAGGTTTAATGACTACCAAGAGCTGTAGAATGTTATTAAAGCATTTGACATTGAACAAAAATAATTCATAGCCTAGTTCACCAATGTGAAGGAGTTTTTCCTTATAATTCCTTATCCTTGGGATGTTCCCATACCAGCTTATAATGTTGATGCTGCATGGACCATGTATGATCCCAGGAGTAAGGTGGAGAAGATGAAAGAATTGTTGTATGCTTTCTGTCTTCCATTAGAAGTTGTAGCTATAGCTAGATAGCCTCAACCATAATAGCCATGTGTGTTAGAGGTAGGAGAAGGTCCTTCGATAGCTCAAGAACCTCATTGCCTAGGACCATCAAATTTTCTTCCTTGTCTTCAAGCTTCTAGTGGAATTTTACTCTTATTTTTTATCATGTTGTTCAATTTTGTTGTCATGAACACTAAATTTTATAATGATTATATATTTGTACACTTGGGCACTTAGTGTTTGTCTATGTATCAGTAGTTAGTCAATAATTCCATACCATCCCAAAATTTTGTAAGAAACTTTTTCCTCCTTTTGTACACTTGAGGATGAGTTTTCATTCAGTTCTGGAGGTATGATGAGTCATTGTTCATGGGTTGCATTAATAGGATCCCATCAACACAATTATGTTGATGCAAGGTTTGACACATTGATGTGTACATGTCAATGTAGTGTCTTATCTTGTCTATAAATATGCACTCACCAACTACATTTATAGCATCTAGTAATTAGTAGCTAGCCAAATTCTTGCATTTTTATTTCTTAAAAGTTAGAATATTTTCTGAATACCCATAATAGGAGTGAGAAGTATACAGATCTTTATTTGAACACCAATGTACCTGAGCACCTCGGTGTGATCAGCAATAAAGATGAGCTTTCTTCATAAACCTTGTAGCATGTCAACTTAGCTTAATTTTTACTTTATGCATTTATTATTCAAGTACTTTACTTTAATGCATTTAATTAATTAATTAAATTTAAGTAATTAATACACATAAGTACAATCATCTTGAGCATACACTTAATGCTTGGTAATCCTAGTAGTGATTAACACTTGGTAACCTAGTAATGTTATAACATGTTTAGGATATGTACGATAGATGGGAACAAATGCTCATGTTAAGACTAGTTAAGCATTAATTATTTATTAGAGTAATTAAGCATTTAAATACTTTATTTTCAACACTTATGTGATTTAAAAAATAAACATAAAATGATAAAAATCATATGCCTCAATTACACTTAATCATACACTTGTACTTCACAAGTGAAACTAAGAAGACAACAATCACATCCATTAGATTCACTACCTAGACCTAGTGTACTTAGAGAGTTAAAGTCTATGGAATTTGACTATATCACTTAGTGAATGGTAGTGATTCATATGGTTGGGTGTAGGGACTACTTGATGCTCATCATTGACATCATTGCTAGGGACTTTAGTTAGCTACATGCACTATCTAGGACAATAGTGAAATTACTAAAAGATCATTATAATAGTATTAACAAGTTATCTTTCTAGAAATATTAATAATTTTAATTCACACAAACATTATTAATTGAAAGCATGTATCCTTCACAAAGGACCAATAATGCATCATATGATAAGAACATTGGTAGATCAAATGATAGGATCTATACTGAAGAAAGTTGGAGTGAATCACTAAATGTAGGGGCTTCATATGCTCATTAAAATCCTTAATATGCTTAAAGACTACATTTAGTTAATCGATATAAGCCTAGGGAAGATGGAGTAAGTCCTAGATCAAGGAGGACCTCAAGTCCTAGGACCTCCTCTAAATTTAGAAAGGATACATAAAAGGGACCATAGGAAGAACTAAAGGATCCATGGTAATTCTCCCAATTCACCATCTTCCTCTTTCTCTTTAATGTCTAGTTTTGACGAAGATGAACATAGGTATGAAGATAGAGCTCCACTATGGGATCAAGTTAAAGCTAAAAATCAAACCCAAGGGCAAAATCAAAGACATAAAAATGAGCATAGACAAGATTCTTACAATTAGATAATTAGAAATAACAATTATCATGATGACATGTTTGATGAAAATAAACCCTTGATGGTAACTAAGAGCATGACACAAATCTGAGAGGAAGCTATAATACCTTATAGGCATCAAAGGGAAAGCCACATCAAATGATTATATATGAATAACATTCTTAGATTTGAGGATAGTTATAATTCTAGTCCATAATGTCATCTACAATCCTTTTGCAATGCTCGTGCCCTGCAAAACATTGAAAGTAAGTGGTAAAAGCTTTAGCTCTTTCCTAGGACACATAGAAGATGCTAAAAGTTGGTATAGATCATTGGAGCTAAATTCAATCCACCAGTGATCTACAATGCTAGACAGTTTTTATGAAAAATATCAAGCCTATGAAAGAGGATCCAATCTAAGAAAATAAATCAAAATATGGAAATAAGGAAATCATGAATCCTTGGATGTGGCCTTGAAAAGATACTATTCTCTACTACATAGATGAATAGGTCATGGGTTTTCTCAAAAGAAGCAACTTCTCCACATCATAGATGGGCTTTGTAACCAAATGAGGAAGACCTTTGGGATCTATGCCCAAGGGTGACTATTTTAATTAAGAGCCCATTTGATACAGAGGCTAGTGGAACAACTAAAGAAATAAGGAGAGCTATGTAAAAGGGAGAGTGTTGAGAAATATAATTAGGATCCAACTCTTTAAACAAGAGAGGTCCATGTGTATGATAAGGAAAAAGAGAAATCTTTTGGTGTTGATTTCGCAACAAATATTGCCAAAATAAAAGGCTATTGCCAAGGTCAAAACAAGGCTAGATAAGATGTGAGAGTTGAGGAATGAAAATGTTACAACCTACTTAAAAATCATATGGGAGAAGGTAGTGCAAAATGAATCATGTGATCAAAACAAAAAGAAGGAAAAAATAATGAAATAGGTAGGAACACTTATCAACAAAAAGAAAAATGACTATAGTAGAAGAGGTTATTTACTCAAATATAGAAGAGGATTATGGATGTGAAATTTGCCAATATGACCATCCAAAGGGCTATTACCCAATTATGTTACATCTACATGAGTATGGGAATTTTGCTTTAAATCCCAAGTTTTAGCAAAAGCAAATACCTAGGAAATTACCTTACTCACAAGGTAATTATAGATAATTCTAAAACCAACCATACTATTTCAATAGGAATTATTATTATCCTCAAAAATACTATCAACCATTGTGGGAAAACCCACAATCATGGGGGAGGCCATCATCAAACCAACACTACCCTTACTACTAGCTGGACTAGTATGAATATTATGTTCAGCAACCTATTTCTTGAACTAGTTTTACTTCCTCTACATCAAATCACTACTACCATCCTCTTAAATATCATTAACCCACAACATCTCCTATGGGATCACCATCTCACAGCTCTTATCCTTTGGCACATCCTCACTACTCTTATACTTCCCTCCATCATATGCCACCACTAATAATGCAAGAAGAATTAGCACCAGAACCTCAACAGAAGAATGTCACTTATGGTATGAACATACATAGAAATGATCATGTTAGGAGATCTCCAAAAAATTCTAGAAAATGTTCCTTCTTTAGGATGGTTTCCACTCATGCGAATAAGATGTGTAGATCTACTAACTCATCAAAACTAGTACAAGGCCAATTTTGTGTAACATCCTTCCTTGCCAAAACAATGTCTCTTAATCCTATGTAAGAGCCAACAACTGTAACCACCCCAACACAAAACATAAAAGATAAACCTATCATTGAGGAGAGACAAAACATTCCATGCATTACTAGTAATAACAAAGGATGCAATTATGGGCTAAAGGTTCAAAGTGTCCATCCAATTCCTACACCAACCCATAACAAACATGAGGAATAAGAGTGTGTGTGAAACCAAGTCCACAAAATAGGCACTAAATAAAAGGATACTTTATGGCTCACAAATGAAAATGTTGAACTATTCAAACAATGTATGTAATCATATAACCTAATTAGTAGTTCTTGTCTCAACCATGAACTCAGTCATGGGGGAGATGCCCCATTTTGAATCAACAACTAATATGTGCTTTTTATTTTTTTTCTTACATCATTTTTAGTACATTTTTCTCTTTATTAAATATTTTATAATTTTTCTTGTATTTTACTTTATTTCTTTTGAGTTTTTCTAATGCTTTTCTTATGTTTTGTTTCATTTTTTCACTTTATTACCACTAGGACTAAGTGCAACTGTAGCTATCGATTGATGGTGGTTTGTACTATAATATTATTTGATTGATAATGTCTAGATTCTATCTTTAAATTTTTAGTGTTGATAATTAAGACATCATTTCTTTTTCATGATAATAGACAATCAATCCACACCATCCATGCATCCACAAGCCTCTATGGTATTCCCTTTTTTTGAAAATATGTAGTGCCTTTTTAAATAAAAATTTTAAAGAACTTATGACCTTGGTGGTTTTCAAACTTGGGAAGAATTAAATGGATATACAAGGATGTGACTTCAAGGAAATTTGATTTTCTTTGTACCTACCCTCTTAGGGGCATGAGTGTTCTCATGGATTTCTCACCATTCTGCTATCGACCAATGAAAAGAAGCTAAAATCTTTACATGGTGTGGTTCACATTCAAAAAAATAAATAATAATGAAAATTCAAAGTACATCCCTTAGATTAAATAATGAGCTATAAGCACTAGTTATGGGACTAGAATGAGATGTTACCCATGCCTTATCCCTTAGGCATTTGTGCATTCAAATCATTTATCCTCCACATTGGTTACATCTAGTTATGCACTCCTTCATGGCATTTCTAAATCATTATCCTAATCAAATCTCCTTTCATTAACATTATATAGCCCTCTTCATGCATTTCATTATGTTCTTAGCTTCTTAGGCTTCATTGGAACTTCAATTCTATATGAAAACTCTTTATTTTTCCTTTAATTTCCAAATTTGAAAATTCTATCCTTTTGCTACATCAATGGGATCTTGTTAACATAGTACAAAAATTCTATAAATAGTGTTCAACATTTTGAAAACTTTTTCAAGTTTCCTTCAAACAAGAAGGGATTTTTTGAAATTTTCAAATGCTATAACCTTCCAGTGCCCATATCTTTCACACCACTTGTCCGATTAACCTTGTTTTTCATTCCTACAACTACCAAAGATGGGCTTTATGTCATGGGGACCATAAACCTTAGGTTTTTCATGAGAAATTTTTCAAATGTTTTCTAACTCCCATAAGGTTTAGCTTATAAAATAATATTAAAATCACTAACTTAAGACATTTAAACATTTGTAATGAACTCTATTAAACATTTGTAATAAAATAATGATAAAATAATATTAAAATAATCAAACCTTCCATGGTCACAATTTAGCCAAGTGTAACTAATCCAAGAGATAAGGTACTTAAACAATATAAAGTTGTACACGAAATGCTAATCCTTAATCATGTTGTGATTATAGATGGCATGAAGACCAAAATGCCCATAAGAAAAAGGACCATCTCCACCAAGGGAAAAATGGTCTACAACTAGAAGGGGCCAATAAAAACAACCCCAAGAGTAGGTAGCAAAAGCCCTTGCAATGCGATCTCTACTAGAGGAGCCCAAAGTGAAATCTATCGATTAGATTCCCCAAGCTAAAATAGAGCAATCCCACTAGGATGAGGGACTAGGACCAAGGCCAAACCTTGAGGTCATACTAATGGATGCTTGCCTTAGGTAAATTTAGCCTAGGGATATCCAACATTTAGTTCTCCAAGAACTGAACTTTAGTATCTTCCTAGACTTTGCCTTAGAATATGTCAAAACATAGCTACAAAGCTCTCCTGTGTGGCCAATCATCATTTCCAGTGGGGAGTGATACATCAGAGAGATCTATATCTTCTAGAATAATAGGTAGCCAAATGCCACTATGAAGATCAAGGACATCAATGTGTCCTACCTGGTGTAGGCCATCTTTGAGAACCTTGGCTTTCCTAAAACTCAGACCAATCTAGTAAAGATCTCTGTACAAGTGAATCAAGAGGTTAAAAATAAGTGGGTCTAATGGTGCTACAAAGTGGACTACAAGGAGTATGGTGTGCTCATCATGATGGAACATGTGTACTTCAAGATAGTGTCGTACCACCTTAATCTGGTGGTGAGGCCTAGTAAAGTGACTACTATATCTACCCATGCATGCACTACTTTGAGTGGGAAATTCCTTATTAACCTTCCATAGCTAATTTATCTAGAGATACAAAAGTGGTTTAAAGAAAATGAATGTGGGAGGAAGACACTCCCCTTCCCATGCCTCATCCATAAATTATGCAAAAGGAAAAGGATATCCCACTACACCAATGACACATTGAGACATGCTCTTGTTGCCTCTTAGGAAAAAATGATGAAGGACAAGTTTCCTTTTGTGACCAAGGAAGAGGAGTAGCCATCACCACCACCCACTCATGAAATAATGCCAAAGGCATGTGCTGCTATAGAGAGTATGCAAAAGCTCTAGGAATAACTCTTACAGCACCCGCAAGTTGATATGAGTGATGAACCACCTATCTACCAACCAACTTTGAGCCATCTCAATGAGATAACTTATAGAATACGCTAGTTGAAGGATATGATGATAACTTTCTCTACCCAAAAAATGGAGGTGTCAACATAGTCAAATCCTACTGCTTAAGAGATAATAGTATCCATTATAGGTAACAATAGTTCTTAGAAATCTCTAGAAATATCAATACCTTCTCTATCTTCTTGGAGGGGGGAGATGAAACAATTATCTTAGTGATGTAGCACTAAGGACAAGAAATCGTGGCAGAGGTGGTGGTAGAAAAAGTGAGCATAAATGTTCTTGTGGCATCTATGTTAGATAGTGCTACAGTTAAAGATGTGTAGACATTCGCAAAAATGGTTAGTGGAAGGCTCAGCATAGCACAACATAAGGAGTTACTAAAACAATTGGTGGAAAACCAACTGATTCCAGAGATATTTGACCTTCTAGATGACATCACTACTACCTAGTCAACACTATTAGAGGTAAGGAGCAAGTGCATCATCATTAAGGCTTAACATTAAATAGCTAGAGCTAATAATCAATGCTTGGCTATAGAGGTTGTAGGACTTAGAGCTTTCCTTGCTAATCCCATAGTACTCAATCAAGTAGTGACCAAGGATGAAGCTTTTTAGTATCTTTAGTCTAAACTTTAATAAGCTCAATATGCAAAGGAGTCAATGATCNCTAAACTTTAATAAGCTCAATATGCAAAGGAGTCAATGATCTTTGAATAGTCCTTATCTAATGCCATTATCTATAAAATTTGCAAGAACCTTTTGGAAGTTCACTAGGAGAATGCAAATCTAACTAAGGACAATCATCATCTGCATACTATTGAGGCCCAAAAGGAACAAATGGTTGAATATATGAGATAGCAGCAGGAGAATCTTGCCAAGGTGATAATGGATTTGAAGAGGTTAGTAGTTAAGAATTATAATCTCTTGATGAAAGAGGTTTGTGCCCTTCACCAGAGATCTACAATCAAAATCATCACTTGGAAGAATAAGGCCCTTAAATTCAAAAGGGTTAAGAACCACTACAAGGACCAAGTTGATTTGTAGAAGGAGATTAATGGAAAATAAATCAAACTGCTAAAGGAAAAGGTGAATTAGGCCCTCCAATAGATCCAGCAAGGAAGTGACATGTGATAGCCTATCTTTGATGGGTTAAACATGTACAACAAATCTAAAATCTACCTTAAGGAGATATAGATCAAGGAGATGATCGAATACATGGAGCCTACCAACCTCCACTATGAAAAAAAATAATGTGAACTGTCAGAAGATCAAGGTCAAATTTGAAAAAGCAAATGACTAGCTTGTACATATTGTACGAGGTCAAGTTCAAGCACCATAAAAAGACTAAGCAGATGCTTGAAATGGTGAATGGTGAACTTAATGTTCTTAAGCAACACTTCACTGATCCAAGATCTACAACTAAGAACCTAGCTAGAAGGTTGAATGACTACCAAAAGTTGCAGAATGCTGTCAAAGCATTTGACATTCAGCAAAAGCAATTCATATCCTAGTTCATCAATGTGAAGGAGTTGTTCCCTATAATGCCCTATACTTGGGATGTTCCCATACCAACCCACATTAATGATGCTATTTGAACTATATATGATCCTAGGAGTAAGAAGGAGAAGATGAAAGTATTACTGGATGCTTTTCATCTCCCACTAGAAGTCACAGCTACAACTAGACAATTACAACCACAGCCTCAACCATAACAACTATGTGTGTCAAAGGTAAGATAAGGTTCTTTAGCACCTCAAGAACCACCACTACCTAGGACCATCTAATTTTATTCCTCATCTTCAAGCCACCACAGGAATTATGCTATTAGTTTTAGTCATGTTGTATAATTTTGTTCTCATGAACACCAAATTTTGTAATGATTGTAAATCCATATACATGGGCACTTAGTGTTTGTTTTTGTGTCAGTAGTTAGTCAATAATCCCATACCTTCCCAAAATTTTGTAAGAAACTTGTTTCTCTTTTTGATCACTCAAGGATGAGATTACATTTAGTCATGGGGGTATGATGATTCATCATTCATGGTTTATGTCCATGTGATCCCATCAATATGATCGTGTCAATGCAACGCCTAATGCATTAATGCATGTGTGTCAATGCAGTGTCTTCTTATGTTTATAAATATGCACTCACTAGCCACATTTATAGCACCCATTCATTAGTAGCAAGCTAAACTCTTGCATTTTTGTTTCTTCAAAGTTAGAATAGTTTCCATGTGCCCAAAGTAGAAGTAAGAAGTATATGGATCTTTATTCAAGCATTGATGTACCTAAGCACCTCAGTGTGATTCATGATAAAGATGAGCTTTCTTCATAAACCTTGAAGCACTTGGACTTAGCTTAATGTTTACTTTATGGATTTATTATTCAAGTACTTTACTTTAATGAATTTAATTAATTAATTAAACTTAGATAATTAATACACATAAATAGAACCATCTCAAGCATACACTTAATGCTTGCTAATCCTAGTAGCATTATAACATGTTTAGGATGTGTATGGTAGATGGGAATGGATCCTTATGTCAGGACTAGTTAAGCATTAATTAGTTATTATATTAATTAAGCATTTAAATAATTTATTTTCAACTCTTAGGCAATTTAAACAATAAACATGAAATTATAAAAATCATATGCCTTAGTTACACTTAACCATACACTTACACTTCACAAGTGAAACTAAGAAGATACCGATCACATCCATTAGATTTACTACCTAGACCTAGTATACTTACAGAGCTAAAGTCTACAGAATTTGATGGGATCACTTAATAAATGCTAGTAATTTGTATAGTTGGGTGTAGGAATTGCTTGTTGCTCATCCCAAGTATGGCCACAATCATTTCTTATAAATTGTAAGGCTATACATGGATGTAATGACTTGTTTTTAATATAATAAATCTCTTATTATGAATTCATTAAAGGAATTATCCTGTTTGTGTATATGTTCACATTCCATAAAGCATTGTTATCATACCATCAACAATCTTCATTGCCACCAAACTAGCTTTTAACACCATTTCATCAATTCAAGTCAAACTCATCAATAATCATCTCTCCTATTGATCAATTAAACTCAACATGTTCTAAATTTGATTTAGCATTCTTATTATCACACTTAAATTTCAATTTTTCTTCAGGTTTTCAACATCAAATTCATCTATTTTAGAAGCTTAAAGGTCACCTATAAGTTACATTTAATTTGCGAATTTTACCATAGATGAAATTTACATATCTTCATTGTAGATGATAGAGCATACATAAATTTTGTCATATTTTGAACATCCAATGTTAAGAAATATTTCAAAAATAATTTAACTACAACTTGTGATCAAGTTATGCTATTACAAGTTTTCAGACCACAAGTCCATCCTGACTTATGATATTACTGGGATCACTTTTCTTTTGACCACAACCTATGATCAACTCATGGTTGCCTCATGGTTAATATAAAGTTAGTAACTATGACTCATAATTGCTTCATGATTTAGAAATCTCTTCATGGTCAAGTTGTGATGAATTCATGATCATCAAAAACCAAAATATTGATAGATCCTAAAGCATTAAGTCAGAAACTTTCAAGAAAACAATATAACATGGCACATGTACTAAGATGTACAATTTTACTATAGACATGAACATGTAGACATAATTCCATCTTCTAAATATCTTGGCTGAGAATGCTCCTATAATTACAAATAGGATTAGTGCAAGTGGTATGAAATCCTTTTTTCTTCTTTAAAAAGAAAATATAAGAAGGAATCTATTCTAGCTTGTGATATCCAGAAACAACTTTATCATGTCACTATTCAACCTACTATTCTTTATAGGTGTGTTATGTGGATATATCAAAAAATAATGGAAATAGGTAGAAGAAATTTAGAAACTCTTTCCACTTCATGAATTTAAAGTGAAGAAATAAACATAATATAATACTATGGTTCTTGAAGTAAAGATGATGCCACTAATGGTTGAAGCTATTTGTTAGTTTATAACCTACACTCATAATCATTTTACCTCTTCATCGGATAAGCACTCCAAAAAAGTAATTATGAAAACCCATGATAAAGGATATCTTTGTGAAGAAATTCTATGAATTAATAAATGGAAAATTCAAGAGTGCATTCTTTATTTTAATCTTAACTAAGTTTGTAAATTGGTCAAGAAAACCAGTATTTTAGAAACATTGGGAAAATGTATAAGAAAAAAAACATTATTTGAATGGTATTAAGGCCTTAATTCAAAGGTAAAGTATTTATCTTATAATATTTCTCAACATTTACAATGCCTAATTAGCTTACCACAAATGAGATCTCATGATTTGAGAGTTGAAATAGATATATGATTCAGAAGTCCTCATGAAGAATGAATATGTTGATTATGCAATAAATATACCATTGAAGATTAATACTACATTTTCTTGCAATGTCCTACATTAGAGCACATTAGAAATAGAATGTTATAGTTGTAAATTTGGCTGATTTTATCCAAAATTTATCAAGAACACTTATTAATTTTCTTCTACATGCTATGATGTTCTCAATACTTATAACATGTATATTTCTACCATCCAATAGATTGAGAGGGTTAAAAATGTAATAGAATTTCATTTTTAGGTTCACATGATCTAAAACTAACTTTAAGGTTTTATTAAAATCATGATATTTAAGTTCATTTAGATTAGAAAAATTTTCTATAAAATAAAGAAAATTAGATCTATTATTATCTACTTGTTCATGAAGAGGAAAACTTTGGCTAGGAGTCTTTTAATCATAAAGTTGTTATCTGATGGATCAAAGTAGTTAGGATGGTTATTGATCTATAAAATTTTTCTCTTTAATTTTGAAAGGCTTCTAAAAGTGCAAAATTTATGCCTGCTATTAATTTTATATTTTTAGTAGTAGGGTTAGCAAGTTTTCAAAATTTTATTTGTTTTCTAGCTATAGTTTTTACTTTTTTGTATAAGAATTTTCCCAAGTAAAAAATTCAACATTAACAACTTTCTATGAGCCTACATAATTCCATAAAAAATAATGTATGAGATCTTATGAGAGATATGGTCAAGTAGAGATTGTTTACTTTGTAATTCCATAAAAATCAATCGAACACTTGCATGATGAAAAATATTAGTAGCTCTAAGATTTCTAGAAGAATATTTTATAATAACAACAATAAGAATGATGTTACCCAATTTGTATCTTTTCAATCATTTAATAACTACAATGGTTTTCTCTCTCCTTATTTTGATATTCTTGAATTTTTAATAAAGATGGAGCTGAATTGTTTCATCAAATGTACTTTAAATGTTGCAAGTATATATCATTATATCATCCATAGCTTGTATGTGTCGTTTACATTAAAAATGTTTTTTCCACTCATCTTGGATCCTAGTATTTAGTAGCTCTATGTTTATTTAATTTTCTATAGGCAAAAAGGATGTAAAATTTTGAAGAAGATGCAAAATAATTTTAACTATATTCATAACATGTGAAAAAATTTTATTAAGCCTAATATAGAGGTAGATGCATTCAAACACAAAATCAAATCCCTACAAAGTCATTAATCTAATTGCTATGTTATTCAACTCCAACAAACCAACAATTGTTAGGCTCTATTTTAATTTATATTTAATTTTATTTGGAAATCCCAAGTTATAGGTTTGATTCTAGTAGGTAATATTGAGCTATAAAGTTCTAATTTGACTATATATCTTAGGTGTTAATATTTTAATTTCTTTTATTGGAAAGAGATGAATAATAATATTTCAAAATTTAGAGTACAAGAAATTAATAAATAGATAATAATCTAGATAGTTTTGGAAATGCCTTTCCAAGTTTTTATCATTACAATCAATCTTGAAAAAAATCCCCCTTGAAAAAACATGATTAAGCCTTTTCCTCATTTAAAAACACCCTCATAGGATTTGACTTCTTACTCAAGGGTTTCTTGTAAAAAGAAGGAGAAAACACTCTAAAGATAAAAAAATTTAATAAAAAATAAACAAATAGTAATAGAAGCTAAAATCTTCCTATCCTTGAGCTTCCACAATAAAAAGAAATTAATAGTGAAACAAAGAAATTAATTGTTTAGTTTTTAGTGAAAGCTTTTTTGATTAAAGTTATAATTAAAAAGCCACATATTTGAGAATCTAATATTTAACTCTTGAAAAAAGGTCATAGTTATGCTCTTACTACTCAAACTTAACTAAACACAGAGGCTTTCAGATAGAATAGAGAATAAGCAGCCAAAGACATTTCCAGATGTAAGAAATGAAGAAGACAAAGTAGGTTTATCATCAAAAATATATTATTGATATTTCATTAATAGTTGTTACAAATTCTAGATGTTCATTTCCAAGCATGTAATGCAACATGATACACAAAACACAAATTCTAGAAGATAAGATTCACTACCACAAAGAAGACATTAAAGAAATATTATATTCATATGTTGAAAACAAGTGTTGATAGGAAGACCTTGATGAATAAGACATCATTAAAAATCTGAATTTTTGAAAAAGTAAGAACTCTCAAAATATTTTCCATTTTCATTGTCCAAAAGAGCAAGGATAATTGCATTTTCTAGGTCTTATTTAAGTTCTTATGAATAAAATCATTTTTGGGGATAATCTTATATTCTTAAGAATTAAAAGGAGAAACATATTTGTCATCATTCCAAAAAAGTGTGAAAATGCTTTATGCAAAGTATTGTCAACTTTAAATAAATTCTCAAGATCATAAATTAGTTTATAGAAAAAAATTTCTCTTTCTATTTTAACCATGTAGGTTAGAACCTTCCTTCCATGTAATCCATCTGTCGAGCACAATTGTACAAGATTCGTAGCCCAAGTTTTTGGCTTTTTGGGAAAGCTTGGTCATGTGTGACCCATGAGCTAATTTGAGAATTATTTTAGGGATTTATTAGTAGTAAAAATCAATGACCATACAAGTTGGGATAAGTTTTTTGCGAGTCATATGAGAAACTCACAAAGTTTGAGTTTATTTCATGAAAACAAATGACTTGCGGAGTCTAGTAACACATTGTGTATATGTAGACAAGAAATTGTAATAATACCAAATTTGCTTCATGTGGTACACAACCTAGATAAATTAATAATTCAAGTTCTTTCATTAAAAGGAATCCACCATGGGCTAATTTGAAAAACATACCTTCTGAAACAATAATATTGTTGTAATTCTAATACTTACTAAGCTTACACTATGTTTTCCAAATTTTTTTATGAATTGAAGAATTAATAATAGAAATGGCTTGAATGGAAAGAAGAAAGTGAAGAAAATTACTAGAAAACCAACAATTATCATTTTTAGGTTCTTCTTGTGTAAGTCTTTTTTTAAAAAAATGAGCATCTAAACATAATCTCCATCAATGCAATTTGCAGTTCATTTTAGTAAGAGAGAAATACCTTGATTATAGCAATTAATAAAACCAAGTCCATCTTTCTGGCTTCCAATGAAAATATCCAAAGGAACTTAAAAGAAAAACCTTCCGACAATCAATTCTATCACTGGCTACTAGGATAAATAATGTTTAGAAAACGTTTAGGGCAACATACTTACCATTGTTTTATATGCTATGCAATTAGATAAGACGACAGCAAGAACATGGGAAAGGGTTCTTAACTTGAACCTCCTAGAAAAACGTTGACAGGATTGCAGATTGGCCTTCAGAGTTTTCTTACGAAAGGAACATTTTTTAATAATTTATGTCTGGCGGCTGCATCGGGCCATTTGATTGGTATTTTAAAATTCGGTAAAGTAGTTCAATGTAAGAAAGAATAACCAAGGTAAAAAGTAGTGTAATTAAAAACGGTATGGATTGTAACTAAAAAGCCTGCGCCATGCCATGTCTAACGATGTCGACTTGCCTTAAGCAAGGATATGAGTGCTGCTATGAGTGCTGCTGATGATAGATGTCGACTTGCCTTAAGCAAGGATATGAGTGCTGCTGATGATAGATTGAGAAATCTGTGATTAATCGCAAGATCTGCAATAGGAAAGCAACATTTGATGAAATATTTGATTTTATGAATAGTGTTATATTTTTATTGATTTTTGAAATCTAATATATTGTATAATGCTAATTCTGATGCTAGCCAAAAATTAAAATTTCTATATTTGATTTTCTACTTTAACTAACCTCTTAATATGAAAAAAATGGAAATTGCCATTAATAAAATGAGTGTATATAAGTGCGCTCTTCCTTTTCGTTTTGTGGATCGGTGGTAACCATTTTGACAATTTTAATCTGATTTTTTGATTTTCCTGATCCGATTTCTAAAAAGGATTTCCAGATTCACCGATCCGATTGGATTTTTCAAACTATGCTGCCGATGGACTACTTGACGCCCAAGGAGACCTAAACTTTTACACACCCATTCTAACCATGCGTTCCTGTTACATAGATCGTGCTTCAGTTCTTTCTTGTGGTGCTGGAAGAAGAGGTCAAGGACGTCAAGACGGAAACATAAAATACTCGGATTCGGTGAGGTCGGCAACGGTGGAACAATTTCATTTCGCAATGCAAAAACAAATCAAAAGACGACGATCAAGTCAATTGTAACACGACTTGACTCACCTTACGAATTGAGCAAAGACGCAAGCCCAAGAGCCTCTCTGCTATAATAACACACCTCCGAAACAGCATTCCACAGCGAGAAAGAAAGCAATAGACAGAAACAATAACAATCAAGAAATCCTCCGCTGCAGGAGTTCTGCGTGGCGGACAACATAATCGCAATGGGCAAGGGCATATTCATAAACGGAGTCCCCTGCCTGAACCCCAACGCGGCCACAGCTGCCAACTTTAAAACTTCTGCTCTGGCAAAGCCGGGCATGCCAGCCCCATATTCGGGAGCTTGGCGACAACGGCAACGGCCATGAATATGCCGGGCGGCAACACGCAGGGTCTCACTCGGCCATGAATATTTGTGTTCCGGCGCGGACTCACTTACTTTCTGCTTAATCTTGGACGCTATCCAACGTCGTCCATATCTGGGCTGAACTCGCAGAAGCCGGGTGCGTCTATTCTGCCTCTGGTGTTATTTAATTCGACTCCGCCCACTTCCGATGAGGTGCTGGAGAGGTCCTTCAAGTTGGACCGGCAGGAGATAGCCAACATCCGCAGGCAGCTCGGCCGCTGATTGCTTCAACTGTCGCATGGAATAATACTACTAACAGCTGTACTTAAATAAACTATAAAAGGTTCATCCATTCAAGGGGACTGATGATCACGATTATCTGTACTCCATGTATGGTTAGTAACTTAGTATATCACTAAGTAAAATAAGTCGTTACTGCTTCTTTTGGTAGCATACGGACATGTTTATGTTTATGTGAATAGGGCTGCTGTTTGCTGTGCGTACAAACATTCATAATTCAACTGAAAACACAACCATCTATACTTCAACTGAAACGAATACAAGCCTTGTATCCATGATTCTATGCAATGGAAAGACCCTTAATGTTTACTTGTTATCCTACGTGTAGGCTCGTACATTGAGATGTTAGTTACGGTTAATGTGGGCAGAAGTTCCATTTTTTGTTACTCTTTAGGGTAAAGTAGTGCTCGCCCAAATGATTAGTATATCCCTGTGCCGGTCCCTCTCCCCAACACGGTCCTGCATTTTAGGCTACTACTTGTAGGTCACTCACACCGCGGGGTGAGACGCTTGTGACGTGATGAGAACACACTCCCGACGTACAGTAGTGGGCTATTTGACCCACGAAGAGGGAGCTTGTTTCGCTTACTCCAGTGTGCAGGGCTTGTAAAAACTAAAAGGTAAAAAGTACTAAAAACTGTAACAAAACTAACGGTACAATCGCCGGTGATATGCTGGTAAGATACGTCTTCAAACTTTGAAGTACTGCACAGATTCTAATACCCTTAAACCCTTGTTAATTGTTACTGGTTAAACCATTTAAAAACGGGATTAGTTGCCTGCAATACGTTACAAAAAGCTGCCTGGTCTCACTCCAGGAGATGTCATTTCTATGTAATTGCAAGTGCAATAGGCTTGCAAATGTAAAACATGTCTCCATGCAAACCTAATTTACATAGGACGAGCCCTCTCATGGGCACAAATGCTCAAGATACGGCAAGCATGACACTCAGGGCAGAGACCAAGTGTGATTTTGCTTAAAAACTGTAAAGCAAGCGTGCAGATCTTGATTTTGCTTAGCTACAGGGATCTAAGATCCAATCTTTGGAATTCTTGAAAAGGGCTGGCTAAGTCCACCACGAATTAAGGACCGACGTAAATTCATCACGGGTCGTGGTCATCGTAGATTAAAAATTCGAATTGCATCAGAAAATGGTAGTAGGGAAAATCGTGAATAAGTTTTAAAATTTACATTGGTAAATTGGAATAAATTGTAATAAAAAATTATTTAAATTAGTAAAATTACAAAATAAAAAAGATGCATCTACTTGAGTTTAGGTAGTGCCCTTTTGCATATTTTTTGGTGAAGTCTCATCATTATCATCATCTTACCCTTATCTTAATAAAATAGGGTGGCTCTATGAATTCTTTTTTGTCATGGGCCTCTACGAAGAGCTAGATCCTTGTTTATTTGTAGTATCTTCAATTACTCTTTTTCATATCTACTTTGGTCTTCCTTTCCATAGCTTATCTGCTAAAGTGAATTAGTAGCCTTTGATTATAAGCTCATTTTCTTATCTTCTTTGAAGATGTCCACACTATTTAAGCCACCATTTTTGTAGCTTCTCTTAAATAGAAGCCACTCCAAGTGTTCCACTAATGTCTATATTATGTAGTTTATCTTTTCTCGTAACTTTCAACATCCATCAAAACATTGGCATTTCTACCATAGTGATTTGTTCTTTATGCTGCCCAACATTCACCACCATAGCAAGCACATAAAATCTCTCTAATTTTATTGGTATTCTTTTATCACATCAAATACCATTAGCTTGTTACCATATATTTATTTTGACCATCCTGTCTCAATTTTGTTTGTAATATCTTCATCAATTTCACTTTCTAATTAGAAGATTGATCCTAGGTAGTGAAACCGTTTGCAATGAAGAACATTAATTAAGTATAATGCAAGTGGAAATTAAGTATAAAATTTTAAGTACCTTCAAGTTGAGAATTAGCAACAAATACCTTATTAAATTTTAAATCAACCTATCAAATATTACTTTACATACTATTATATATATATATATTGCAGATTTCACAAATTAAGTAAAATGCAAACCTCTGTAGAACATAGAATTTGCCTGGGCACTGAATATTTGTATATCAATGTGTGGAGGGTGCACTTTTATGCACTCATTTTTGGCTTTGCATCATGTGCATGGGCATGTGTAGGGAGGCAAAAAAGACAAGGGCATGACCACTGAAACCAGTGCTTCAAAAACCGAAGTTTCTTAACCTTAGAACCCGCGTCCCTCTCTAATGTAAACCATAAAATATGATGTAGGCATGCCACCGTCGATATGTATGTAAATCAAGTGGAAATGGTTGCAAATAAATGTTAAATTAACTGATTAAGAGAGGAATTTAAAGTTTTTAACAAAATTCAGGTTGTTGGTATTTACAACAGATGAGATAGTTTAAGTAATTTGGCCTTACGTGGATATGTTCAATAGCAATTAACTTTAATTATAACAACGTCATGCTTGCATTTTGTTTTCCAGAAAATGGTTGCCGAAATTTGCAACAAGAAATGTAAGTGCTAACAAGAGAACTTTTAAAATTCCATGCAGGCAGAGTAATCTATTCATAGAATATATTTCTTGTACACTCAGTCTCTGTCGGAACGCACTTGCAACTTCATTCTTTGTCAATGAATGTCATACTCCTTATCCAAGGAGGAGCCCATTTTATACCTGCTACCGTTGCCAGCCTTTTTTACGTCCATTTCCGGTATTGATGAAATAAACTTGACACATATCTTGAGCATATTCTTGTCTTAGGTTGTTATCAGCAAGAAGGTTCTAATGCTGAGTATTAAAAATTGTTTGGTTGCTCACTCTTTACCGGCTTTCAGGGTAGGACCGATTACGTTTTGTATGAATTTTTTCTTTGTTTTCGTTAATCATTCTAAAGACCTAAGCACGTCATGGGGTATTCTGTGTTCAAAAATGGGATAACAGAAAATAATGATCTATGTTTTTAACAACAACGCGTGGAACCATCAAACCCATGTAATTGGATTACCATGGGATGATGATGAAGATGAAAAAGCAACAAATCATGCTGGTTAGTTGCTATGTTGTAACAATGTTGCCCAGACGTTGTCCGGCACCCCAAGGAATTTACAAAGATCCAATGGATCTGGGGTCTGGAATTTACAAAGATCCAATGGATCTGGGGTGAAAGACCTGGGGAATATGTCTCAAGCAAGCAAGCATCTTACGAGTGAGTGCAAGCAAGCAGAAGCACAACTGCTTCTTAACGTACATGACAATGCACCTCATGGAGGGTAACCAACTCCAAAACAAGGACCATGCAAACAAGCACACACAGAACCTTGTAGACAACATCGGTGGGAGGGGAGATGATGCACCTACAAGGGAAGGTGCCTCACTCCCATATCCCTCACGATCTGGTAAAAGGTGTGGCCTAACACCGCACCAAAACTATCCAGTCTTAGCTACCTACATATCTACGAACGTCGTAGAACTAGGGCCATGTAGTTCTCCACGGTGAAGGGAGAATGAAGAGGACTTAGAAGAGAGTTGCAACAGGAGGGTGTCCTATTGCTAGCTTGGTACCACCAAGCCAAGGTAGGTTTTCTAACACTTGAGAGTCACCCGAGGGCACCTCAAAGTGTTCCATTACTCCTAAACCATGGGGAGAGCCTAGGTGAACTACTGCTCTAGGACATCTCTCACAATCCTCCCCCACAGAAAGAAGTGACGTCCTCAAAGCGAAGCCTAGGATAGCTTCGAGTGTACACTTCTAAATGGGTTCGAAACTCCATCAACTCCGGGGATCTGTCAACTCCTTAAACACTAGGCTTGAAGGAAAGTACCAACCCCAACACCTGATACGTCCTTCCATCCAATGTCTTGCATGAAACGCAAGGGCAATTGAAAGAATCCGAAAGACTTCCCTTCTCTATACGAGCGGGAGAGTCCAACCCAAAAGGCCAGCATCTCTAAGGCATCCCCTAGATTTGTCCCTTCTGAAGGTCTAAAGACATATCTTCTTACGTAAACCCATCCCTATGCAAGAAGATAGTTCCTCTTCCAAAAGTCCCTCTGAGTTCCTTTGTGAATGGCATCTTAGCACCCATTGATTTGATTTTTTTTAGGGCTCACGAGGGCCACTAGCTATGGTGAGGGACTTGGGAACATCATATCGAGAGAGAGAACATGCTCTAAAGAGCCATGTCTCCACAAGCAACTCATGCTTGCCAAAACTCCATGTTCTACTACTTGCATCCAGACCCATGGGGTCTCACCAGTGCAGCCATCTAAGCACTGATTCCACGTGCATTGGTACCATGCACATTCTTTTTTTCTCATCATGTTTGTTCAAGCTGGTATGAAGGGTGTCAAGCATGTTCTCCCTTACAAACAAGGTACAAGGGAAGATCTTTGAGCTTGACCTTGCCATCCATAGACACCAGCATCACATACCTCAATTCATCATTCAATAGTATTTCATAACCACAATGACAAAGAAGATCCAAAAATCTGTTTGGAAACTTCTCCAAGAGGCTAACATACAACAAGCCCCAACTATCATTAACACCTCTTGTGATTTTCCAACATCAAGAATGCCTACTTGAATGTTCAAACAAGTGGAGGGTCAATTGGGTAGCCAACCCCATGACAATCCTCCATCACCTATCTCATATCAGCCATAAGCACATCATCGAATGCAACCATAATATCCCTTTCATGGAGAAGGATCACCCACATTTTCTACATGCAAACTATCCTTCCCACTCCAAGTTATGGGACAAGCACCATTTTCTGAACACTAGGTCAAGGAACGAATATAGAGTCATCTCTGAGAGTAACCAGATCATGAATTCTCTGAGGAACATTAACATTCTTAGAATTTGCATTTTTCCACTATATTAAGAATGACTACCAGTCTCACGATCAATACCTTTCATTAAATTTTTCACTTGCAGGAAGGATCCTCTTTGGGAGGTTTCTTCCATAGGTAAGTATAGCAGCCCATCTACACCATACCAATAATACATGCCCAAGTAGTCAATATCATCCCAAACAATAGACACAAGCCAACAACAACATCTTGCCCATAGGAGGACCATGTCCTCAAGATAGTTTTACATGGAATGGGCTTTCATTGACATCATTTACAACTCAAAAACAAAACGATTCATCCCTGAAGGGTTTACAATAAGGATGGCCTACCAAAGAACCCCAACAAGGAAGTTCCTCTGAAGCCCCCAAAACTAAGAGAGTACACAAGATCATGCCTTGCTTACATGAAGAGTAATATGTACCTTTAATTTGCATCAACAACAGGACCTCAGAAAGGAGGTTTCATGAATTTCACTAGGGTAATAACATTTTGTTTCTGAGAATAAACCCCATGAGTTCACGAACATGGGACCACTGCTAGGAACAAGTCCCAAACATCAACTACTTCTAAGTCCCAAATAGGAGACACCCATCTCAATACCACCTACCTTATTATTTCAGGAACTAAAGAGGGCATCCATTGAAATGAAGAATGACCCCTCATAAAATTAAGGATTCACCAAGTAATATCATGATCAACTCTACTATCCCACCATGGAGGTGAGAACACCAACATGAATTAACATCACAGCAAAGACATGGGACAATACATCAAGGAGGGACTGTGTGATACATCAATGTACATAAGGGACGAAGTACATGGGAAAATTTAGCAAGACACCATAGCCTATTAGGCACAACGAGTCCCCTATCATGGAATCACACCATAGACAACAAAAGCACCAATAAGTCCCAATCTATGAGAGTGCATCATAGCGCTCCAAAGCACCAAAATAAATTAGTCATGAGAGCCCACCAACATGCACAAATCATTAGAAGCCCCCAATCATGAGAGCATTGGCTCAAGTGTTTTGAGCACATTCAAGCCCACCAAGCAAGGCCACCAAGAAGAAACACAATTTCTGTATCTATAACGTCATTTATTCAAGGATGGACCACCATCCCAACATTTGCACAACTACTCCATGATCACTTCCAACATGGAAGAGCAAGTCTAGGTGTCAATACCCAGAACTTGACTCAAATCCACCGCTAGACATCACATTGATTTGAATTTCAGTCACAATTGATCATCTATGGACAAGATCTTTGCCAATCTATGAACATAAGAAAATGTGTTCCCAAGATTTGTCCTATCTCAAGGACGTTCACCAAGCACACACCATCCAGGCATGCCAACATCATCAAGAACACATGGCACTAGTTCAAGAGCATAATGGGCAAGGACATGCCCTGGTCCATTCGTTACAACACTGTATCCAATTGAAGAGTTTCCCATGAGGGTTTCGGCAGGATTATACATCAAAGGATAATGGCCATTTACAACATATAGCAAAGGCACTTCAAAACAAGCACCAAGAAAACACCATACATCAAGCTTGGCCTTGTCATAGGGTGTGGCATAGGCCTACAACCAGGAGACAACTGACTCACATAGGCAATACATCTAGTACTTTTGAGTGCATACAATCAAATTGAGAATATCACAAGGATACATTTCACACTCCCGAGGATAGGATTACATTCATATATGGGAACATACATGGTATTTGGGAATGCTTCCCAGGCCTAAAAGGCTATAGGACAAACTACCCAAGCCCATCCTAAGCTAAAGGATTTAGGCCACCAAGAGCATACCATGAAGAACCATGCTATTTTTAGAAAAACCTATCTCTGTCACAAAGCATAAATGATCATCTTTCATTGCACCAATGTCTCAAAACATGCATGATCTACTGTCACATTGAATCCACTGCACAGGTAACATCAAACGAAAATGATTCGAGACACGAACACAAAAATCGAATAATGAAACACGCCAACTAAGTATCCACCATCCTGCCATAGTGGGACCTCATTACATTGGTCACTCATGGGCCATTAGTATCCGGCATGGCCAAGGATACCATTTCCTGCCATCTACTGGCCTAATATCTATAGGGTCTAGGATAGATCACCATCCTCTATTAGGGCTCCCCCAGCATTGAGAGGCAAACAAATCATAATGTACCTGCTGATCCATCATAGCCAAGGTACTGATAAAATCACAACCCAATGTTGGGATTTTAAGACCAAATAATCAGTTCATGAAGGTCTCAAGAGCACATATCTTTGCCATAGACATAGTGCTCACAACATCAACTAAGGTCACCATTAGTTGCATCTTTGTACCTGTGCTACCTGCAAACACTGATACAAAATCTTAGAAACATAAAAGTTAGTAGGAACATGATTAGCACATCAACCTCATACACAAGCATCAAGCATTATCATATAACAAATTCATATCACTCTTGCACATCATAAAAATCAAGACCTCAACAACATGCACAGAGATCAATCATGCAAAACATTGATGAAGGAATTAGATCCCCACTCAAACAAATGATTTCATCGTGAGACACACCAAGAGAGAGATAGCACACTCTCAGAATTTCAAGATTCATACACAACAATCATTCCCAGCAACTAACACTCGTGTCAACCAGGATCAAAATCTCAACACAATCATATGAGTCATGGACAATAGACAATCGTCATCTCAAACCAAAAATAAGGTGGAAGACCAAGGTCTATCCAACAACAAGTCTACATCAAACCAATTCTTGCAACAATGAGCAACATCATGAAGGATGTGTTCACAATAAGGCTCTCATCAAAAGAGGTGTGGTCTCAACAAGAACCAATATTAGGATGAGCCACACTAGTATTCTTTGAATCAGAGTGACCAAGAAATGTCACCAATCAAAATATTGATGCCACAAACCCAAGGGAAACACCACTAGCTCAAAAAAGTAGCACAACTCTCAAAGATCAACAATAAGGGAAATCATGCCTCATGCACAAGAAGTTGTTAAACAAGAAAAAAAACATTTGGCTTTGGGATGGCACAAACAACCACTGCATCCTCAACGTTCCCAACAATAAGTCATCATATCACGTAAAACATCAAGCCTTGCATTATGAACGATAGACACGACCAAGATAACACGCATGCATAATTTGAAAGTGCAACCAAGAAGACATGCATACACAACTAGACAAACATACAATCGCAAGCATGAATGTACGAAGTCTACCGGCAATGGTCTTAGTCCACCCAGAACAAGGCTCACCAAGAGCACATGTCCGAAGGACCTCCATCCTGAGATACCTAGGAACCATCTAGTAACAATTTGTATTTTCCCATACTCACTGTATCTAGGGTGAGTGGGAGTGCTAAGGATATCATATCCTACACGATTCAACAAATTCCATCTTGAAACATGTCATCTAGGTAGAAACTAAAGCAGAGACTGGATCTGATTCATCCTAGATGAATCACTGAAGACCTGAGATGAGAGCTCCTTGAGCAACAAAATTCCTACGTTGCCAATAGAACTCCTCTCTATCATATCACATATAATCACTACTAGTCCAACCACAAGTAAACAAGTGGAGGACATCACCACAACACCATCATTTATATCCTCACAAAGAGCAACATACATCAGTTGCTCACAATTTATCATTTGTCCCCTCATGAAGAGAATAGAACATTTCCATAAGGAAACTCTTCAAGAATACATAAGGATATGATCCTAGATCACCTAGGTATCAATTCATAGGGACCATTAATTGAAAAACCTCTATGGAGTAAGACAACCAAAGAGCACATGCATATCATAACGCAATTTTAATAATGCTCTAATACCATCTGTAACAACATTGCCCCAATGTTGTCCAGTACCCCAAGGAATTCATGAAGATCCAATGGATCTGGGGTGAAAGACCTCGAGAATATGCCTCAAGAAAGAAAGCATATCATGAGTGAGCGTAAAAAGAAGCACAACTTCTTAACGTACATGAAAACACACCTCATGGAGGGTAACCAACTCCGAAATGAGGACCATGCAAACAAGCACACACACAACCTTGTAGAGAACATCAGTGGGAGGGGAGATGATGCACCTACAATGGAAGGTGCCTCACCCCTAGATCCCTCACGATCTAGTACAAGGTGTCGCTTGGCACCATGCCAAAACTATCTAGTCTTGGCTATCTACATATCTATGACTGTCGTAGAATCAGGGCCATGTAGTTTTCCACGGTGAAGGGGGAATGAAGAGGACTTAGAAGAGAGTTGCAACAGGAGGGTGTCCTGTTGCTAGCTTGGTACCACCAAGCCAAGGTGGGTTTTCTAACACTTGAGAGTCACCCGAGGATGCCTCAAAGTGTTCTATGGCCCCCAAACCATGGGTAGAGCCCAGGAGAAGCACCGCCCTAGGACATCTCTCACATATGCATTTTCTTACCCTCTTTATCCAATCATGTTAAATGCATAGAGTATAAGATTATAGCCAGAACTAACTAGTGCTAGTTCCAACCCCTCCAATCTCTCTTTGACATAAGGATTGATTTGGCCTACAAGTCCTAGTAACTTGTGGGTCCTTTTTCTATTATCTTGGATGGGTTTTTCTTGTTCAATGTTACAAGATGTAATCATGTGAATGGTATGCCTATTTGGTAGTTGTTGTTTAGGATTACATGTTTTTCTTGGTTTTCTATTTCTTATTTTCTTCATTGATGTGCTATCCTTTCAAGTTATCCTAGTAACTTGTATTTTGTTTACTATATCTATGTATATGTTGCTAGGTTTTCTTGCCCTTGCAAATGCTATTCTTGTGCCCTGAAAGCCTTCTTGTAATATGATGTGATATATAGAGTTTTTGGTTTCTTATCCAAAAAAAATTAGTAAGGGAATTTCTATTAGTCACACTATTTCTTTTATCTTGGACTATGAACATCTTTGGTTATAATAACCCATTTATTTCAAAGCAATATTAGAGCTTTCGTGAAAACTATGTAAGGTTATTTGTAATCATTTGTTTTTACACTCATTTTTTATAACTTTTATGATCTTTTTTTTTTAACTTCAATTCGTACCATAAAACCCAATGAAAACGACTACCCAAGAATTAAGTAAAGATCTAGAATACTTGATCAAGGCTATTTGTAAAGCTTTTGTGAAGGAAATGCATAGAATACTTCTAAGAGCTATTTCTTAAATACTTCAAAATGTTGAGTTCATCTACCAATAGCAAGAGAAGGACTACATAGTTGTCAAAGTTGAAGGAGAAGAATAGGATGAGAACCATTTTTCAATAACACATGATTTAAGGAGGGTGCTAGAGCCTAGAGTATTAAGTTGCATAAGCCCAAGAACCTTCATGCACTCTTGAAGACCAGCATCAAGGGCCTCAAGGTTGCATTAAGAGAAATAAGTATAACTTTTAAGAGCATTTAGGGATGTTTCAAAGACTTCTATATGTAGATATACCATTTTTAAGTGATGTTTATCGTATTGATGTTTTTCTTTCTATGTTACAGATTTTCAATTTACATGTTATTATTGAGCAAGTTACTAATTATCTCAAGTGATGAGCCATGAGTACCCCTACACCCAACCATACAAATCACTAAGCATTCATGTGTAATTTGGTTAAATTCCTTGGACCCTTTGTCTTCCAATACAATAGCCTTTAGGAAGTGGAATTAACCCTGATAGTCATTCATTGATTCCCAATTACACTTGTGATATGTAATGGTATGGTTAAGTGTAATTGAGGCATTTTTATTAGTTTTATGTTTTATATTTTGGGTGCTTAAAATAAAGAATGAAAGGAATGAAGTAATTTAATTGCTAATTTAATCTAACTAAGTAACCAATGTCTAACTAATCCTTAACATAAGCATTGGGTCCCACATTTTGTACACATCTTGAACATGCATAATGTTGTCAGGTTACCAAATGTTAAGTGTTACTGGGATTACCAAGTGTCATGTGCATGCTCGAAGCAGTCGTAGTTATGTGATTAATTAATTGCTATTTAATCTAGTGTAATTTAGCTTAATTACTTAAAGCATTCAAGGAAATTGCATGAAACATTAAATGCATGAAGAAAATATTTAATCTAGCCAAAGTGCTGCAAGGTGTATCAAAAAGCTTATCTTTTTTTACTGCACACACTGCCATGCTCAAGTACAACAATGCTCAAATAAAGATCCATGCACTCAATGACTCTTGCTACAAGCACTTGGGAAAATATTCTAACTCTAGGGAAGAAAAACTATAAGAGCTCTACCATACTATGACAAAGATGACCCAAACCATGCATCCAAGTGTTATATTTATAGGTTATCACACATCCCATGATATCGAATATCCAATGAAATATACAGATTCTAGGTGCCCAAGTGTATGAATTTACAATCTTTTATAAAATTCAGTGTTCATGATAATAGAGTTAAACACCATAGCCAAAATTGACATCCAACTCCCTTGGTAGCTAAAGATCGAGGGAGAAGATTCAATGTTCATGAAGGGGCCTTGTTACATGGTGTTGCTACTTATTCCTTGGTAAAGATAATTCCACTTCTAGTCTATGCTTCCCACTGCAATCATAAAAAAATCACAAATTAGTGTGCAATATGTAACTTATAGCTTTTAGGTACCTTGTCTCATCAATAGTTACACTTGGCTAGGTTGTGATTTGATTTCTATGACTATAAGAGCCTATTGAAAGAGTTTAACTTCATGGATTGGTGATGTTAGTGTTGGTCCTTAGTTAAAACTTTGTGGGAGCCAAAAAAATTTTTAAAACATTAGCTATAAAAGAAAACCTGAGTGTCCCCCACAACATAGAGTGTACCTCTAGTAGTGGGAAGACTAAAAAATGGGATGAAATGGATAAGCAGTTCATCATTAAATTCTGAAAAGCTCAAATGTGATGAAATTCTTGAAGAGAGTTAAAGAATTCACAACAACAAAAAAGAGGATTTCACTAAAAAACATTATGAAGATGCACACAATTGGATATTATCAATGACATGCAAAAGGATTTGATTGTGAGAATGCCTAAGGATAAAGAACTTAACTATCCCAACTAAAAGATATGCAAGTGGGTCCTCCCCAAAGTAGGCACATGCCCTTTTTTGCCCTTGCATATCTTCAAACTAAGGAGTCAATAGGCCCCATGGGTGATTAATGGTTATGGAAAGTTAACTACAAAAACATGAAAGAAACTACCTAAAAATTTCAACACATCAAACTAAGACATCAAACAAGGACATGAACACTAGCAATGAGGTGAGGCATGGAAACAATAGATGGATGAGAGAGAGAAAGTGGTATGGATTTCCAAATTAAGGTCACATGATGTCCCTCATAAATTTTGTGGTTAAATGAACTAATAAAATCCATCCTTAGTCTAGAACAAAACCAACAACATTCAATGACTTTGCATCACCACTCTAAGACCATTTCACCCCCTTGAGACACAAGAGTGCTTGCATAAAAAATCACCATTCCTTATGGAAAAGAAGAGAAGAAAAAAGTGAGTAAGGACCTTAGTTAGAGGGGACCTTTAGGCATGGGTAACATGTCTTTCGAGTCCCATAACCAATGTTCATAGCTTGTTATTCTATCAAAGGGATATGATTTGAATTTTCATCATTCATTTTTATGTTTATTATTATTTTTTTTGTTTTTTCTTGTTTTACATTTTTGCAGAATGGAAACCACACCATGCAAAGACTTATTTAACTTCCTGTTATTGGTTGACATAGAACAGTAAGAAATCCATGAAAACACTCATGCACCCAAGCAAGTATAAAGGAACAAAGAGTATTAAGTCCCCTTGAATTCACACCCTGTTTAAACCCTTGAATCCTTTCGAAGTCTAGAAACTACCAAGCTCACAAGTTCATTAAAGGTTTGTTAAGGAAAGGGACCTCATACTTCCACAATTGGAAATACCATAGAGTTTATGGATGGGTGGATGATGCAAACTCATTACTTGTTTCATGAAAAATAAACCATGTCTTAATTATCAATAACAAAATTCAAAGCTAAAGTCCAAATACTAATGATCAAATAACCAAATAGCACATGCCCACATCAAGCAAACTGCATTGTATTCCATTCGTAATGAGGCATGTTATTATTAGAACAAAATAAAAAATCATATCAAATTAAACAAAAATATATAAGAAATTGTAAAATATTCAAGAAAAATAAAACATATCAACAATGTTGTAAAACAAAACAAAATGATGTAAAATAGTAAGAAGTAGAAAACCAAAAAGAGTGTAAAAACAACAAAGTATAAAACAAAAAATAAAAAAAATTAAGAAATTTATATGATTAGCATAAATGGCTATCTTCCTCATGATTAAGTTGGAAGGAGGAGATCTAAAAATTCAAGCATGGTTATCCATCTGAGAAGGTGTTGTGACCACTGGCTTCCTTATACTCATGGTAAGGTTTAATTTGTTGCATGTTGACCAATTGTTTCTTATCTAGGCTCTTAGGTTTGTAGATCAATGTGGCCACAAAAGGAAAGGTTTCCAAAATAATATAAGGGCCTTCCCACAATCTTTGGAACTTGGTTTGTTGTGGTTCGTTGTGGCACATGTACGGGGTTCCAATAGAGGATCTTATCTCCTGGTTGAAATTTGACTTTTCTAATTCTAAGGTCATGGTATTTTTTGTTAAATGCCTTCTACAACTTGTTAGATGATAGGGATACCAATCAATTTTTGTCTAGTAGGATGGGATTCATTAATCTTTTGTTTGTGCTAGAATTAATTCAACATCAAGATCATCGGGTATTGAAAATGTACAAAGCTCAGATTAAATAGGAAGAGTTAGCAATTTTCCATATAATAGCTTATAAGGAGAGTAGCCTATAGGGAGCTTCCAAGTGGAGTGGTAGGCCTAGAGTGCATCATTGAGTTTTGTACTCTAGTCTCTACTATATTTGCTAACTATTCTTATTAAGATCTTAGTGATTTCCTTAGTTGAAACCTCAACCTAACTATTGGCTTGGGAATGATAAGATGTTATTAATTTATGTTGCATGAGCTTTTAAAATGTAGTGCCTATAAAGTGACTTCCATTATTAGAAATTAATGCACATGGCACACCAAACCTATTTACAACATTTTGTTGTACAAACCAACTAGTAGTAGAAGATGTACAATGGATGACAAATATTGCTTCTGCCCATTTTGTACAATAGTCAATAGTGACTATGATGTACATATTTCCATTTGACATGGGCATGATGGGACCCATGAAGTCAATGCCCTAGATGTCAAAGGATTCTAGTGGTTGGATCCACTACTAAGAACCCTCCATATGAGTTGTCATTCCACCATCGTGTTGGTAATGTTTACAAGAGATGACAAATTGGTGATCATCCCTAACAAATTGGAATTCTATGGATTTAGTGCATCAATAAATTTCCTAGCAATAAAGAATATTCATTACAAGGAATTTTAATGGTCATGTTAGATCTATGAAAATAGAATATGACATGGATTTGGAAAGCACAATGATATGGAAGATTCACTACTGTAATGATATGTTAGAATTTGAAGGAAGAAAACAACACATTATTCAAAGAACAATTAATTTAATGTGTCACTTGAAACTTAGATTTCTCAAAAAATTTAATTTAGGATCAAATGAAAAATTTCATTTAGAAAATAAAAAAAAAACATTTTAGTTGTAATAAAAAGAAAAAAATACATCCCAAAAAAGACATAAGGTTGAATGATGAAGTGCAACATGCTATTCAAAATAATAAAAGATACTTTAAGAAATGGAAACAAAGTGGTAACCAAGAGAATAGGATAATATAAAAAATGATAAAAGGGAGGCAATTGTAGCATTAGTGATGAGTTTTCATTGGTTGGTTACGTCGATGAGGCCTTGTCAACGCATTTCATCCTACGTCGATGAGGCCTCATCAACACAGTGTCTATCCATCACCTATAAATATGCACCTACCAATTGCATTTATGGGGAGTTCATATTTTATTAGTAGCAAAGATCTTGCATTTTCTATTCGAAAGTTAGAATCTTTTCCCTGAGTGCATGTAGTAGGATTCATTGAATGTATGGATAGCATTGTTGTACTTGAGCACGATAGTGTGTGCAGTAATAAAGATGAGCATTTTGATAAACCTTGTAGCATTTTGGATAGATTAGCTATTTTGTTTATGCATTAAATTTTTTTAATTATTTATTAAATGCTTTCAATTAGTTATCAAATATTTTATAGTTATTATGTTAATGAGACAATTAAGTAAGATAGATTACACACATTAGTATAACTGCTTCGATCATAACATGTATTTGCTTGGTAATCCCAGTAGTGTTATTGCATGGTACACCTAGTAGCATAACACTTGGTTGCCTAATAGTGGATACATGGGTTCAAGACATGTACAAGATGTGGGAATAGATACTTATGTTAGGATTAGTTAAATGCTAGTAAGTTTGTTAATTTAGATTTGTTAATCAAATTACTTTTATCCATATTTGAGCATCGATCTATAAAACATAAAAAATGATAAAAATTGAATGCCTCAATTACACTTAATCATACCAACAAATGTCACAAGAATAATTGGTAAGAGAATGATTGATTTTAAGGCTAGATTCACTTCCTAAAGGGCAAGTGCACTAGAAACAACAAAGTCTGTGAAATTTGATTGAATCGCACATGAACGCTTTGTGATTTGTATGGTTAGGCATAGGGGTACCTTGCTACTCATCATTGGCATAATTACTGGGGACTTTCTTTATGGAACGTGTGCTATTTAGGTCTAAGTGGATACCACTAATATCATTGTATGAACCTAAAGTTCAATAACATTCCCACTATACATAAATTATAAAAGCACATTGAAAATTTCATTTTGGTTTAAAAAAATGTCTTCTTCTTCTCGTAAGCCTAAAGATACTAAACCATTGGTCTGATAGGGATGGTATACACTCATCCAGATGAGTTTGTGCCAAATTTAGCCTTCATCCTACATTGGGATGAATAGATGCAATGGCGTGATATGAAGGGCAATGTCATTTTTACCTCTGATAGATCTATGCCCCAAATGCTATTTTAAACACTTAAGAAGTTGGGCATAGTAGATCTTCACGAAGAGTACGTTGAGGATAGATATAACACTTAGAACTAGTATCCCATTGAAACACAATGTAAGTGAGATAAATGTCAGGAGAGACTCCATGAAGCCACAAAGGGAAAACATTACAGTAACCCCTTATTTCTGCTGGATCAAGAGGATAATGAGAATCCTCCCTTGGAAGGTTCTCAACATAAAGATTCTCCACCCCCTGTTACTGATGGTGAGGGTGTGAACTTAACCCTATGATCAACTATTCATAAACTAGGTTCTAAAAAGAGTGATAGCCAAGGTAGCGACTTGAGTGAACATTGCAATAAGAATGGATCTAATGATGGTGATCATAAAAAGCATAAGTGTTATGGTAGACACCATAGTGGCAGTGGTGGTCCACCTTCCTCTTCATCCTCTTCATATGATTCTGAACATTTCTCTTCATCTGATAGTTCTCATGGAAGCTGCCATCAAAGCAACCATGATGAAGGTGATCGACGAAATAACAATGATCATGAAGGTTGCCAAAATCGAAGGGGTGGCCAAAATCATCATTGGCATCATCAACACAATGATGATGATGAACCTTTACTAGTGACTCAAAGTATGCTTAACATTGTAGAGGTAGTAAGAATTCCAACTAGGCATATGAAGGATAGTTGGATCAAGTGCCTAAATATGAACAATATCCCAAGATTTGAGGGGGATACAATTCAGATTTGCAAACACATCTACAAGCCTTTCAAGATGCTTGTGCCTTATAAGACATAGAGAATGAGTGGCACAAACTCAAGCTTTTCCCAAGGACACTCATTAAGGAAGCTAAAAGTTGGTACTAGTCCTAAGAATCAAAATCTATCCAAAGATGGAGTACCATGTTAGAACTATTCAATGGAAAATATCAAACATACTCTAGAGTTTCTAATCTGAGAAGGCAAATCCAAGGCTAGACATAGGAAACATATGAACCCTTGGATACCACCATTGGGTCCATACTATTCACTATTATACACATGCCTTAGCCATGGTTACTCTCAAAGAGAATAGCTTCACCACATCATAGATGGGCTTAGAGCAGAAACAAGAAGAACCCTTGGGATGTATGCCCAAGGGAGGTTGTCTGAAATGAGAGCTCATCAAATCCAAAGGCTAATTAAGAAAGTAGCAAAAGTAGAAGGTAAGCTACAAAAAAGGAAGAGTGCTGAAGAGTATAATAGGAATCCATCCATTAGAAAATGAGAGGTTT
Organism: Gnetum montanum; assembly: GCA_015680685.1. Classification (NCBI taxonomy): domain Eukaryota; kingdom Viridiplantae; phylum Streptophyta; class Gnetopsida; order Gnetales; family Gnetaceae; genus Gnetum; species Gnetum montanum. The sequence goes on along the minus strand of MNCI01007715.1, from coordinate 80,158 downwards.
GATTTTGTGACAAGGAGGAGTTACCACTTGACGAAGTGGTGAACAAAAAGATGTTGCCTATCCAAAAATCTATTTTTGACATTTTAGCCAGGGTTGATAAGTTATCANAGGGTACTAGAGATGTAGGGCAATAATCTAGAGTAGGTTGTGAGGGCTAGAGAGAATTGATAGGTCAGAAGAAAGGTTGTTTCCTTGATCCATTATCTAGACCACTTGGTTGAAAAACTGGTTGTGAGTGTACAACCCTTGTAGCATTTCATTGTTGTGGCTATGAAGGAATTTCACCCTACATGGATGGAGTAGGAGGTAACTGAGTTGAAGGTGTAGATGCAGGTGCAGAGGAATGTGGAGGATGATAAGGATACAAATAGGGGTTTTTCCTCGAGTAGATGGTGAATGTGTTTGATGGTACTCTAGAGGGTAATAGTGTTGCTGGAATGATGCATGACTTGCCAAACTTCTATAAGGATCTGGTTGCCTATAAGGGTACTGCTACCTTGGCAATGGCACTTGGGTAGTAAGGNACCTTACCCTCAAGGCAGCCCAAGGAAGTTCCACCAATAGTAATAAGCTTACTACCCAAGTGCCATTGCCAAGGTAGCAGTACCCTTATAGGCAACCAGATCCTTATAGAAGTTTGGCAAGTCATGCATCATTCCAGCAATACTATTACCCTCTAGAGTACCATCAAACACATTCACCATCTACTCGAGGAAAAACCCCTATTTGTATCCTTATCATCCTCCACATTCCTCTGCACCTGCATCTACACCTTCAACTCAGTTACCTCCTACTCCATCCATGTAGGGTGAAATTCCTTCATATCCACAACAATGAAATGCTACAAGGGTTGTACACTCACAACCAGTTTTTCAACCAAGTGGTCTAGATAATGGATCAAGGAAACAACCTTTCTTCTAACCTATCAATTCTCTCTAGCCCTCACAACCTACTCTAGATTATTGCCCTACATCTCTAGTACCCTCCTCCTCTACATCAAATACCTTAAAGCATCCTTCAAACCAAGTGCTATCTAGGATCTGCACTATAATGCTAACTCATGTTGTCTTTGACTGGATTAAGGCTAGAAACCTTCCTACAAAAAGATCTAATCCAGGAAGTCTACTCATCTTTCTATAGATTGCTAGACAAGAGCCATGCAACACTCTTCTTAACTCTGGTTCTAGAGTTAACCTCATCTTCCATGATATGTACAAGGCCTGGAACCTACTACCTCTTAAGAAGAGCAATATCTATCTAGAATTAGTAGATTAGTTGATTATGGTCCCTTTGGGATTACTAGAGGACATTATGACCATAGTCTATGAGTGGTCCTATATTGCTAATTTTTTGTAATCAAGATGGACAATTGCAAAAGTGACTTCCCCATCATTATGGAAAGGGCTTGGTTAAGCACAGTCGATGCATGAATGGATATAAGGGACCTATCTCTTGAAATATCTAAGGAAAATGAGTTAGGAAAAATTAAGAAGAATCATATTTCATGCATTGTGTATAGTGACAATGGATGTAATTGTGTGCAAAATATTTGGTCAATCAAAAGCACATACATTAAGGCATGCACTCAATGTGCACAAGATATTAATATTCAACAATGTGTGTATGTAGTAGCCAAAAAGCAAGAGGCCACCCAGTGGCTAATAGCTGATTCAGATAGTAGCACAATATGCATGAAGCTAACTAAGAGTCTAACATATGTGTATGTTGAAGGCATGGACAAAATTGAACAAGTTCATTCCCAACTCTCTAATGAAGATGATGATACCTATTGGGGAGAGTTCAAGATCCCTAATAACTTCATGTAAGAGCCCTTAGAACTAAAAAATTTACTAGTCAGTATGGAATATGAATTTTTTAAAAATGGTAAACTAGTCATCATTAATGTTAAACTTTCTTCTGAAAAAAAAAGAAAAGCTGTTAAAAGTGGTGAATAAATGGTCAACAACCTTTGCTTGGTCATATCCAGAGCTAATAAGAATCGATCCAAGGATATGCTAGCATCACATCTACACTAACCCAGCCATTAAGACTAGAAGGTAGGCGCAGAGGCAACTAAACCCCAAATTGAAGAAAATTGTTAAGGAGGAGATAAAGCAACTCTTCAAGGTAAGGTTTATCTATCCAATTGTGGATAGTAAGTGGATTAGCCTCCTCATAATTGTACCAAAGAAGGGTGGTAAATGGTGGGTTTGCATTGACTTTAGGTTGTTAAATATGGCAACATTTAAGGATCACTTTCCTTTTTTGTTTGTGGATCAAGTATTAGACACCATATTCGAGAATTATTATTATAGTTTCTTGGATGGTTATAGTGGCTATAACCAAATCCAAATTGTGCTAGAGGACCAAGCCAAAAAAACATTCAAAAGTCCCTAGGGAATGTTTTCATACTATAAGATGCCATTTGGACTATGCAATATCCATACAACATTTCAACACTTGGTCCTTAGTATCTTTCAACAAAAAATCAATAGTAGTGTTAAAGTCTTTATGGATGACTTCTCCACCTATGGAGCTACCTTTGAGTAAGACTTGGACCAACTTGAGCAGGTACTGAAGAGATGTGTTGAGACAAACCTATGGCTTAACTAGCAAAAGAGCCATCTCATGGTCCAAGAAGGCATTGTACTAGGGAACTGAATTTTGTAGAAAGGGATTAAGGTAGAACCAGAAAAGATAAGGATCATCTAAGGAATAACATGTCAACCAAAGACCGTTAAATATGTTCTATCATTCCTTGGACATACTAGTTACTGCCAGTTCTTTATTGATAATTTTTCTAAGATTACAAAGCCATTGGTAGAACTTACAAAGAAAGATGCACCTTTCATTTGGACCAAGAGAAACTCATAGAAACACCAATCTTATGAGCACCCAATTAGTCCAAACCATTCCATATCATGACAAATGTATCTAACTATGCTTTGGGACTAGTACTCATGCAAATGGATGATAAGAAACATCCATATTATATCGACTGCGCTAGTTGAAGCATTGTGGGAGCATAGTTAAATTACACCACCACAGAGAAGGAATTAATGGAAGTAATGAATGTGTTAGAAAATTTTAGACATTATTTGCTAGGTTACAAAGTATTTATACATACAAACCATAGTTCAATTCACTTCCTTAGGAATAAGCCGACTGTGAGGCCTCCTGCTATATGGTGGCTTGTGATCTTGTAGGAATTCAATCTTACTATGGTAGATTGAAAAGGGACCAAGAATGTGATTGCTGACCATCTTTCTTACTTAAGATGGGATAACAAAAAGGAGGAGAGCCCACTCTATGACTATTTTCTAGATAAACTCCTCTTTACTAGATCAATAAATGAACAAACACCCAAAAAAGCAATATGGTATAATGGCATCCTCACATATCTTCTCACTCAAGAGATGCCATAAGACTTGAATTTTAGGAAAAAGGAACAATTTCTTTATTGGGTCAAATACTTCATGGAAATTAATTGACACATTTACAAGGTGTGTGCTAATGGCTTGATTTGTTGATGTTTCCCTAACAAAGATCAATTGCATGTTCTCTAGGATGCTCATGAAGGACCTTGTAGAGGCCACTATGTAGGAAGATGCATGACCATAAAAATCCTAATGGCATGACACTATTAGCCCACAATATTTAGGGATGCCAATCAGTTTGTCATGTCTTGTGAATATTATCAATGTGACGGGGGGATGACTACTCATATGGAAGGTCCTTAATAGTGGATTCAACCACTAGAACCTTTCGACATATGGGGCGTTAACTTCATGGATTCCATCACACCCATGTCTAATGGGAAAGCATATGTTACAGTAGTAGTTGACTATTGCACAAAATGGGCTAAAGCGATAGTAGTTACAAATTGCACATCATCCATTGCCACCAAATTTATACAACAACATATTGTAAATAGGTTTGGGGTGCCACATTCACTAATTTCTAATAATGGAACTTATTTCACAAGTGCCACATTTAGAAAATTAATGCAATGCTTGGGGGTAGAACATAAATTAACAACACCTTACCACCCCCAAGATAACAGTCAAGAAGAGGTAACTAACTTAGGAAGGACTGGAGCACAAAACTTAATGATTCTCTCTAGGCTTACCAATCAACTTGGAAACTTCCTATTGGATATTATTCATATGAGTTAATGTACAAGAAACTTCCAATGCTCCCAATTCAATCTAATCTCCATACACTCTCAATGGTAAACCTTGACCTAAGTTTGGCATAAAAGGAAAGATTGATCAATCTGAATGTGCTAGACAAAAATCACTTAGTGGCCCTATCTTTGAATGAGGTGAATACGGCATTTAGCAAGCAACACCACAACCTTAGAATTAGGAGAGTAAAGTTTCAACCAGGAGATAAGGTCCTCTACTAGAACCCCACACATGTACCTCAAAAGGGAAAATTTCAAACATTGTGGAAGGGACCATATATAATTGATCAAGCCTTTCCCTTTGGGACCATGATAATTTACAAACCTAATGCCAAAATACAAAGAAGTTGGTCAATATCCAACAAGTCAAACCTTTCCTAGAATCAAGACAAGCTAATGTAACTACTTCCTCAATGACTGAACACCCACATTTTATTTTTTGGATCTCTTCTTTCTAATTTAGTCATGACGGAGATGACCATCCATGCTAACCATTACCATGGCCTCTCACTTTTTATACCATTTTGTTTTTCACATTTTTGATTTTACAAATTTTTGATTTTTGAATTTTTCTAATTTTATATCATTTTTAGTACCTTTAAACTTTCTTGCTTATTTTACACTTTCTTATATATTTTACTATATTTTCTTTCTTTTTCTTCCTTTGATTAAGTGTGATATTTTCTCATTTTTGCTAATAAGTCTAATTTAATGTCATAGGACACAATGCTACTTTTGCTATTTGCTAATGATGGTTTGTGCTTAATGTGTGATTGTTGATGTCTAGTTTCTATTTTTGAATTCTAATGTCTGATGACTTCGACATGGTTTATTTTTCATGGAATAAGCAGTGAGTCCATGTCATCCACCTATCCAATGAACTCTATGATTTTCTTTATTTTAGGAATTTGAGGTCCCTTTTTCATGAAAGAAACTTTTAATCAATCAACGACCTTAGTAGTTCCAGAATTAGGAAGGATCCCAAGGTTTGTAAAGGGTGTGACTTCAAGGGGACTCAATACTCTTTGTACTCCTTTTCTTACTTGAGTTCTTAAGTGTTTTTTTGTAGACTTCTTACCATTCCATACCACCCATTGATAGGAAGACAAATAATGTCATTGCATGGTGTGGTTCCCATTTCAAAAATAAATAATAAAAAAAATAATGAAAATTCAAAGCACACCTCTTAGACAAATAAAAGGGCTACAAGCACTGGTTATGGGACTCGAAAGACATACACCTATGCATGAAGGTCCCCTCTAACTAAGGCCTTCTCTCTCTCTTACTTTCTACTTCTCTCTCCTCTTTGTGAAATGATGGTTTCTTGTAGGGATACTCTTGTATCTCAAGTTGGTGGATTGATATTAGAGTGATGATGCAAAGTCACTGAAAGTGGATGGCTTTGGTTTGGATTAAGGATGGAACTTCTCAAGTCATTTTAAACATAATTCCACAAGGAACTTCTTGTGACCTTAATTTGGAACTCCATTCCACCTTCTCTATCATCCATCCATGCTACCATAACTCACCTCACTAGTAGGTTCTATGTTTTTCTCTATGTCATAATTTGATGTATTGGGATTCTTGAGTGGATTTTTTTGGGTTTGTCGTTAACTTTTCATGATCATTAAATTGACTATGGGGCCCAAAAATGCCTTATTTAAGGTTATGCAAGGGAAAAAAGGACATGAATCTACTATGGGGAGGACCCACTTGCATAGCTTTTGGCCGGATTAGATAAGGTTCCTTACCTTTGACATCATTACAATCTTATATTTTGTATTTTCCATTGTGTAAACTGCTCAGCACTCCTTAATCTTTCATTGCATTCATCCATTAATTAATTTTTCTCAATTTTTCAGATTTATAAACTTCAACACCCTCTTTGCATGATTTCATACTATTCTTGGTCTTCTAAGCTTTCATTTGATCCCAATTTCATCAAAAAATTTATTGTATTTTGAAAGTTTGACCAAATTCAATGAAAGTCAATGATTATTATCAACTATGTCAACAAGGCCTCATCAATGCAGCTAATGGCATCAACAAGGCCTCATTGATGTAGCAAAAAAATACTATATATAAAACCAAACACTTTAGAACTTTTTGGAAATTTCTCATAACACACGGGGATTTTTTGCAATTTTCTAAAGACCAAAATCTTCCAAAGTCCATAACTTTAAAACCATTTGTCGAAATCACTCCATTTTTTGATCTTGCACTTACTAGAGGTAAGATCTTTATCATGGGGGCCATAAACCTTAAGGTTTTTGATGCAATTTTTTGAAAATTTTTTCTAACTCTCCCAAGGGTTTGTAATGTTAATCATACATAAACATCAACTTTTCCCAAGTTAACCCTTCCAATAATCTCCAAGATGATTTATTAATGGTAAGGAATAAATAGAAATAATAATTAAGGTAATTAAATAAGCCATAATCACAACTTAGTCAAGTGTAACTACCCTCAAGAGCTAAGGTATCCCAATTGTTTTAAGGTTACACCACAATGATTGTTAATCCATGGTTCTATTGTGATTATAGATGGCACCAAAAAAAATGTCCACAAGAAGGAGAACCCTCACAACCATAGGAGAAGAAACTTAGAGTTGGAAGAGGCCAATAGGAACAATAAGAAGCAACCCATGCAACAGGACCTCTTCATGAGGAGCCTGAAGTGGAATTTTTTTGATAGATTCTAGAAGAAGAACTACTTATAGAACCATCCCAATGAGGAGAAGCACCTAGACCTATGCCAAGGCTTGAGATCACTTTGAGTCAAACCTGCCTAGACATCATCAAGTCTTGAGAAATCCAATGATTAATTCTTCAAGAAATAAACTTTGGGCCATTTTGGAGAAAGCTCTAGAGGATGTTAGGACACAATGGCAAGCCTCTCTCATGTGGCCAATCATCATGACCAGTGGGAAGTGCTACATGCGAGAGACTTATCTTTTCTTCAATAACCAAAGGTTGGGTTCCATTGTAAAAATCAAGGACATTCAAGTATCCTATTTAATAGAAGCTATCACACAAGAACTAGGGTTGCTAGACATTAGAACATAGTTGGTAGAAATATCAACAAAAGGTGATCCTAAGGTAAAAAGGGAGTGGACCTAGTGATGCTACGAGGTGAAACATAAGGATTATGACATGCTCACACCAGCAGAGCAAATTTATTTTAAGATTATGGCCTATCAACTCAATCCAACAGTGAGGCCAAGCCATGTGGCTACCTTCTTTGCCTGTGCATATGCTTCTCTAAGAGGAAAATTTCCTATTAATCTTTCATAGCTAATTTATTTGGAGATTGAGAAGTTCTTCAAGGAGAATGCACATGGAAGGAAGACCCTTCCCTTCCATGCATTATTAGGAAACTTTGCAAGAGGGTAGGTATTATTTGCTATTCAAATGACACTTTTAGGCATGCTTCCTTGGCCTTATGGGTAGAAATCATGAAAGATAAAATGTTGACAAGCATTTAAGAAGAGGAATTGCCACCACCACCACCCACATAGGAGACAACATCAGAGGACCACACAGTTCTTGAGCATCTACAAGAAATTCAAGAGTAGCTCTTGAGCAAACAAGAGTAGTAAGAAGGAATGAGTGGGGCATATCCATCTATGTATTGGCCAACAATGAGTCACCTTAATGAGATGGCATAAATAGTTAGCTAGATGGAGAGGGGTGGTTCAATTTCCTCTATCCAAAGAACATAGTTGCCTTTAAGGTTGGACCCCAATGCTTAGGAGGTGATGGTGTCATTAGAAACACATCATCTATTCCCAGAAATCTCTAGGAATGTTGTCACTTTCTTGGTGAGGTTGGAGGAAGGTGAAGACACAATTGTCTTGGTGATGCAACACCAAGGGTATGAGACAGTGGTAAAAGTGGTAGCTGACCATGTAGCTAAAGCATTGAATGCACTCATGGTATCTATACCAAACATATCTACACTCCAAGATGTGTACACATTCACAGGCATGGTTAATGAAAAATTGAACACAGCCTAGCACAAACACATGTTGGAACAACTAGTAGAAACTAGGCAACTGACTCTAAATATCTTTGATCTTTCAAAGAACATCACTCCAACCTAGTCGAAGCTACTGCATGTAATGGGGCAAATGCATCATTTTGGAGGGGCAACTAGAAATAGCCTAAGAGCAAAATCAATGCTTGGCCGCAAAGGTTGCTAAACTTCATGTCCAACTTGCAAAACAAGCAATCCTCAGTTTGGTAATGATAAGAGATGAAGCTATCAAACAACTTCAAGAATGATTTCAAAAGGCTAAGGAGAAATTAGTAATGGCAATCTTCAAATAGTCTATGGTAGAAGCTAAAACGCACTCAATTAAAAAGGACTTGAATTAGATGCACCAAGAAAATGAAGCATTGAATGTGCAAAATCATCGCCTATGAAATGTTGATGCTAAGAGAGATCAAATGCAATAATTCATTCATCAATAGTGGGAGTAGCTTGCTAGAGTCAACACTAAAATGAGGAAATTGACAACAGAGAAGTATAATCTATTAATGGAGGAGGTACGCACGTTGCGACAAAAGTTTGCCATCAAAATTGTTGCCTGAAAGAATGAAGCTCTCATGTTTGAGAGAGTAAAAAATCACTATAGGGACCAAGTTGGCTTGCAAAAGGAAATTAATGAAAAAGAAATCCAAATAGCAAAGTCTAAAGTGAATGAAGCTCTCTAGCAACTCCAGCAAGGAAGAGAGATGTGGTAGCCCATCCTTGATGGGATTGATGCCTACAATAAAGCAGAGATCCACTTGAAGGAGTTGCAAATTGAAGAAATGACAGGGTATATGGAGTTGGCCAATATCCATTACATAAACCTGGTAATGCTGATAGTTGGACAATCGTGGTCAAAATTGGAGAAACAAGTGGCTAGCTCATATTTTCTATACACCACAAGGACACAAAGAAAAAGCTTGAGACTGCTAATGCTAAACTCAAATTCCTCAAAAGATGATTCATAGATCAACAATCCATCACTAAGTACCTATCTAGAAGGATGAATGAGTACTAGAAGTTGAAGAACACAATGTGAGCATTTGACATTCAATGCAAACAGTTCACTACCTAGTTCATCAATGTTAAGGAGTTGTTTCTAGTGACCCCATCTTCTTGGGATGTGCCCATTCCAATCCACATTGGGAAAGCTACATGAATAGTGTATGATCCCAAGAGTAAGGAGGAGAAAATGAAAGCACTGCTGGATGCTTTTTGCCTCCCACCTGAAGTTGCAGCAGTAGCAAGACAACCATAGCTACCTCAACCATTGCTAGTGTGTGAAGTTAGTGAAGGTTCCTCGGAGCCTTAAGAACCACCACCACCTATGACCGTTTGATCTTCTCCAACAAGCTTTACATCATCAAGGAATGTGTTGTCCAAATTTTGAAGAGTTGTGTCATGGTGTTCAATTTTGTGTCCTCAACACCACAATTTTTTTTAATGTGTTGAACACCACAATTTTTTGTAATATGTTGATTTGTACACTCAAACAGTCCATTTTTTGTCAAATCAGTCAATTTTGTTTTGTTTTGTTGAAAAAAAAGTTAATCAATAATCCCATACCTTCCCAATTTTGTAAAAGAACTCAAGGACGAGTTTTCATTTAGTCATGAAATTATGATGAGTCATCATTGGTTGCCTGCATTGACGAGGCCTCATCAACAAGGCCCTATTGATGCATTTCATTCTACATCAACAAGGCCTCATCAACACAATGTCTATCCATGGCCTATAAATACGTGCTTACCAGTAGCATTTATGGGAAGTCTAGATTTCAGTAGCATTGAAGCTTTTACATTTTTTCTATTTGAAAGTTAGAATTTTTTTCCTTGGGTGCCCACAACAGGAGCCATTGAGTGTATGAATCTTTATTCAAGCATTGTTGTACGTGAGCACGATAATGTGTGTGGCAATAAAGATGAGCTTTCTAATAAACCTTGTAGCACTTTGGATAGATTAGGTATTTTATTTATGCATTTAATGTTTTTAGTTATTTATTAAATGCTTTTAATTAGTTGTCAAATATTTTCTAGTTATTACGTTAATGAGACAATTAAGTGAGATAGATTGCACACATAAGTACAATCGCTTCAAGCATAACACATATTCGCTTGGTAATCCTAGCAACATTATTGCTTTGTATGCCCAATAGCATAGCGATTGGTTGCCCAGCAATGGATACGTGGATGTATGATGTGTACAGAAAGTAGAAATGGATACTTATGTTAGGATTAGTTAAATGCTAATAAATTAGTTAATCAAATTACTTTTATCCATATTTGAGCACCGATCTATAAAACATAAAAAATTGATAAAAATCGAATGCCTCAACTATGCTTAACCATACCACCGAATGTCACAAGTGTAATTGGGAAGACAACAATTAACCTTAAGGCTAGATTCACTTCCTAAATGGCTAGTGCACTGGAAACGGTGAAGTTTGCGAAATTCGACCGAATCATGCATGAACGCTTTGTGATTCGTATGGTTGGGCATAGGGGTACCTCACCACTCATGAATTAGCAAAAGCAAGACTTAAAGCCTTGGATAGCTTTTATGAGAAATTAGGAATAAAAGAAGAAGAAAAATCTATAAATTGACAAAAATTAAAAAATAGGAAATATAAGGACATTAAGCATGTTAAATACATCGAGGCAAATGAAAGAATTTTGGTAAAAGGCAATGAAATTTTGCATAGGTGAAAAATTTATTTTTAAAGAATTATTAAATCAAGAATTTCTACAAGAAGACATGTTGAATCAAATTTTGGTTTGGTTAATAAACTTTCTTTCTCTGAGGTGAATACAACCTTACAAAACATGAAAAAATGAAAATGCTGTTACCAAAGATAATTTTCCTATAGAAGCTTTGAAAGCATGAAGAGATAATTATTTAGAAATATTTGAAAAATGGAGAAATGACCAACAATTCAAGAAAAAACATTGATGCTTCCATTTACAAAAATAAAGGAAATGTGTAAAATTGTGCAAATCTAGAGGGATCAAGCTAACAAGCCATACTATGAAGCTTTGGGAAAAAGTCATAGAGTAACATCTTAGACTTGAATCAATAGTATTAGAAAATAAATTTGAATTTATGCTAGTGAAATCTATTATAAAGGCTACTTGTTTGATATGACAAATGATGGAGAAATTCAGAAAATATAGAGAAAACCTACATATAATCTTTATTAACTTCGAAAAAACATATATCAAAGTGATAAAAAATATTTAAGTGATTCAACACATGTATGAAGGAGCTATTACCAAAATTACAACTTGTGGAACAACATCTAATTTGTGCTTAGCCTATACTTATTTGTCATTATTTTAGATGAATTAACAAATGAAATACAAGATAAAATAAGATACGGTAACATGTTTTACAACCGACACTACACCTCGCCAATCAAATAATGTTATATGTATTATTTGTATCTTTGCAATAGGACGCATAAGAGTCGAGCGGCACGTAATATCGTGGTGTAAAAAGGAAGATGTAGCCTGAAACGTAAAGACTAAAGACATTATGGGTAGGCCGGGTCAGGATCCTGCCTGTGTTTGACACACCCATTAGAGGATCGCTGATCCTGCAACATCTCCAGAGAAATGTCATTCGCCGAACAGAGGAACCATTTTATTTAATCAATAATAACAGAGACATTCAGAACACAACAACAACAGGAGGGTGGCCCACGAAGCGAGTAGAAAAAGACGATGGAGGACTGTACATACAACATAGTATTCTTATTCCATCCTGCTAAGATAATGGCAACGACAGACTTGATGAGATGAAATGATAATAATAATAAAAATCAACAAGCGAGTTGCTTGCGAATGTTGGCGATCTCCTGAGAGTCAAGCTTGAACGATTTCTCCAGCACATGGTCAGTAATGGGCGGAGTGGAATTAAAGAGCACCAAGGGCAGGATGGACGCTCCGGGGTTCTCCGAGTTCAGTCCTGATATGGAAGACGCCGTGGTTTTGCCCATGTTCAACAGAAAGTGAGTGAGGCCGCGGGGGAAGACAAATATATCACCGGCATAAAGCGTCTCCTTGAAGAGCTTGTTATTGGTATCCACAAATCCCGCAAGAACAGGCCCGCCGTGCATCAGAAACACGAACTCGGAGGCCCGCGGATGGTTATGCGGTGCCACCACGCCGCCCACGGCGAAATCAATGCGGGCGAGGCTCAAGCCCTGCGTATTGCCACCAGGCAAATTCATGGCATTCGTGATTGTCACAACGCTGCCGAACGTGGCGCTCGGCGTTGCTACCTTTGCCAGAGCCGACGTCTTGAAATCGGAGGCCTTGGCAGCGTTTGGGTTGAGGCAGGGTACGCCGTTTATGAATATGCCCTTTGCGTTGGCATTGTCTGCCACGCAGAAATCCTGCAGCGGATCCCCGTCCTCTGCATCAACTGCGAGGGCCGCCCAAGCTGCCAGTGCCACCAATAACAATGCCTGCTGCGTCCTCCTCATCTTCTTCTTCGTAATCGTCTACACGTTGCATCTTCTGCTTTCTCTGTATATGGATGGGTGCTTTTCTATTTGGGTGTGTTACGGTACGTATGGTACCGTTTTATAGCCGCGATTTGATCTTGCCATGCGCTTCTTGCAGGATTGCGATCCGGATGAGGATCACGATTAGGTGGGTCAAGCGAAGGGGTTGATGGCTCTGGACTTACGTTATTCAACCTCGATGGGCTCTTTCTTACTCTGCTGATTAGAATTTAGGATTAAAATAGTGGCACGATCAAAGCTGAAGTTGCTCATGGTGTTTGAAAATTTCCTTCTACCGCATGGGAACGTGTTTGTAAAGCGAGACCTGGTAAAATGCAGTGCTGCAGCCGCTGTTGCAGGGAAAGAAGCGGTCGTAAAAGCGCGGTTTCTTGTTCGGACATCGCACTTGGTAGTCAGCTAAAGTTGGTGAAGAAAAGAAAGCAGCAAGGATTTGGTAGACTTTGATTCCGGACAACGTGGTGTCATGAGAGTTATTACCTTTTTTCAAGAGTTATTCGGTAAACCTTGATATTGTGATATGCATTTAACCTAAATATCAAATGAATCATATGAATTTGATTCTTAGAAGTAAGTAATTGAGGATTTGTGAAGAGTAATTGAGGATTTGTGATTCAATTTGTGTCTAGGTACATAAGCATATGTAGGGATAGGTTTGTAGATGGTGACATGAATTACAAAATAATAAAATACTTAAATTAAATATTTTTTATGTTTTTCACATTTTACTTCTATTAAATATTTTTTTTATTTAGATTAAATTAAAAGTTTCCACAAAGAATCTTACTTGCTTCTATTCTTGCTTTTGCTTCGAAAATGCACTGTTTGTAAAACTTTTATGAGATTCGTGAATCCCCAATGCATAGCTTTTAACTTATGCAATGATTTCAACGTTGAAATGAGATGAAACCTTTGGTGGTATGCAATGAAAGCACCCAAGGGTGTAGGGAAAGGTAGCAATAGAGTAGTCTTGTGGTGGGACCTTTTTCGCTAGTGGATCACATCTACTCTCTTATGTGGGTAGGGGTTGTACTACCACCCCCAAGTCGTCATCCCCTTGAAAAAAATTATGCAATGAATGAGGTGGCAAAAGCTTTGGCAGCGAAGGTTTTAGCATTGTGGATTTCAATCATGAGAATTTCAACATCCATTTGATCTAAAACACCACTATGAACAACAGATACAGGAAAGCTAAGTGAGATTCATTACTATTTTATGAGTAAGGGTTTGTTGCTAAAAAGATTGAGTCATTTGCCCATGAAATTTCAAAATTTTATTATGTCATCATCATAGGGCCCCAAAAACTAAATCGCTAACTACAACTGCCCTCCAAGAATTTCTTTATTTTGTTCATGAATTTGGAAGAGAATGAGAAAGAAAAGAAGTCTAATGAAGTTCCAAATGGATAATAAACAGAGTTTGTTAAAGTTAGTAGAACTAGAAGGTAAGGTGGAGGAAAATAAAAAGTGAATCTAAACTTAAGAGAACAAAGACAAAAATCAAACGTGCTTTAGTGGAAGCTTTGAAAGAGTAAGATGGAAAAAAGGACAAAAGAAAAAATTTGCTATTTGTAGTCATCCTAGAGATAGAGGATGTCTACCCACCTTATATTGGATGCATCATTAGGAAGGGCTCCATATGCACAAGATGATTATAGAAACCAACTAGGAGATACGAGTGCCCAACTTAGCTGTAACTTTCCTAAAGAATGAAGACTAGCATTAAGAATCCCAAAACTCTACATTAAACAAGCAATCCAACCTAGAAGTAAGAATCCATAGGGGCTTTTAGGCATTTATAGTCAAGAAAAATGGAACATTCACACTACCATCCCTTAGAATGTCCCTCAAACATGCATGCAAAAGTGATGGAAACCATCAATAGGGTATGCATAATTGCAATTATAATGTTGAAATTTTGAGATCCTAGAAACCTACACAATGACCACCGCATACACAAGCCTCTTTGTAAGGCCCCAACAATGTCATGAACAAATGAAAGGAAATTGAATTGAACACCAAAAAACCACCATCGGAGAAATATTTGTACTAAAACCATGCCTCAAGGCACAACATTTACCTAACACCAATGGTAGAGGCATGAAGGACATGATCCCTATCTTTCAACCCCCATGGCACACTAGTATCAGTGGATGTGATGTAGCCTAAAGATGGGGAAGCACAAGATAGCCATCCCCTTCACATTCCATGGTGCTAGAGAGGTAGAAGCAAAAGGGATGCATGAAAAAAGACTCTTAAAGAGGAGGAGGAGGGGAATAGAGGGGGTGATCATAAATCTTAATGATAAAGGGTTGAATCTTAGTGGATAATGGCTAGCACTACCACTATGCCACTTATAATAGTCCATCATGTATTTAAGTAGTCTTCAAAGGATATTTCTCATCAATCACTAGAAATGGAACTACATGGCTTCCAATGTCCCATCATGTAGGCAAGACAAGGAGGTTTCATCAAAACATGCCAACTAGAGCAGTGAAGCCATTCCTATCATGGGTCACATAGTAATCGATAAGAAAAGTGTGCCACCTCTAGCATGGATTCTAACTTTGAGGTGTTTAGTCATAATCTGACACATAGTAGCTTCACATCATTGACTTTTCAACCAAACACGTTAACCAATTGTGTGAATCATTGGTTCCTATCATACTAAGTTGAATTACTATTGCAACATGCATAATCAGTAGGGCAAAAATATCTTGTCTCATGATAGTCCAAACCTAGCTCATGTTCCCTATTAGTGGGTAAACAATCTAACACTTAGTGAATTCTACTTCATAATAATAGGAAGAGCTAGCATTGAAGGATCATAAAGCAATGTCGCTATGAATGCTTGTGTAGCATAAGCCAATTATCCCTATGGTAACTTTTTTTATCCCTTTAGCTTCAAATTTCTAAGGTCTAATGGTTTGATAGGTCACACTTTCATAATTTGTATTGGTATTAAGAATAAAAATGGAATGAACTTTTACCATTCTATTCCACACAAGATTTTTGTTCTCATTGAGCTCATCTTAGGATACCTATGTTACCTTTTAATAGATGTATCTCCCTAGCCAAACTCCACATGTAACTTTGTCTTCCACATAGATCAATGCACTAAGGTGTGTCTTAGGTTAGAAAGCCCTATTCCCAACCAATGGAATAAGCAAAATAACCTTAAAATTAGTGGAATTTCACTTGCATTGCAAGAAACTCCCATGTATTCTACAACTCTTATGTCTTTTCATAAGGTTAGACTAGAGTCAAGCTCAATAGAATCTTCTTTTTCTATTGATTCTACCAAGCTTGTTTCCTTGGTTGTTTTTTCATTAGATAGTAGGTGGGAACAATGGAAATCTCATTAACCAACTCAGTTACATCACTAATTAGATGATGAGGCATTTTCTTACCTTAAGAAAGTCATAGTTACTCTCATCCTTTATTTTTTCTTGGTTGAATTTCTTGACTTTGACATTTAGAGAACTAGGAAGAAATCACATTATATCAGCATTTATAAAGACAATTGCAATGCTATATTTTAATTAAATACATGAATTACTTTTGTCTAAGCCATCTCTAGGTTGGTTGTTCATGCCTAGGGAAAGTCCTCCTCCAATGAAAAGGATGCTTTGCATTTGTTACCCTATCGACATGCAAAGACCCATTATCATCATGGAAGTAGCTTAGATAAATCCTCAATAGCTTATGAGTTCAGGGAATAGACCCCTAGGCACAACCCTCAATGCTAATCCTTTTCCTAAAGCTACAAATCCATTTTGTCAACTTCCCTTATCTACCTTATTCTATTAAGCAAAGTTTGTTCACCTTGGAGAGTTGATCTAGTTATGAGTACTGATGAGTGGCGAGGTACCCCTACACTCAACCATACGAAACAAGCGTCACACATGCAATCCGGTTGAACTCCGTAGATGGACTAGTTGTGGCACCTAGACAATTATCCTTAGGTCGCAGTTCGTTGTCTTCCCACCTAGACTAGTATTGTATATTTGTCACGTATGGTTTAGTCCAGATGAGGTGTATGATGTGTTCCTAATCTATGCTACTCCTGAAGGCAGTGGAAAATAATATTTAACTAAGCTAAGCTAGGAGGAAAAGGGTAAGAAAATCTAATCTAGCCTAAGTGCGACGAGCAACCAATTCCTTGATCAACCGTACACATCTTGGACTTCGTGCACGACTACCACTGGGACTACCAAGCGTAGGTCCTAGGTACGCCACTGGGATTACCAAGCATAGATCCCAAATACGCCACTGGGTTACCAAGTGTAGATCCTAGCTACACCACTAGGCTACCAAGCAGTCACACTTAAATGCTCATAATCAAGTCATACTCGTTCCACGTTCTAGGAGTTTAAAGGTGAGAGAGAGAAAATAGTAAATAACATTAAATAAATAAAAAATAAATAAATAACAAAGTGAATGCTGCAATGATGAAGTAATCTTGATCTTTATTGCCAATCATGTGCGTGTCCCAGTACGACACACTCGAATAAAGACATCGTACAATTACATTCACCACATTGCGGGTAGACACGGGAAAAAATCTAACTCTGCAGGGATCAAACTAACAGAGCTTTGCTACTCTAAAATTGGGATTCCAAACAAGGGAGAGCTGCGTCTTATTTATAGATATGGCGGTGGACTGCAATATCGCATACGCAATATCATAGGGAAGATGCGATATCGTGTACGCAATATC
Source organism: Gnetum montanum (assembly GCA_015680685.1). Classification (NCBI taxonomy): domain Eukaryota; kingdom Viridiplantae; phylum Streptophyta; class Gnetopsida; order Gnetales; family Gnetaceae; genus Gnetum; species Gnetum montanum. Next base: position 62,699 of record MNCI01007715.1, on the reverse strand, counting down.
ACGGGGGATGCGATATCATGGCAGACGTGATATCTCGTATGCAATATCGCAGCCTATGTGAATCACATCTCATCAAGTACAATTGAGCATGAAAAATACTTGGTCCTTCAAATTTTCAAGGTTCACTAAGGTCACATTGAATTTTGTAGGACATGTGATGCTCTTCATGCCACTAGATCCTATCTCGAGTTGAGAAGATCTCAAGGTGGATAGGCTATGCAAAAGAAAAGATAACTCTTTCCAAGGCCCTTGTTGACATCTCCAAATATCCTAATGTTGTCATCCATAGCCATGTTCTAGTTCAAGAATATTAAACCAACTCCCTTTCTAGATCTCATGCGGAGTGCACTCATTGGAAGAGGATCCCCCATCTCTTAGGATTGACTAACCCATAACAAAGTGTTGTTCACATGGAACCTTTCTCCATGTTAGTCTTCAAAGTTCTACATTTACACCAAGGGCCACTCAACCTAAGCTAGTACCCTAGGCTTTGCAATGATCCCCATGTCATTCTACTTAACAAGGCCTAATGATTACCCCAATGGCTAAGTGTAGGATGTGTGCTTAAGTGCCATCCATTTTTAGGGTTAGTTGATTTGGTAAGTGAGTTGTTACATACTCCATAGAAGATTTTGACTTCCATGATCATCTTCCTACTATCTTCATCAACCAACACCCTTTGTGGGTTTTGGGTTAGTGTTTAATTAGGCATTGTAGCTCAGTTTTCAATTCATTTGACATTTCTAGTTTTGTTTACCAAAAATGACACACTTTGAGCTCTTGATTTAGTAACATAGCTAACTAAAGTAATCACAATATCTTACCTATTTAACGTTTGAGAATAGGTTAAGGTCATTACATTCCCCATGCCTCTAATCATTTTCTTTACCTAGTAAAATTTGAACGTGAGCTCTAGCTATCCTAATGGAAACTTTAAAGGGAACCAACTACTAGATGGTTTGATTCGTCTTTTTCCCTTATACCCAAGTTAGATGAACGATTTTCATGTTAATATTATGACAAACCTTCACTAGAGTTTCCTTTGGCTTTGTCCTATTTAGGCATAGTTCACCATATTTTGCGTTCTAATAGGCATGCTCTTACTTGAACCCTTCTTGAGAAGATTAAGGTTGCCAGATGATGCTTTGTGGCCATAAATGGATCCTACCTTTTAGTTTTTTTACATTGTGTAGGTTTTTGAACTCAACAAATTACACCCATGTTAGACTTCTTAGTCCATGTTTCAAGATGAATCAAATGGAAAGACCATGGAATTTATGTCTTGAGTGTGCTAGCACTATTTAGCCATCCCCTTGAATAGGTGCATGCTTGGACCATTGACTATCACCATGGTAGCACATGCACAGCCAAGTACGCTCACTTGTGTCAGACATTGATCCATGTGGACTCATCTTTGAGATTGAGTAGCAAACCAAAGTGTTGATGCTCTATTCCACATCTAGCCAAGAGGCAACACTAGCCTTCATTTTCTTTCCTTTTAATAATTTCAAATACTTTTTAGCACTCTTTTCAAAGTTATTTTAATCTTTCCCTCATGGTACATATTTTCTATTAGCCTCTCATGCATATTTAGCCTTGGATGGAATTTACCACTCACTTAGGGCTTCATTCCTAAACAACCTAACTCTCCAATGTCCCATTTTAAGGGACTTAGGCTTGGTCCATCATAAGGGATGCTTCAACATCCTACGATTTGAGTAACCACTACCACTAAATTTTCACACTGGGTTGTTCCTAATTCACTCATTGTTACTAGGAGAATCCTCCTATGTTTCTCTATCTCCACTTAGTTATGCTTAAACTCAATAGGTAGCCTTGCTTGAATTGGTATCACTCAAATAAAGCATCATCAGTTCGACATTATATGTTGTGATGGAGGGGCAACACTAAAACTATTAGCCACATAGTTCTACATCATATAGAAGGAGAATAATAGGGATCAAGTGATGGCTTAACAAATCCTTGGTGAAACACCACCAAATTTGGGCTTCAAGGTCTCAACTCAAAATTTATCTAAGTGTCAAAATTTGAAAAAAATTTTCTAAGTGTTGANTAAGTGTTGAGACTATGCTCCCCACTACTAGGACTATGCTCAAGAGCATATTTAGCATAGTTGACATAGATAGCCCAGATTTGCAAGATTTTTCTAAGTGTCGACAATAGCTACAAAATTTTCTAAGTGTCTTGACTACACTCCCTCCTACTCGAACTACACTCCAAAGCATAGTTAGCGTAGTCATTACACCAATGGCCAATTTTGCAAATTTTCCTAAGTATTAAGCTAGAGGCTATCATGTTGGCTTGGGATGGAAAAAATAGTTCATTAGATTTTCTAACTTCTAAAGCTATGCTCCCTACTATGCTCTAGAGCATAGTCAGCATAGTCTAGATGAGGACATCAATTTTTGTCAAATTTTCCTAAGTGTCAAGGCTACACTCTCACCTCTAGGACTATGCTCTAGAGCATAGTTTGTGTAGTCTACATTGAAACACATTTTTTGGGAAAAATTTGTCTAAATTTTAGACTAAGCTTTAGAGCATAGTCAGTGTAGTTATGTAGAACTACCTCTAGGAGCCTCTAGAACTCAACACCAACCTTCATCTTAGCTCCAACATTCCTTCAGCAAGAAATATTAGCAATTTGCATTTCCTTTTCACCCCCCATTTGCCCCTAAGATGTACCTATGCTCAACACCACTCAAGAAAGTGGATAGTGTAGTCTCCAAAATTGCACTATTTTGCATTGTTTCTAGGTACATTATGGTCTATTTGGCACTTGCACATGTGATCTTCGTAGCATAGTCATAGTTTGGCAGTCTCATAGGGTCTATTAGAACATACCACTAGAACACCATTTGTTTTAGTGGGAGTGTAGTTGGGACTACTATAGTCCCAACTACCCCTATGCCACATGGCACCTAATTTGCAAGTCATTCTAACCCTAGCCCTATAAATATCCTAGCACCTTACATTTTAGGGTTTGGAAAACCAAAAGCAAGGTTGATATTTGAAGCACTTGAATAGCATTTTAGCAATTGGAAAACTCAGAGTGCACATGGCATTTTTGGGTGGATATTGTTGCACACTACAACAACATCGTTGCATACCACCTAGCACACTGCTGAGCATTGCAACTCACAAGACACCATAGCATCCAACCTGGTAGGCTTAGACTTCATGGTGGACATAAATTTTCATAGCCTAGACACCCTAAGACTATGAATATATTGCCTACTATGCTTGTCTATACACCACATGCCTCCACACCTTTTCATTGTAGTTAACTATGCTCCCCTCGTTTAGGGTGGTGCCTCTTTCTCTTGCTCACAACCTACACAATTTTAGCATTTCCTTTTGCATTCTAGCACTTACTCACATTTTTTGCTATTTTCTACACTTATTTGCACATTTGCATCCTTGTTTTGCACTAAAAACCTTGACTATGCTCACCCC
>MNCI01007715.1:22423-34129 GCA_015680685.1 Gnetum montanum | reverse complement strand
AACAAGTTAGGAGGTTACTTGCCCAACAAGTTAGGTAAGTTACAACAATATTGGGTGGTTTTAACCAACAAAGAGATAAAAGGGCTACAATTGACAAGTGGTCTTAGTGGTTACAATATCATAGAAAATTAAAATATAATTTCTAAAATACATAGGAATACAAGCTATAGTGGCAACTTACTTCATACACATATATATCTTTTTAATTTTGCCTCTTCAAAATGAGATGTCAAATCTTCTAAGTGGTGTATAAGACTTCCCAAAAAATGAGATTCTCCTCTTCCTAGGAAAAGTATCCCAAAAATACCTCAAAAATATCTCTCCTATCTTCTCTCTTAAGTAATTTGACTAACCAATCAGAGGATTACTTGTCCAATAAGCTAGAAGAAAATTATGTGATTTAGGAAGTTAGGAAGTATACATAAAATGAGGAGCATTTTATGCTAACTTTAATGTGACTTTAAATAGGATAATCAATATGGCAAATTTTTAATAGGTAATGACTTATATATAATAATGTTTTAAAGCAAGCTTTTCTAAAACAGGGCTTCACTATTATGTACTTTGTTTAGATCCCTAATCTAATCTAATTTAAATTTTAAATTCTAAGTGCCACTAAGCTTTACGATTTTATAATAGAAATATAATATAATCTCCACCTTATTGGTGGTAGTGGTAGTTAATTTATTTTTTTGCATCCCGATAATTGTAGCTAAAATTCAGAATGACCTGAAAGACGAACCCAAAGGCGAAGCCACCGAACCTACAACTGATTCAACATACCAAAAATCGTTACCAACAACTGCCGGCATAGGAGAAGTCTCAGCCGCCGTGTCAGGAAACGTCGCCGTATCAAAGGCATTAGCATCAGACATGGTTATATCTTTTTTGATTGTAGGTTCCAGGACGGATAAATTGGTGATTGCCGATTTGTTGTTGTTTCTTTTACCGCCTAGAACACCTTTTGAAATGCATTCACAGGCCTGCAACTACCCAAAAATATTGTGGCATCTATACCACACAGTTTGTGATGATGTGTAAATCTTAGGGCTCCTCCCGCTATGGCAAAGCTTCTTCTTTTTGTTTTTAGAACGGCGAGGGTTTCAGAATAGCATAGAATCCAGCAGGGTTTGCCGACGCATGAGGGGGTTTTTGTGGCCCTGTTCACCTGTCACAGAGGTGGTCAACATTGCTTATGTTTTGCTGCCCAACAAAAAACGAAATGTTGATGTCTGTCCTTTTCTTTTCCTCTGTTTTTTTATGACTGCCGCAGCCGCGTTTTTCTTTTCTCTCCATGAATAACGTCGCGCTGATGTTTCTGCTGCCCTCTCCGTCGTTGCCTCCGGTCGTGGTTTGCACTGCTACACCGTTGCCCTCAATCGTGACCTGCAAAATGCTGGTGAATATTGCGGTCTTCCCAGAGGCGCGATGCCTTGGTACCTTGCACTCATACCATGGTGAGAGATTCTGATTTTCTGTTTAATTTGTGCGATGTGTCCCAAAAGAAATCAACGTCTCCCCTTTGGAATAGGGCTAAGGTTTATGCTAATCTTTTTACGGGAGAATTCATTAAAATCCCCATAGTGATTTCCATCTCTTTCTCTTCTTCTTCTTTATTTAAAAAAATGATAGAAACCAATACCTTTCCCAATCACATCTTGCCATTTCAAATATTTATATTGTAATATTTCAGAAAATCTCAACCATCTCATGTCTTTGTTCCATACAATGGCTAAATGTGCCAACACTTTAAAACCTTATTCTCCTAAAAGATGTGAAAACTATGTGGTAACATATAATCAAAAAAATTATTCAAAATATTTTTTTTGTAGTGGAAATAAAGTGACCAAAAATAAGGAAAAAATACTAGAGAGAAAACAAGGAAGATAAAAGTAAAGATTCAAAAATAATTCTGTGTAGTGAAATTGAACAAAGGTTTATGATAAGTGGGCACATGCTTCGAATAGATGGTAATATCTTTATTTTTATTATATATATATAATTTTTTTGTTAAATCAAGTAATATGTTTTCTTTATTTTGGGTTATTGTTACGTAAGATTTCAAGAGAAATAATCCATGAAAGTGGTAATATTCAACTTATGTATGTAAATGCATAACATAATATTTAGGTAAAAATACTATAAAAAATAAAGTGCTATAAAAAATACATATTTGTATGTAATTTGTATAATTTAAATGAATATAATAGTTTGAAATTGTGTAGAAATGTCATTTATCATTGAAGGAACAAAAAAATTTACATTCTAATTCTACAAATGTTGATAGAAATAATATTTATCATGAACAAGTAACATTAGGAAATGATAACTATTTGAAGAAATCATGTTTAAGATATCATAGAAAATTTGTTGTTGGTGCTACATCAAATAGTCATATGGAGTATGACTTATTAAATAAAAATGTTGATCATACTTATTATTTTTATAGCTATGATGGAAATCAACATTTGCTAGATGCATATAAAAATAATAAAAAATAGTTGTATGATGGTAAGGATATTATACTATATGTATGTTATGTTTATTTATATGTATAGGTATTTTCTAAAATATAATAATATGTTATCTTTATTTATGAATATTGTCAAATAAGACTTCAAGAAAATTGATACATGAAAGTAATAGTAATCCATCTACTTGTGCAAATACAAAACATATTCTTTAGGTAAAAAATATGAAAAAAATGTTATAAAAGCATGTGTTTGTATATAAATTTTGTAGTTTTAATAAACATAACATGTTTAAATTATGTAGAAATATTGCTTACCATTGAAAGGAAAAAAAATTTGAATTCAAATTGTGAAAATGCTAAGAGATATAATGTTTATCTTCAATAATTAAAATTAGGAAATGATGGCTCTTTTCAGAAACTATGTGCCAAACATCATGGAAATATTGTTGTAAATGGTATATCAAATAGTTTTACAAGATATCACTTGTCAGATAGAAATGTTGATCAAAGATATTATTTTTATAGCTACGATGGAATTCAACATTTATCAAATGCATATGAAAGTAAAAAAGAATCTTTGTGTGATGTTAAGGCTAATATTCTTGACAATGGCAATGATTAACATTATTAGGAGTTCTCTATTGGAAAATTTATGCTTTCAAGCTTTTGATGAAATTGGAGAAGTTGGGTTTCAAGATTATACTAAGTTATGGAAGGATGAGGGGTAGAAGTTTACATTTGAAGGTAGCGATTTGGAACTGTGGTCTATTAGTTTTATTTATAATGTATTACAAGTTTCAAAACTTAATATTTAGTGGTATTTTATCAATTTTATTTATTCAACTATTTCTCTCTTTTTTCCATCCTACAAAAAGAAACCCATTTATTTTATATCATGTTTATGTATAAACTTCTTACTCATGTATTTTATATCACAACCCTTGTTTTTTATTTGTGTTATGCTTAATCATATTTGTTCCAAGTGGAGGATAAACATAAAATAAAAATTAAAAGTAGAGGGTTAAGGATTCTATGTTGATTGAGAAGTGTTTTTAAAAATTTAATCACTTTTAAGAATGTAAATTTATTTTATGTTTTAAGCATCACTTCAACCTTGGCATAAAAAACTCACTAAAATTTTTTGTAAGTATATAGATCATAACATTAATGTAAATGCTAAGGATTGTTATTTTCACTTTTTATGTTTATTTTTTTAGCTATTTATTAACACTACTTATCAATATTCAAAAGCAAGAAGTAGCAATTTGATTTCTATTTGTTAAAACTATAGCCTTATGTAGCAACTTTGATTGTACATAGAAACATGTCAAGTACCTCTACTTCCTACACTCATCATTTGTTTCACTTTTGTACTGCTTCATTGTGTTCATCACTACCTTTGTTTGTAAGCAATGTGAGATCTATCCTCTCAGTAGTTTTAACCCCATCTAATCATTTCAATGTATGCATTTTAGTGAATGTGACATTGAAATTAGTGATTTTGGTTTATGATCGGTATCACTCCCATTTTTTGCCTTAGGGAAGGTTAAGATATGAAAATGACATGGATATAGCTATATTCATATGGTTGAAATTGATATCCATATCTATCCTCATTTCAACTATAAATTGAGGAACCCTTACTAGATCACCCTAGTAGATAAATGATTTAGGAAATTTGAAGATGCAATCATCACACAAGAAAAAAGATGCTTACAAATAGATGCTCTTGTTGTTATACTTTCCAACCTACACTTTCTCTTAGATATAGGAATTTATTTGATTCTCTTATGTTAATAGTCTACATTCTAGTAGATATGCATTATGGTAGCATATATGCCATGATAGGACCAAGTTATGTTACAAGTTATTTTCACATACTAGTATTAAAACATTACTTATGTTCAGCCAATAAGATGTATCTATAGGATTATCAAACTTGGAATATGGAACTTAGATCAATATAGAAGATCTTCCAATTCACACTCTCTATCCTTAGATAAATGATACATAGGAAGATTTTTACAATTTCGTTACATTGATTAGACTAGGCTCTTTAGAAAAGAGAAAATATAAAGTTTGTCTAAAAACACCAAGGTTCACAGAATTAGATTTGTTTANGAAAATATAAAGTTTGTCTAAAAACACCAAGGTTCACAGAATTAGATTTGTTTGGAGTCAATCTCCAAAAACCAAGTAGTAGTAGTAAGAATATCGTCCCTATTTTACCAAATCCTACTACCTTAATCCCTTCAAGAAGATCCTTTAGAGTCAGTGAACCCAAGCCAAAGCCAAAGCTTGAAGAAAATTTGAGATCCTCATTCAAAGAACTAGGCATTACAATGGATGTTAATAAGATACTAGGAAAACCTTTAGCAACATCTATTGTACTGATAACTGAGTCTTTTGAAGATAAATTCAAAAACCAACAATCTATCCTAGATCCAAAAGATCTAAAAGGCAAGCAACCCACTTAGAAGACAAGCTAAAAAATAGATTCATCTTGTCTTCATTCTACTACTATTAAGCATGGAAATAGTTACAATTGCACAAAATGTGATGCTTTGTTAAAAATAAATATGAATAATACTGATGAATCTTCTTATGATGAAAAACAAACACATGATGTAAACTCAAAAAAACAACCAAAAGAAATTGCTCACATGATGTTTTAGAAATTAAGCATTGAACTGCTAGTTGATAAAATTAAGTTATAAAATTGGACTAACGATAGACTAAGTACTATAGTAGGTAGTTCTAGATAATGTTTACATGAAATAGTAAAAACTCAAAAATAAGTGGCTACAATAAAACAACATTGGGTGTCAAAAACACAAAGGCCTACAACCATAGAACACTCTGTAGGAATCATTCCAGATTATGGCTCAAACACCAACTCTCGACCTCATCATAAGTCTAATCCTACAACCTTAAAAAATAGGAAAGGAAAAATTATCAATGCAAATAAAGGATCTTCTCTTTTCATGGATCATGAAAGCTAACATGAAGAACAACAATCCCAAATCCCTAATGTCCTCATAGAAAATCCTGAAGAAAAGAATAAAAGGTTATTGATAGAATAAATGGTGCAATAGATAGACAATTCGTTCTTACAAAGAAATCTCCCAAACATGCAATACAAAATTATGTATTTAATTTTGTAGGTAATCTTCATAGGTGGTGGAATTAGATAGATTTTAGTATTAAGATTCAATTATTAAATGGACCATCTATCTTGTTTATTAATGCCATAACTAAAGAATTTATAGGTGATAAAACTAACTATGATGATAGCTATAAGAAAAGCTTTTTAAGGAAAAATTAGATAATATACATAATTTAGGACCATTCCTAGAAACAATGGAAGAATGATATTACATAGGTAAATTAACTCATGATAGATCAGCTAAGAAGCACTTATTAGGGGCAATGCCACCACAATTTAATGACAAATATCAAGATTAGCTCCATATGTATGGAAAATCTATTAATAACATGAGTTTTAGTGTCATATGTCAGTATATAGAAAACATTAATAGGACCATATGTCATGATATCAAGGCACAAAAGGAACTAAAATAGAATGAACATAAATTAGGAGAATCTTATTGCCAACAAATCTATCTTGATAGATTCAACTTTAATAGCAATACACATGTTAGAAACTCTTGTTGTTGTGAATGGAAACCAAGAAAAAAATGGAAACATAAATACTCTAACAAGTCCTATGGTAAAGTATTTAGGGGTATTTTTAAAGGATGTAAGAACAAATTTTGTAAATTAGATATCCAATGTTACCTATGCCAAGGTAACCATTTTGCTTGAAATTGTCCGAAGAAGCACAAATATCCTAGAAAGGTTAATATTATTGAATAACATAATTTTTCTAAACAATATTATGACTATGTTATTAATGAAAACACTCTATTTGAACATGGTGATATGTCAATCAAATTAGATGAATATTTAGATTATACTATTAGTGATTTTGATTATGATCTAGATAATCCTCTTTGTTGAGGAGATGAGGATGATGATGATTATTACATTTGTGCTATGAACCAAAAAGAAGTTCCATTGGCAAAATCTCTCAATCCATTTGAAAGAGATCCTACATATATCAGAATTAAACAATAGTTAGAAAAGCTTCAAAAATAAATATCAAAAATTCTTATTAGCAATACTAATCACATCATGGCTCTCAAAATAAGGATAAGAGAAAAAAAATAAGAACTTGATGAGCAAAGGCTTATGATTGAAGAGAGATAGTTCAAGTACCCTAACTTCCAACCATATTCTAATGAATGGGAAGAAGAATAATTTGAAGAACAATATTAGGAAGAAGAAGAAGGAGGACCATCTCAACCATTTCAACCTCCAAAGCTTCACAAATCTATCTTGCAATTGTATTGAATAGAGAAACTCTAAAAGTTCATACAAATGGCTACACAGGAGATTGTATAATTAGAAAGAATAGAAGAGAGCTATCCAATGCAGCAATACCAAGTTGAGATACAAGTGATGTTGATCCATCTAATCAATGCTAACTCCCAGGTAAAGACTACTTTACCAATTTATACATTCTTTATTAAAATAAAATATTATAAAACTTATACTATAGATGTCTTGATAGATTCATGAGTTGAAATATCCATTGCTAAATGGAATATCATCCCATCACACCTTTGGGAGAAAACATGGAAAATTACATAGGTTAAATACACAAAAAATGAGTAGTGAACATAGAGCTATTATACCAATTAGATCTCCAAAAAGAATGATCATACATATTATAGTTTGACACTACATAATGAAATTGTATGATATGTTAAAAGGGATAGATAATCTATAAGCACTAGAACCATATACCATTCATCCCACATATATTAGCCTTTCTAGAGAACATTTTCCTCAATAGGAACAATATAATAGTAAATTCCATTCATTCCAACCTACTCAAAATGAACCTAATAATCAATGGATAGTAAATAGTGTAAATAAATTATAAAACTAGGATAATAATATAAAAATGAAATTTTTAACTCTAGTGAGTGATGATCCTACTATATTTAAAATTAAAAAAGAACACTCATGTACAATAGATTTTAAGAATAATATTAAAATAAAAACTAAAGCACATCACATAGGGATACCTATCTCATTAAGAAAAGAATGAAAACTTGAAATATAGGCACTCATGGATAAAAAACATATCCAACCAAGCATGAGTATGTTCACTTGTATAGCCTTTTACATCAATAAAAGGGCTAAGAAAATAAGAGGGAAAAATAGATTAGTAGTTAATTATAAGCCTCTAAATGATCTTATAAAACCTATCCAGCATCCAATTCCTAACAAGAATGACTTGTTTCAAAGACTACTACATACTAATGTTTATTCAAAGTTTGAATTGAAATATACATGGAAAATTTCTTTTACCATTCCTGGAGACCCTCATGAATAGATAGTACTACCATTTAGAATCAAAATGCATCCTCTATATTCCAAAGATATATGGACCAAATTTTTTAGTAAGTTCCCATTTATTCTGGTCTATATTGATTATATATTAGTCATAAGTAAGAACCCAGAACAACATTTAGAGCATTTAACAATATTTAAATAGTTTGTTGATGAAAATGGACTAGTCCTTTCTCCAACTAAGATGACCATTGCTAAAGGTTCTGTATAATTCCTAAGATTACAAATAAGTAATGGTACTATTGCATTACAACCTTGCATCTTAGAGTCTATTAAAAACTTTCTAGATGAAATTAAAGATAATATATAGCTACAAACATTTCGTGGTTGTATTAATTATATATTCATATTTTATAAACACCTATCAAAAGATAGAAAATTATTAAATGAACTAAGTAAAAATCCTCCTCCATGGACAAAAAACCATATTTCAACTATGGCCATAATAAAACAATAACGCACAATCTTCCTAAACTACAACTTCCCTCTAATTAGAAATTGATTCTTAAAACTAATACCTCATTAGAATTTTGGGGAGCTACTTTAAAGGAAGAAAAAGATAATGTCCTTCAGATACACAAGTATTCTTTTACTAAGTTTAATGATGACTAGAAGAATTATCATAGCACCCACAAAGAAATTCTAGCTATCATAAAAGGTATAGAAAAAATATTTTTCTTTTTTTTTGCAAAATGTACATTTTATAGTATGTAGTGATCTAAAGTATTTCAATAAATATTGAAGTACTAAAACCTTAAACAAAGTCATCCATAATAGGATAATTTGATGGGCTCTATATTTAAAAAAATTAATTTTAGTACTGAATATATAAATGGTAAACATAATAGTCTAGCTGATTTCTTGAACAAAGAGTATCAACTCTTTAAAAAGTAATGTTTTTTGTTTGATTTTTTAGTTTTATTAAATAGAGAAGGTTGAACTCTTAAATCATCCTAGCATCTCAAGTATTGTAATAGGAATGAGTTTCAAATGGAAACGTTAATCTAGGAGTCTTTTCAAGATGCATGGAAACATAGTTTCAATTGGTACATCATGCATCTTTGTTGTGCATCAACAAGATCAAAGGTTTGTGGATCCTTATCATAGAAATAGAGTAATGGCAACTCATTTTGAACTTCAAAGCCATACTTTCTCAACCTTTGAACATATATTTAATTCAATTCATTATCAACCTAGTCCTTTCCATGTTTATGAGATTAAATTAAATTATTGAATTCTTTTGAATGAAACATTTTGGATATGGTGGAATCGGTTTGGGCATACTCCTACTTGTTATCACCCATTGTATCCAAACTAGCTATATGAAAGAAGGAATAAACCCAATGGAGAGTTTTTGTATTATGGGAATCTCCAAGCTAGAGCCTTCCATATTGAAAATTATGATGAATCCTTGTCTTACCTAGTAATCTCATGTATTTCAAGACATATTAATTGGAATGCTTCCTATAGGTATTCTTGTTTCCATAAAGTATACATTGCTAATAAGCATGACATCAATTAATAATGTTTAATACATTTACTATACCGAAGAACTCTACAATTGGGTTATCTTGATCAAAGAGTTACTAACATGAGCCATCATGGAGGATCATTACCTTCAAGATACTTGTGTGGTAAGTCATCTTCTCCTATTAATTCTAGAATTTTGGATTCTCCTTCACTAGATAATAAAGTGGGATCTCATGGAAGATATAATTCCCTTGGAGATGCATAATGATATATTATAATTATGAATATAGTAAATGACAAGCTATAAAGTAGGAATAGTGTTTTATGAGTTGTAAGACACAAAGATAAGGTTGTCAAGCATTATCATGATGTGCTATCATTCATTATTGTAGTGTGCTATGAGCTGTCATTCATTATTATAGTGTGTGCTTTGCTAGATGGCACTAGTGGAAATTCCTAGAAGCCTTAGGCTTTTGATATAAGTATGTGTGTTTGCAAAGCTGAGAAAATGAGAAACCCTAGGAGTAGGTAGCTAAAACCCATGTAATAAGACATCTTCGAGAGAAGCCCAAAGTGGAATCTATCCATCCCATCAAGATGAGGCAGCAAGACCAAGTCCAAACCTTGAGGTCATGGGAGAGATTTGTAGTTGGGTTCTGACATCTTCTAGGGTAGAGTCTAGGGACGTACTAAAGTTTAATTCTTAGAAAACTAAACTTTGGATATTTCTAGGCTGAATTTGCCTAAGGTAGGCATCCATCAAAATACCACTTTCATATGAAAAAGATACCTATTTCATAAAATACAAATTATAGATATCAATAATTATTCAAAATTTATTTTAGATAATTGTCAATCTATATACACTAATTTACCATAATTCATAATTTTCATGTTTTATATGACAGGTAATGCAATCATATAATATTTTTTCTTATCCATCTTTTGAGCTTCCTTCTTCGAAAGTTTTAACATGGCATCTACATCTTAGGCAAGTCGTATACAATAAAAATCTCATGGTTGATATGCTAATTATATACATAGCTATAATAAAATTAACCTAAAAAATACTTTAATTATATTTATTATATAAGTTGTAAAAAAAGTAAGTTTTTATTTTTTCTATTACTAAACATACATTACTAATGTGAATAATTTGTGCAATTTCCCATAATGTAGCTTGTTTTCTTTCTTGAGTTGATAAATATGAGAATATTAGTGCCTTATTTGATTCAGTTATACTTGCATACTTGTCATAAAAAATAATGTTAAGTAAGATTCACTAATTAATTATTTTATTTAAATACATAAATTTACTCACCATTCTTGTAATTCTTTTGCTTCTAGAATAGGAGAATTGATGATAACACCACTATCATGAGATGTTGTTACATTTTTGCTAGAGAAATATTTTGCATAAACATTTGAAAGCATTACAGCTGGATTAGATATTATATATTATTCAATAATTTCATGAAGCTTTTCCCCTTCTATAGTTTCTAAGTGTTTTCATAATGTTATAATTGTAGGCTGATTGTTACTACAATCATAATACAAATAAAATTTTAAAGATAATTAACTTCAACATATGCATATTTTAATAAAATAAGAACTACTTTCTTACCTTGGATCTAGAATTTAAATTTGTCTTCTTTCAATTGATTGATCATTTAGGTCCCTCTTTAATATATTAAGTGGACTTATTCTTATAAGCATCCCAATTAGATCTATAAATGTATGACAAAATATTAGTTTTAAAACATACAAAACATATTATTTAATAAATAGTAAATTTGAAAAGACAATATCTAGTTTCTTTGGTGAGTTGATATAAGATTCCAAATTTATTAGCTTTATGAAATTATACTTGTAATATTAAATTTCCCTAATCATCTAATTTATTTGTTGGATTTTTGATATTCTATTTAATACCATCTCATAATCACATTTTATTTTAATAAATTTGATGTTTTCTCTTTGAATTTTTGCTCCATGAATGTGATATACATTCCCTACATTTAAATTATGATTTTCTAGCTTCACATCTTCATTGTACGCTATAACTTGGATAACATATTCCTATAAAAAATAATGAGTTAGTAGCTATTAATGTTTAAATAAAGCATAATAAACATAGACATAAATAATTAGAAATGCTACTTGAGCATCCATTATTTGATAATTTTGAACTTTTTTACCATCTTTGGCATCTCCAAATAGTTTCATATCACTTTTGTAAATTACACAATCACAAACCCAATTTTTGTCATATTAACCAAGAA
>MNCI01007715.1:7317-22243 GCA_015680685.1 Gnetum montanum | reverse complement strand
TTTTGAACCAAATTATAGTGGCATTATTCAAACTATTTGCCTTAAAGAAGACATGAATGATGGACCAGTATAGTTGGGAAAATCAATCAATACTAAAGATGGTGGTGATGGTTGCTTTGTTTCATTGTTATAAAATATATGTATAATAGTGCTAGTTGTTCAATTTACCAAATCATAACAAGTAGATATATTTAATATCAACATTAATTTAGCCCCAATTATGATTAATATTTCTACTTCTAAGCCTTCATCATCCATGGATATGTGATGAGTGGCGAGGTACCCCTACACTCAACCATAGGAAATGAGCATAGCATGCGTGATTCGATCGAACTCCGTAGATGGACTAGTTGTGGCACCTAGATAGTTATCCTTAGGTCGCAGTTCGCTATCTTCCCACCTGGACTAGTGTTATATTTTTCATGTCTGGTTTAGTCCAGATGAGGTTTATGATATGTTCCTAATTCTAATGCTACTCTTGAAGGCAGTGGAATGTAAGATTAACTAAGCTAAGTTAGGAGAAAAAGGGTAAGAGATTATAATCTAGCCTAAGTGCAACGAGTAACTGATTCCTTGATCAATTGTACACATCTTGGACCATGTGCATGACTACCACTGAGATTACCAAGCGCAGATCCTAGGTACGCCACTGGGCTACCAAATAGTCATACTTAAATGCTCATAATCAAGTCATACTCATTCCGTGTTCTAGGAGATAAGGGTGAGAGAACTAATCAGGAAAGTAGTAAATAATAATTAAAATAAATAAACAAAGTGACTGCTACAATGATGAAGTAACCTCGATCTTTATTTCCGGTCATGTGTGTGTCCAAGTACATCACACTCGAATAAAGAATGCCATACAATTACATTCACCACACTGCAGGAAGACATGGGAAAATAAACTATCTCTGGAGTGGCCAAACTGCCAGAGCTTTGCTACTTCTAACTTCTAACTATCAAACAAGGAAGAGCCACCTCTTATTTATAGATATGGCAACGCATTGCGATATCCCATACACGATATCGTAGGGGAAGATGTGATATCGCGTCCCATCATACCCCCATGACTGAATAAAAAATCTTCCTCAAGTTACCAAGAGAACAAGATCTATTAATTAAATAGTGGATAGGTATGGGATTATTAACTGGGAAAAAATGAAATGAAACTATAGTATGGAAAGACAGAACACAGAAAGAGTGCTACAACTACAAAAAATGGAACTCATGTAGTTCCTAGTGGTGGTGGCTCCTCCATTGGTGCCTTCCCTTTGTCTTGTGCTGCAGGCTTTGAAGGTCGATTACGCTGAAGAATGGCCTGGAGCTTCTCCTTTTCAGTCTATGGATCTTGTGCCATCCATGCAAGTGTTCCAATGTTTGATGGAGTTGGCACCTCCCACGGACAGGGTAGTTGCGGGAACATCTGATTAGCTTTGACATACCATGACACGAACACTTGTCGTTCCTCTTCATAGGCTCTAGCTTTATCTTTGTATTCATGAAGGTTGGTTAGCCATTGAGCCAAGTCGGTTGCAAAATCTTTCTGGCCCTAGTAGCTTTCTTTCACCACCACAAGTTCAGAATTTATGACATCCAATTTCTCAGCCAACTTCTTATGCTTTGCAAATTCTGCTTCATAATTGATGTGGGTGAAAGCTACCTACTGCTCGAGCTTTGATCTCGGGCACCCTGCTATTAACATGGCAAGGTTGGCATACCTAAGAATTGCCAACTCCATGTACTCTGTTAGCTCTTAGATCTGCAGGTCCCAGTTCTTAGCTTCCGCTTGGTGGGCGAAGGCATAAGTGTCCAATATGGCCCTCCAATCAGTGTGCTCAGCACTGATGTTATTAATTTGAGCCTTAGCCATATGGATCTCCTTCTTCAGGATTTGTTTGTACATCCCCACCTGATCATAGAAGTGCTCCTTCAGTTTCTTGTGTCTTTTAGCCTCATTCAGCCATGTGCTTATTTCGATGGCTGATTTTTGGGGAATAGCGCGTACCTCCTCCATTGAGAGGGTTCGATTTTCTTGGGCTAAACGGCTAACATCTTGGTTGACCTGGATAAATTTTTCTCGTAATTGATGAAAGTATTTATCAAGAACATTCTTTTGTTTCTCCACAAAGATCAACCAAAGGTTGTCTGCAACCAACTGCTTATTCTCTTCTTCTAAGGCCTTGAGTGCCTTAAAATGCGCATGAGTTTGCGCTTGTGCTACGGAGGCATCCCAAGTGGCCATTTCCTTTTCTCCTGCCACCTTCTTATTCTTTGTGATCAAATTTGTTAACTGCTCGATTCTAAAGTTATCTAGCTACTCTACGAGAACAAATTGTAGAGGATCCCGCTGTGCTGCTTGTAAGGCTACGAGCTACTCTTGTAGTTTCTGCACTTTAGCTTTAGCATGCTCGGCCCTTACTTCATATATGACCAGCTTCTCCTTTGTGGAAATGAGGTCTGATTAAATTACTGTAACATCCTGAGGGATGTCAAAAAGAGATGTCATTACTTGTCTTATTTGAAGCAATCTATCAAGTACATCCTCATGTTCCACAGGAGTCATTGAAGTTCAGGCAAGAGTTTGAGCATCCCGTGATCCTGAGAGATCTACCGATGGCACAATAGGTACATTAAAGGATTCTTTTATGTGGTTGGTGATCACTTCAGCAACTCTCACANGGTGATCACTTCAGCAACTTTCACAACATTCTAGTGTTGCATGACCATCACAGTGGCCCCTTCACTAGTCTCTAACTGCACCTGAAAAGATGCTGCATTTCCAGAGATCTGTTCTGACCATATGCTTTCCCCTCCTCCTGTTTGAATGTATAATTCACCCCTTATGTGATCTAATGAAATAGTAGGCTAATCAGCATCATCGATGATATGGAAGAGAATTTTTTCATCATGACTTCCCCAACTAACCATCTCAGCAATGGCCCTAAGATGGCATATCAACGATCTGTATTCTTGCGGTGGCGGTAGCTAATCCTATCCTATGCCAGGCCTTGCTTCTTGTTGTTGGTTGGGACCCATGGCTGGAGGTTGGCTAGGTCCTGCAAGTTGCGTTGTAGGTGGTCCAATCATCTATTCTTCTTCCTGTTTAAGTCTCAGCTCTTCGCTAGTGCTCTTTCTTGGAGCTAGCGCTTTCTGTAATTTAGCATAAGAAGCATTCTGGGCTTTTCGGAGGATGTCATTTGTGAATCTCTGAATACCAGCCTATCAGCATAGTTTTCTGATAAGGTAGGGAAAAGGCAATGCCATCATCCTTGACTTTTATTCTTCAAATCGCCTTAGGATCTCTGTCAAATATAGATGGGGAAGGTTAGCGTTAACCTTTCCCATCAACACTGCACGTCCTTTGGCCGCATACGTCGATATTCTTTTCAAACCCTTTGTGGGGAAGAGGTGATAGGTTCCAATTTTGAAATAAACCTGCTCTTCTGTTGTCAGCTCACCAAAAGCTTTATCTCTGCCATAAGCCTTCTCTAACCAATCCTTTTGCACATCAAGATTTGATCAGGTAGATTATCGAGCAACATGAGGCCCTGAATTTGGAAGGTTTAACACTTCCAAAATAGCCTGTGCAAAGAAATCAACTATCACACCAAAAATGTTAACCGTGGTACCTTACTCCTTATTGTGCTACAACTGGTACGTTTCTCCTAAGTACCAAGCACAGTTTTCAGAGAGGACAAGCCATAAGGAAGATCCTTTGAGATGATCCCTAATAGCCTCAGGAGCGAACTCTACAAAATATTTGAAGTTTAGCTCCACAATCACCATAGCAAATGTGGATTTCTTATGAATAGCCTGAACACATTCCAGGGGCACCGTGAGTTGTTGTTCCAGTTTAGGCACAGCAGCATCTCCTCCTTCTGCCTACCTAGACCGTCTGGTAGGAGGTTCATCTTGATGGATGCTAAATTATTGCACCTCCTGTTCTACATGTTGTTTGGAAAGGCCTTGTCTTCCACCTCTCTGAGGTTTTTTTGCTCCACCTTGGATAGGACCCTCCTGTTGTGCATGTTTCAGGGTCATCTGCAATCACATGGGTGAAGTGTTAGTAAGGTTGTTTTTAAAGTCAAGTTATACCTTATTGCTTGCCTTAATTAAAGATCTTATGTTATAACATGTGATTGTGCCTGTGAATTATAATAATGGGCCTATGACTTAGGTGGTTTCCATTTTTAATCTCCTGGTATACTTAAGGTCATATGATTTTTGGTATAATTAGTCTAAGTGTTAAGTTAATTACCCTAACTAATATCCTTTGGGCAATGGGAAATTTCAAAAACATTAGGCACTTTTCGGCAAGTGTCTCTCCCCGACGACTAAATTGAACACTCCGGGTTCAAGTAGATTCAAACGGAAGTAAAATCGGAGCACCAATGCGTGAGATATGAGTGAAAAAGCAAGGGTCATGTAGTCGCAAGTCGTAAAGAAAAATTTCAAAAACTGCCGCCACATAAATGGAAAAATAATGCTAAGTGTTGTGGTGGGGGTGTCCTATTTATAGGAAAATAGGATGCGATATCACGTATAGTACATCGCGTATGCGATATCATGTGGCATGCGATATCTTGTTCCAACTAATGTGAGACACATGAAAATACCAAATTTTAAATGATTTTTCTTGAAATTAATGTTAAAGATTGAGGACATTGGCAAGTATTAAGATGTTCAAGGTTAATTGCATTGATTCGAGAGGTACTATTAATGATAATGATGTGAATTTTAGCAATTAAAAATTTGACGGTTACAAAAAAAGGGAATGTAATGGTACATTGGAACATTAAAAATTATAGAGGGATAATATTAGGGAAAGAGAACTATGAAAAATTAAGCTAAGGGTAAGAAATTGTGGGTTTGAACTAGATAATTAGGGAAGATTATGAAAAATTACACAACTGGGTCCTCCCCAAAGCAGGTTTCAACGTATTATGCCCTTGTGTAATCACACTTAAACTGTCCGTGGGCACTATAAGGGTTAAATGTAATCCGTACTATCTCCACAAAACACACACATGTCAATATCATTGAAATGAGATGAAAATTCGATGCTACATGGGACACAAGCTACAGTTACACGAATAGTGAGATGAGACGAACTATAGAAAGCGATCGTAGAGATATAGACATGAGGGAACTGACCCAGGGCACCGTGAATCCTGCATGTAAATCATGATTAAAGTGTCATTAACCCATCATTCCAAGATCAAGACCAAGTCCATCCTTCTAAACAGTGATATCGCATTGTTTCATCCCATGATGAGCAACTATGAGAGTACCAAAACAATAAGGAGTACGATCACTTGGTGTTTTGGTTCAAGGGAGAAGTGAGTTTTGTTTTGTGGCACTTTGTTTTTTATTTTCTTTTTTCTTTCTTCTTTTTTTTTTCACCTTACTGAATCCAGAGAAGCCACCAACCTTTAGGCATGGGTGCATTTCTTTCCAGTGGGACCCCCTAGAACAATGTTTGATTTTAAATGGCCTTTTGATTACTCTTACTCCCATTTTCATTAGATCTACAAGGGTCTTAGTACAACCATATTGCATGATAAATCCCACAGAGGTCATCAAAGAGAATCCACAAATCTCCTTGATGTCACACCCTAATCATTCCCTCTTGGTCAATCCTTCTTCATTCTGGGTACAATAAACACAAAATTAATTTTAAGTTTAGAAATTTCAAGAATATCATTGTACCCTCGAACAGAACCTCTTATTTATAGAGTGGATGAGTGGGTGTAATGGGCTCACTATTCCAAATAATTGACTACTCATGACTTAATAACATAAAACACACCTCAACCAATGATCCACATGAGTGTTTTATTCGTAGACAAGATTACTTACGAAAACGTAAAAAGATAAAAACACAAAAACACAAAAAGATAAAACAAAAAGTTGAAAAATGAAAAACTAGAAAACAAAAAGTTGTAAAATCAAAGAAAAATAAAAAGTGATTATTAATTCTGCTTGTCTTTGAAATGGGGGGTATCCCCATAACTAATCGGTTGAGTATGGCAAGGATTAATAAATGAAAGATCAAGATCCTTGCATGTTGGATGTATTGGAACTAGTCCATACTTATCCCATTGGGGTTTACACACTAGATTGTAATAAGCATAGTGGGACACTTTATATGATGTAGTTCCCGGATAACGAGTTGACCCACTATGAAATTCAGGACCATTAGATGGTATGCAAGGATTAGGATGATGCCTCCCATGGTTGTGTTCATTAGGTTGTATGGTTGTTGTAGTGTTAGTTGGTGGCCCTGATGAAGTTACACGAGGTGTTGGGTTTGAAGGTAAGGGTGCACCATAGTGTGGGACTTGTGCCATGGTGAAGGTGCAGTGGCCTTGGAATTGTTTTGTCCCTTCCTATGGCCGTGTTTAAAGAAAGGATGCTTTTGATGTTGAGGAGGCTTTTCATTGCTGTTGGTAGTAGTAGCACAAGTGTTGTTCGTGGGTTGCGGTGGTGCAGGTACGTAAGGGGAAGTTGGTGGCGATGTATAAGGAGGGAAAGGATGAGAATGCTGAAAGTTAGGAGGATAAGGTGCACAAGGTGGTGGTTGTGTTGGAGGCATGGGCTAATAGTATTGTGGAGAATAGTATTGTGATGAGATAGAGTATGTTGGCCCAAATGGAGAAATAGGATGTTGAACATGATAAGCATTTGGATTCGGAAAATATGAAGGGTGCCTCTAGTCTAAGGGTGATCTCCCTCACGACTGGGATGGTTGTCACTGTGATTGAACATAGGATCTCTATACAAACTCTAGATGTAATGTGTTTCCCCAATGCTCATATAAATGTGACAAGATTGGGCATTGACCCTTGGGGTGATTGTACAAGCATATGTTGCATTCATATGTATGGCTAGCAGTTAAGCACTTATTCCCTTCATTCTTTCTTTTCGATTGTCTATTGTTTTTTCCTACTTATTAGGTTGTCAAAACTCTATCTCCAATGATGTTGATATATTATCCACACTTGTGATATACCCAATCCAACATATTATTGATCTTTGCCTCCGTTTCTTCTAATGATTGTTGTATTGGCAAAGATGATGTTTCCACCTTGAGACTTGTTGATCTCTTCTTTTCATGATCATGGAGCTTTGTTAAGTTGAAATTTTGGTCCAGTTGATGTTTTTCAACACTCTCCCATCTAGCTATTTCTCCTTCTTCTTTTGCTACCCTTTGAATAAGCTCTTGAATTTGATGGGTTCGTACTTGGTATAGTTGACCTTGGGCATACATTCCTAAGGTCTCTCTTGTTTCATTATGTAGCCCATCAATGATATCGTACATTAACCTTTCCTTGGAAAACCCATGGCCTGAACAATTGTTTAACAGTGCATAATATCTTTTTAAGGCCATGTCCAAGGGTTCATGTTGTGCTTGTTTCTATTGACGACCGTTTGGGATGCGATAGCCAACGAGTGTCCTCGAACAGGATTTAGGTGTTTGCTGGTCTCTGGCAGCACCAAGGCCCAGATACCTTCAAATAACTCAGTAGTTAATGTGAGTATGTGTGTGTGCTATTGCGGTGTGTGGCTGTGTGAAATGTGACAATTGCGTTGTGTGCGAACTACAAATGACTTACTTAAAGAGATTCAGCCAACTTTATCATATACTGTGAGTTATTGAAAGTTTCCTATTTTGTTCAACTACCTAGTCTACGCGGTCCTTATAATACCTGCTTGTAACAAGTAAAATTTTGCATAAACATTTGAGCACAACTCCGCAAATCTACTCCTAATTTTCCCCAGAGAAAGAGGTAGTTCCACAAGAAAACTAGAAATAGAGCAAGATTCAATGGAAATAGACAGAAAAGAAAAGAAAGCAGAGTTGTGTGGACCTCAAATATTTAAACAAGGTAAAATGACACGAGTAAACACTTCGCAATAAAGCTATTCCAAATTCAATATCTACGAATTGTTCAAACTTCCAAGGCTCAACCAAGCAATATCTTCAAGACAATCCTACTGTGCTACCAAAAATCGCTGCGTAAACTACCACGTACGAGACTCCACTTTGACTAGACAATAGATGCCAACGATTGCATTCAAACAGAACCTTTAAAAGACTTGACAATTTCTGATTGAAATAACACGGAAAATCACTTTAAAGATAAAGAATCTATTCTGGTCCCATCAAAATACCAAAGATTTTCTGAACCCTCCACGGCGTGACTACAAACAGAGGCTCTCTTCCAACAACCCAATAGCAGTTCCCAAACATTGCTCAATAATGAAATTTACTACTAAAATGCTCTTAAGGCTTTTATTCACTAGCGCTTCTATGGCAAAATTTTAACAGAAATTTCTATCGGGCAACAAGAACAATAAGAGTAATCTAAAAATCCCAAAATTACTTGCCAAGGATGATACTATCTAAACCACTAGCTAAGCAATTTAAACAAAACACAAATTGAAATGCATAACTCACAGGACCATGACAAAGAGGCTGAAATCTTTATTCTAACAAGCCATCTTCTAAGAAATCTTCTTTACAAATCTTCCAAGTGTGATGATGATGCTTCCCCCCATCTATTTCCTCCTGAAGCCTTTTTATTGGATTCCAAGATAGGTAGGGAAGTTACATTTTTAAAAATATCTTACCTAACTTCTCTCCCAAGTAACTTGACTAACCAATTAGAAAATTGCTTGTCCAACAAGTTAGGAGGTTACTTGCCCAACAAGTTAGGTAAGTTACAACAATATTGGGTGGTTTCAACCACAGAAAAGATAAAAATGCTGCATCTGACATGTGTCCCATGTAATTGCCAAGTGTCTTCACCATGGAGAGAAACAAGCTGCAGCTGACACGTGTCCTTGGTGGTTGAGAAGTAGCTCATTTAGTTGACAAGTGGCCTTGGTGGTGGTTACAAACTTCATGGATTAAGGTTAGGAAGTTACAACTTCCACATAAAGTTACAATTACATAAATAAAAGCTATAGTTGGAAATGTCCATACATCCCCCCTTTTTATAAAATAGCTATACATATAACTTTATATATATATATTTAGGAACTACATAAAGGTCAATTAATAAAATTTGATCATCTATCTCCCCTTGGCCATGCTGCAAAATAATTAGAAGAGGCTTGTACGACCTTTTTACTAGCAATAGCAATTAGATGAAAGTGCCTCTTCATTCCCACTTCATTCCCTTAAATAACTGCATCATGAGCATCGATCCCTTGTCCAAACTCATTTTTCAGAAGGTCAGCTCCTAATTGTTCAATTCTCTTTGCTGCGTAAGTCATCCAACCTTAGGCCGAGCATCCAAATATTCCCTTGTTAATATTATGGTGATGTTACAATACCGCGCATAAAATTCACTACATACTTGATACAGGAAAAAATAAACCCGACGCCACAATTTCTTGATTAATCACGACTTGGAAAATTCCCCACTACTGCCTCTCGTAGGTGGGAGAAACTAGTGTAATTTTTAGTTTTTTGAGAGTAGAACGCGGAGGTTTTCTGTCGCTAAATCTTGTTGTAGGCTGCTTGATGAAGAAATCCGCACTGAAACTGAAACGCCCATGCCTCAGCCTCATGTAAGGGTTACTCTGTTTTATTATTTTGTTTCTTGCAGTACATTTGTGGATGCGTGGGATTGAACCCAAAAAATGTAGATTTCGGTTTGGGTTTTTCTTTATGCATCCTGCGTTTGCGTTGGTGCTGCCGTTATTGTTCAAAGTTGCCTTCGTGCACCCGCTGCCTGTGTGTTTTGTGGGAGCCGTTTCCTGAATTAACCTTGCCGAAACAGACCCATGAATTCCCAGGAATGCCCAAATAGAATCTGTGAACAAGGCCGCGGTTTTCTGCAAATTTCAGAGCAAATTAGGGCCACGATTTTCTGCAAATTTCGAAGCAAATTAGGTCCGTGATTTTCTGCAAATTTCAGAGCAAATTAGGGCCATGATTTTCTGCAAATTTTGGCCACAATTTTCAGCAAATTAGGGCTGCAATTTTCTGCAAATTTCCGAGCAAATTAGGGCCATGATTTTCTGCAAATTTCGGCCACGATTTTCAGCGAATTAGGGCCGCAATTCATTTGCAAAATAATTCGTGTTGTTGGTATCCCACGCCCAGGAATTCCATTTTTCAGTTTGCTATACCGCGTGAGTGAACCTCCAAACCGTAAACTGAAATATTTGCATTTTTCAAACATATTTTATTTCCTGATGTGCAAAATACACATTGATATCCATGAGATTTAGCCAACAATTCTTGGATAGGATGAATTGATTTCTGTTTCTCTGGATCATAATGAGACATAAAAATAGTGCATGCTCCGCAACCATCTTCTCCACAGCCAAGTTTTGTACGAGTGAGTCCTAAACTTCAAACTTTGATGAAAAATGAGCAACTGGAAGACCCACTCCTATTCCATCATGATGATTCTCATAGACCTTTTTGGACACCCAAAGATAGAATTTGAAAAGGAAACTCAACATCAATGATTTCCTAAACTCAATCATGCCACCAGGAGCATCATTTCGTAATTGAAACATCTTGTTGTAGCACCTTGAAAGCATTCTCAAAAGAATTGAATGTCCATGGCTTCCCAATAAGAAACTCTCATGTCAGCATTTCACAATTGCAGTGTCATCATTCCTTGATTATTAAAACATTCAATTCAACAACATGAGTAGCCGCAATAAGAACATTGTATTGCATCCTCTTGAAGTTCATTTCTATTCCATCTTTGTGGTTAGTTAATTGTTGTGAAATTCTTCAGACTTGAGCCATGGTTTCAATCATCTCATATCTCTGTTCCATGAAATGGCCAAAATGTGCCAACAGGTTCCATCCTTGGATTTGTTTCCTCAAGGCTGACACTCTTGCATAGGTTTGAGATTTTTCGTTAAAGACTTCTACCATTATTGACCAGCGTCATATTGAATTTGGTTTTAACGATATGTACCATACTTTTGCTTGGTCAACGAGTGTCATGGGAAATAATTTAAGTTTTTGCCACCCGTTATCAATGTTATTCCATGTGCAGGCATTGTAGAAGGCTAGTAAATGTTGATGTGGATCTAAGTCATAGCCTCCTGAAAATTTGGGAAAGTTGTTAAAATAGAGCCTGGGTAGTCGGCTCTCTTTATGATGCCTAAGTGAGATTCAAACAGCCTCTTGTATTTGGGTTAAGCTTGTAGTGGCCAGTGGGGGTTCATCGTGATCGGGTAAGTTATGCCTTCGTGTGTTGCGATGATGTTGTTTTCGTTCATGTTCATAAGAAACTTCCACTTTGGGTTGTATACTCCAATCTTCATCGTCATATAGCTCATTGGTTCTCCAATGAATTTCCTCACTAAGTGTGGCATTATTATCATCTTGTAGGAGAGGCATTGTTGTGTGTGAATTTATGTGACTTTTTATAATTACTTCTTTCTAAGGGATATATCGTTAAGTTCTTTATAGCAACCTTGTATGATATAACTATTCTAGATAACTAGCACCATCCTCGACAATGGCACCAATGATGAGTGGCGAGGTACCCCTACACTCAACCATACGAAATGAGCGTAGCATGCGCGATCTGGTCAAACTCTGCAGACGGACTAGTTGTGACACCTAGATAGTTATTCTTAGGTTGTAGTTCACTATCTTCCCACCTGGACTAGTGTTATATTTATCACGTATGGTTTAGTCCAGATGAGGTGTATGATATGTTCCTAATTCTAACGCTACTCATGAAGGTAGTGGAATGTAAGCTTAACTAAGCTAAGCTAGGAGGAAAAGGGTAAGAGATTATAATCTAGCCTAAGTGTGACGAGCAACTGATTCCTTGATCAACCGTACACATCTTGGACCTTGTGCACAACTACCAGTTGGATTACCAAGCACAGATCCTAGGTATGCCACTGGGCTACCAAGTAGTCACACTTGAATGCTCTTAATCAAGTCGTACTTGTTCCGCATTCTAGGAGATAATGAGAGAACTAATTAGTAAAGTAGTAAATAACAATTAAAATAAATAAACAAAGTGATTGCTGCAATGATGTAGTAATCTCGATCTTTATTGCCGGTCATGTGCATGTCCAAGTACGTCACACTCGAATAAAAAATGCCATACAATTACATTCATCACACTGCAGGTAGACATGGGAAAATAAACTATCTCTGGAGTGGCCAAACTACCAGAGCTTCGCTACTTCTAACTCCTAACTATCAAACAAGGGAGAGCTGCCTCTTATTTATAGATGTGGCGATGCACTGCGATATCGCAGGGGAAGACGTGATATCGTGTATGCAATATCACGGGGGATGCAATATAGTGGTGGATGTGATATTGCGGCCCATGCCATATCACGTCCCATCAATATGAATTTATTAAAATAATTACTAATACTAACACTTCAATAAATAGGCTTTCCCAAATCAAATAACATTTTTTGATTATGTTCATTTACTAGAATTCAAAATAAGTGTATACTATCATCAAAACTTTTTAATTCTTGAATAAACATTTGGTTTTATTTTCTATTCATTAGTATTTTCTAATCAGTACTTGTTGGTGTACATGTTTTTACATTTTCTAGTAATTCTGAAAAAAAATTTTCTTGTATAAATGTGTTTTATTATAATATTTTATCCAATAAAACAACAAATGTAAATTCATTCCATAAAATATTTCTGATAAATTTAGAGTAATATGGTGCTATATCCAAAACTAGATATAATTGAAATATATCACCTATGAAAATCATTAATCTACCTTCAAAATTTTTATTATAGTGAGAAAATATTTGTAGTGGTATTGCATCTATATCTTCTAATAACCTAGCTTCAATAAAACTATACTCATCAATGAGAATATAATTTATGTCTTTAAAATCATTTTGCAATTGATGTAAAACAATATTATTTTTTCTTTCTTTTACTTTTATGGATAGTTTTAGACTAGCATAAATTATTTTTATCTTAATAATTAAAAGCTACAACCCCTATTGGAGACATTACAAACAAAGGCATTGTTTTTGGAAATGCTAAAGAAGACATTTCTGTCTTAATAGAATAAATTAGAAAAGATTTTCTTATGCTAGCACTACCTTGTACTATTAATTTTAATGGTTTTAATGCCTTTGGTTTACATTGAATATAATGGTTTTTAATAATGTTCATTACTTTTTATTGTTTATCAGTCAATGTTTGTTGATAATTTATATTAGGTTGCATCATAATAGTAGTATTGAAAATTTTCATGAAACTTAGAAATTATAATGCTCTTTCAATTTCATTCTGATTAATTTTGTTCCATTCATATTAAATGTTTATGTCCATTCATCCTAACATATATACTTCTATGTGATTTAAAACTTGTGTTCATTGCAAACATAATAAAATCTCCCATTCATTTTCAAGGTGATTTACATTTTCAATTTAAACATCTTCTTCATAATCTTCACTAGTTTTGCTTTTATTAGTTCTTATTTCAGTTTTTTGTTCATGTACTTTCCAATTAGCTCTTATTTGCTCTTTTGTTATTTCTATTTCTATCTCATATATATAAAATGGAACATAGAGCAACATTTGAATTCTGTAATACTCCAACCATTTGTTAAGATTTTCAATTGGTTTTTCTAAAATATAAGATAAACCTGAACTATTGCTTCTTTTTATTTTTATTTTACCATAACTTATTTGAGTTGCTTTTTGGATTGTAAATGAACAATTTTGCCATCTTGTAAAGGTTTAAGACACTCATATCTCTTGGTTTATACATGTATTTTTTTAAAATATTATTTGAATATGATTCTTCATTATTGGATTCACTTGTAACTATCTATTTATATACTTGATTGGCAAATTTAAGTTTACAAAATGTTGGCACATTTCAAGCCATTTCATGGAGTAGGAGTTTCAGTCTATTTAAATAGAAGGAAAAGAGAATAAAAAGAAAATAAAATATGTGTAAAAATTCGGATGAGTTATACGGTGATGAAACACATATTTTATTTTTAACCTTATATATTGGGAAAAGAGTGTAATATTAATATTTCGGCATATTACATGATGCCTATCCGGAAAGGTTATAATTCAACCAATTATGGGCTTAGAAACGGTTCAGTAATGGTGGTGGATGCGTAGATATACATGGCTTTGTTATACAAGCATATTGACGATGAGCATTAACCAAGAATGGGGTCGGTTCTGCTTTTATAGATTCAAATTAAAGTAAATAAATAGAGAAAATTGGATTCTGTAGTAAGAAGAAATAGTGTACTACACTGAATACTTTCAGAAACAAAGGCGCATCTTGTGATATAATATGGCATAGTCCAGGCATTGGAAAAACGTTTTTGAAAGCTGAAAAAAATGATACACTTACTCTCAAAAGCAACGTGGTGGTTCTTATCAATACGACAACGAAAACAACTTATGCTTGCTGATAAAAAATTTGCCAAGAACTGCAAGGGATAACTTCATATTCCTCTTCGGAATTTTGTCAAATGCTTTCCATGCAGGGGTTCATTTTTCTGTTTTCACAGTAAGCCTAATTTCTTGGCCACAACATGTAAGAATAAGTAGTTTAGTAGTTTTTGGAGTAACAGGTTACAACAAAATAAATGGAACAAGGTTAAAATGCAGGCGGTTACCATGCCTGCACCTGTGCCTGTGGTTATAGATGATTATTGACAAAAAGAAACAAAAAAAACACAAATGTTGAGCGCTTCCAAGGACACGTAAGTGTATCAATGTGATAGCTTTGGACAACAACATGACAGTTTTCGTTGCTATCCATTGACAGCTTACGTTGCTATCCTTGGCAAGAAACGTGTGGAAACGATTATCATTGATTGCAACATATGGTGACAACTCGTTGCAATCCATCCATTGAAATCTATTCATTGTTATCCTATAATGGTCTCATATTTTTCTAATAAATGGTAA